>JABXJD010001982.1:40000-65768 GCA_013375575.1 Percina caprodes
TAAATTTAAGACATTTTAATACCACCTAGGATAAAACTGAATGCCCACTTCATAGCCATATAATAAAACATCTTTATGGATTTTGCACATGATGCATGTGGGTCCTCCAGCTCTGCTGACATCAGCACCATTGCCCTCAGCCTTGTCTGCCAACTTGTCCGCATCTCTGGCCAGACTTGAGAAAAACTTGCCCATTCTGAGCTAACAAGCTAATTTTAGCTTTAATCAGTTCATTTAAGCCTGTTGCTGTATTGGTGTATAGTTCTTGCAAATTTAAAGTAAGTTAGTTTGTGATTTTGTTGTTTGTGTTCTTCACCTGTTAGCTAGGTTGCACCTGGCTATTGATGCAATATAATGGCGATTGTTGAACGCCATGCTCACGTTTGTATTTTAGGTGCATTATTTACATGCTACAGTTACACTGCATTAAGATAATGTAATTAATAGTGGTTTGTTATTATTTGCTAGCAAATATATGATTCCTTTGCATTGGGTATGGTAGCCTTTACAATTTTCATTTCTTTGCAGAACCAAACACAAACACACAGCCATACCAACCATACCATTATACTGTTGCTTAGTTGTAATAAAGTACCAAAAGAGAGAAGTTGCCTCTGCCTGTGTTTTAACAGACACACCTGGGGTGAAGGGGGAATTAGCTTTAAATACAGTCCTAATCTAGTCCTCACTAACAAGTTTCAAATAATTTCACTAGAGTTACCGTTATTGTTTGCTTCATTAATACCGAATTCACTCTAATCGGATGGGAATATATGTTGCACTTGACGCACCAATACAAGATGACTCAACAGATTCGGTGGCACTCGATAGTTGCAAATCATTGTGGCTTGATGACGGTAACGTTAGCACATAGTAGTACGGACGGCGACATGATCGAAAATGAAGAAAACGGAGATTACAGAGATTCGGCAGACAAGCAGCAACATATTCCCAATTATCCTCGGCCTTATCTGAGAGAGATGTTTAAGATGGTAGGCATCAAGAATGACTCCTGGTAAATGCACTCTAAAAGTATAGGGAACTTCTAAATTAATGTCCGTTTAGTAATTCATATTTGATACATTTTATATTTTAACACACACACACACACACACACACACACACACGTAGATAAAAATAGAGAAAATGTATCTGTAACTGTAACTGAATTCATATGTTGCTACTCAGTCAGAATCTTATTAACCTGGAGTACCAGTCTCTGTCCCAATTATCATAAATGTGATATTTTAGGCCTATTGGCATTCATCCATTTACAATGTAGGCAATGTCATACAAACAGCTTTTTCCATGTCCAATGAAGTTTCTCAGCATGCACTCTAGAAACATATGTGGTCCAGGTAGCTTTGCATAAAACATGGTTGTCATTCACAAGGCTACTTTTACTTCTATACTTTGAGTACATTTCCAAGCCTGTACTTTGTTACTTTTACTTGAGTAAAGAAGTCAAATCAGTACTTTTAAAAGTATTTTTCAACACAAGTATCTGTACTTCTACTTAAGTACAGGAAGTGACTACTTTTGCCACCTCTATATATAACATAGTTTAGGTTAAATGTTATCATACACCTGTAGGTGTGGTTTATATCGAAGCTGTCCCCGAGTGCCTTAATGCCTGTGTAATCAGGTGTACCTACCCTGCGCAAGAACAGGCCAAAATTATAATTTGATTTTGCAGCAATTCCCGAACATCTGAGAAGTTTATTGCTTTTTTTCCGCCAGTCGGCATGATTCGGCATGCAGGGTCATTAACATCCTTATCAGCATTTATAAGGTGCTTTGCATTGACTATTTATGGTTAAAAATGGGCGTGAACAGGGTGGAATAAGAGGCTGATTCACATACGCACACTTGGAAGTAATATGTGATTTATAAAGAGAACAATGCTTATAGACGTGTGCATGGTTTTATAAATCAGATTTTTTTTTACGTACGCCATATTTGGCTTTTGGGCGTACGTACACTTTTAGTAAGGATCCTATGCACAGTTTTATAAATGAGACCCTAGGAGGCTTGGACTTAGTTTGGATATATTTTGACATAAAGGACGAGAGCCAAGGATTTCAATTAATATGCAAAACACTGGTTCAGCAGGGCTTTCATCAACAGAGATATTGTTTTTGGTTTTAAGCATCTTCAACCACAATTTTGTACTAAAAATAAGAAATTTAGGAATTTAAGCATTTATTGTTATTCAATACTTTGTTTCCCTACAATTTAGAAGAGAATCTTAAATTGCGTTTAGTATATGAAGCCCAAATATCCCCTGATAAAAATTGCTAATACAATAGTAAAGTCATGTACACATGTGACAAACTAAATTAAAATTTCACAAATAAATTGAGCTGAAGTGTTTATAAAAGACAGACATGTAGTAATAATTTGTTAACCTAATTAAACTGTTTCATATTCATCATATAAAATGAGAACACTAAAATGTAGACCTCCAATTTTTCATTAAAGGAAAGTATTGTTCAATATATTAGTAAAAAGATACATAAATGTTACATTCAAGAATATACAATATGTAAAATGTTTTATTGGTTGCACACTTGAGCTTCACTGGATTTCTCAGGGCGTTTAAATAGCTTTGGCCAAACACAGTGGCAGATGGACTCTATAAACTGCCCTCAGACAGAGATGCTATCTTGACCTGGACCTAGTCTATTACATTTGAGGTTAGATACAGATCAGGCTGGACATTCCCTTCATTTTCCCCACAGTATCTCCAAGGAGATCTACATTAAAACCGCCAAGAGACAATCTCCCAGTGCTTGGTTAATTTGATTTCCAATATGCATCATGCTGGCCTCTCCAAAAGAGGTGGTGGTAATGGCGGGGGACTTCATTCACATAGAAACCAAATGGCCCATGTGCAAAAGTCTCTGCAATCCTAAAGCCAAGAGGCTGGAAATGTTGCCAATTCAGAACCATTAACTTGCATATTTGTTTTCTATTATTGAAAACAGGAGTTTTATTTATTTAAGGGCCCCTTAATTAGTTTGTTAAAGCAGAAACTCCTTGAGGGTAGCTGTTTAGAGCAGCACGAGAACACCTTAGAGACTTCTGTGGCAAGAAAATATAATTCAATTCAATTTTATATATAGTATCAATTTATAACATGAGTTATCTTAAGACACTTTACAGATAAAGTAGGACTAAACCACACTCTATAATTTGCAAGGACCCAACAATTCTAGTAATTCCCCCAAGAACAAGCATTTAGTGAGGAAAAACTCCCTTTTAGGAAGAAACCTCGCACAGACCCAGGTTCTTGGTAGGCGGAGATGGTTGGGGGTGTGATGAATAGTGGCAATAACAGTCACAGTAAAAGACAATGGAACAGTGACTAGAAATAGTAGTTGTAGTAGCTCATGGCGTAGCAGGGCACTGAAGGGCGAGGGCAACATCTATGTTAGCATACAGTACAGTATTGGAAAAAAATGAAAATATATTATTAATATATACTGTGTATATCTGTTTAATAATTACCCTACCATTTGGGTTACTTTCCCATGATGCAATAAGGAAGTTATTTAACAATGTGACCATTTCTGTTCAAGCCTGCTTTTTCCATTCTTATGCTGTTTGACTGGCCCTAAGGGCTAAAACCCTGTGTGTTTCTAAGTAATGTACGTACACCCCGTCAGGTCCTATTTGAATCTGTCATAATTATTTCCTATTGCAGGCTGTTTAGATATATTTAGATTTTATCATAGAAAGTTTTTGTTTTTGGATGGCTTGGCAGTCCATGTCTTAAAACTTTCAAAAATAAAATAAATTTTGAGTCAGAAAAGTATCGGCCAGCCAAAGCTGCGCCAGAGCTTACATGGCTGTTCACTGTGATGCTACAGTATTACAAGAGACCTCTACACATTACAGTGGTAGGTTACAATTTGACTCAGAGTGTGTGTGTGTGTGTGTGTGTGTGTGTGTGTGTGTGTGTGTGTGTGTGTGTGTGTGTGTGTGTGAGAGAGAGAAACTAAACAGTAAATGACAGCAAAATGCAGTTAAGCTAAAATCGAAAAACTGTGCTACAACACGTGCCTTTGGTGTAATTAGAGACATAACATATTTTTTAAGGATTCTGTTATTCTACAGTATTGTACGGAGCCCCAGAGGTGACATGGAGGAACACAAAAAATTATATATATCGGTTTTTTGAAAGGCATTATTAATTAATACATGACATAGTGAAGTGTTATAATAAACATCGGTGTTGACTGTTGACGTCAATGACTGCAAGCTAATCTAGCTAGTATCTAGCTAGTAGCATGACATGATTACATCTCCTACGGATAAATATCCACAAACAAATTTCAAAATAGCTGAATATTCAGGTCGAGCCCTATTCTGAACTTTGTGAAATACGTCCTAGCAATACAGTTAAGAGTATAGTTACAGCCGCCATGCAGTTACCTGACCAGTGTTTTTCTGTTAGAGGCATTTATATTGAAATTTTAAGAAAAACGAATAAGTACATATATTTAGCGTTATATATTATAACCGCACGTGCTAAAAATTATACACATACATCATAGGCCATACTGCCAAGGCCACCCTTAAGGCCACCCTAATCACTAGCGGCCCAATGTGTGGGGTTGGCAGCAGTCTTACAGACAGGCAGATAGAGATCAGCAGTGACTTAAGCCTGTGGTTTGTCCTTCCTAAAGCTGTGAAGGACAACCTTGGGTTTGAGAAGAAACTGACATTGATTCCTTGGCCTGGTTTTGCGATGGCTGAGTAACCCACCTCTGACTGTTTACATTGACCAATTTATTTTATTTTTAGAAACATGGCTATCCTGATGTACAGTACATGTGCACACACACAAACACCGGTTTTCTCAGAAAGTTTATGCCTGGGAAGCTGAGAGGTGACTAAATCCTGCAGTGAAAATCATCTAATTTGCTAACATGTCACACATTCTTGCCTTTACCAAATAGGTTTATTGATTTTTCTCTTTTTAGATGTCTTTGCTCTGTCCATTGGGAACAAACACTGTATTAATTCTGGCTACAGGGTAATCAATATAAACGGCTTGCAAGGCACTGTTTGATGAAACTAGCATAATCAGCTACTTTACTCTGAACTCAGATAATATGGCATCCTTCCCCCAGGTTATTTACCCATTTGTTGTAGCATTTACTTAACTAGCACGGTTAGCCCTGTTGAGAAAAACACAATAATAGAAGAAAAAATACATATTGTTATTTGTACAGTAGTTGGTTTATGTTATCTTCTAACAGAATTATGCATTAGACTTCTATTGAATGCCCGTGGCCTATTTAAAGATTGTTTTTGAGAAAGTAACGCACCAGAGAGAGGGAAATGGGTTGCAGTCAGTGACATACACATAAAAGCAGCAAAGCTGTACGTGTCATAGATTGTTTTATTCTCTACAACTTTTTTCCACACCTTATCTTCCACAATCCCAACCCTCTTTCTTGGTCTATTGAAAAAGTTACAGAATCTGCAGTTCCAGCCACGTTTCAAGTTTAGATCCTGCTGCCTGAGGGGCCAGGAAATGCACGGCAATGCCGTGGACATGGTGCATCAGAGCCTCAATGTCTGATGTTGAGATCAGGGCGTGTCTCAGGGGAGAGGATGGGAGATAGATGCTCTAATGTCAGATTTCTCATTCTTCTGATATCTTCTATTATCTTGGTGTGTGCTTATCTTGCTACAAGCGAGTGGCTGGAGTAAACAGTCCATGTAGTTTGGGATGGACTACAGACAGGGATCAGAGTTAAATGGCAGCAGGTTGGGGAAGATGTTATAGAGGCAGAAGATGCATAGAGATGATGGGATTATAGTCCTGATTCATCTGCTGGTGGCAGCAAGCGATGTCTGCTGGGGACAGAAATATAATCGGCCTCTGTGTTGAGCCATATAGGAGAAACTAACTGGCAAAAATTGTCAAAAAATAAAGTTAAAAAGTGGGGAAGCATTTTGCACAGATTTTCTGCTGGGGTGAGTTTGGTGACAGGAGCTGGGGTTCTAAATATGTTGGAGTGGCTAAAAAGTCAAGTATACAAATTATTATATTAAGTATTATGATGAAGTACAATCAGGACAGTGAATGGTAAAGACAAAGGGTACTCTCAATTTTTATACTGTAGCATGAATCACTGGGCAACAAACGTACCTCAGTGTACCAGGAAGGGCCCCTAACTTAACACATGTGAGATGTATTCTTAAGGGTTGCACCACTTAATCTGACTATTATATTCTTACATTCTATACAAATAATTTGTTCTATAAATAGAAAAATAATGAAAGGTGCTGTAGGTAGGATTGATTGACACGTAGTTAGACATTTGAGACACTGGAACCATTACATGTTTTGTCATTTTGAAACATGACTTAAGTTATCCAGATGGCTGAAGATTAATTTGTTTGTCGACTGACTGATCAATTTATTGGCAAATAACATATGTGGTTATTAAATGTAAGACCACACTTTTGTGTGGCCTTTATTTACTGTTTGGTGTAAACTACTTTTAATGGTTAGCTTAAAACACCATGTTTTTATTTAAGTCTAAAACACACTGGTATTTTGACTATATCATATATAAGGAAAGCAAGTATTTTGTGAGAATGTGTAAGAACAGTTACACTGCTAATGTGCATATGTTATATTAGTGGTAGGTAATACTGTCCAAAGAATGAAGACAACTTTAAATGACGCATAGTTTATGATAATATCCATTTATGAACTAGTGCATTATGAACCTTGCAAATTTAAATGTCAATGTCAAGTATCTGCTATGGGTACTAGCTACTGTGTCTATCAGGCAACATTTCACCTGCAGGGTAGAACTAACAACCATGAACCTTTTTTATTTTATTTTCAGCGAAAAATCAAATGTGGTTTGGTTCTGACCTGCTACCCTTTGCTGCATGTCATTCCCCTCTCCCTCCCATTTCAAGTCTAAGGCCAGAAACACACTGCACTCTGAAGCGCTGTGAATAGTTGCAAAGCGCCATAAAGGGGCCATTTTCATTTCGGCGGCCATGTTATTCAATATGTCCGGTCACACCGGCTGTAATCAGGCGTGGAGCGGCAGCGCTGGCTCGTGCGCTGGCTGCACTGACGTCTACCTAGCGTAAGCTGTCCTTTCAGAAATAAATGCAAAAAAATCTTGAAAAAAAAAAAACAGTATTCTTACTGCATCACCATCATTTAACACGTAGGTTTGAAGTCTAATGATCAACACACAAAGTTGACTTTGATTCTGCTGCTGCTGTTATTTAATTTATTTTCAGTAATTACGGTCTAACAGTAATAATTTATAAACAGCACTGATACAATAATATCATTTTCCCTCTACTTTATGTGAAGCTAAAATCCAACAAATGAACAAAAAGAGGGAGTTATTGGGTAAGGTGACGGATACTTGACAGGGTTCACTTAAAGTCAGAGTGTTTTTTTAACCAATGTGAGTCCCTTTCTGAACTTGCCAGTATATTTCCCTCAATTGATCAGTATCTTGAAATGATGGGGAAACAACCCGTGATTAATCAGTGAAACGGAGTGAAGCACTAAGTCCGAGAAATGAGTGGCGGCTCAAGTTTGCATGAATCACAGAACACGATGATTGGTGAGTGGAAGCTCTCTCTACACCAGTAAAGGTCAGCATGTTCACTGGCTACTGCACTTGTTCACTTTCTTTCTGTTTCGTGAACTTTGCTTTGACACTTTTTTTTTCAATAGACAGTCCTCACAGGGAGGCCAGAGGCAGAGAACGGTCAGAGGATGAGGAAAGCATAACTGTTAGGGTTGGGAAATAATCAGACTGGAGCTTGTGTAGTTTTAAACACATTTTGGCTGCAAGAGTTCACAAAATTACATCAACATTTAACAATAAAAGTCTGTTGCTCATGGTTGACATACATTCTTAAATATGTCAAATGCACAAAAGGCGAGAAGATTAGGAGAATAAAGGCTGGAGGATAGAGAGAGGTGTGGTGTGGCAGAGATCAAACAGCTGTGGTGTAAGATGTACACAACATAGCATCAAAAATACCATCCAGGGTTCATAGCTACAACAAAACAATTGCAGACACATTTTCTTATAAAAGGTCATACATATATAATGTGAGGTTATATCAGAACTTGAACAGTAGCCCTTTGAATAAGAATGCCAAACAATGGGAATGTCAGCAGAGTGGTGAAGAGAAACTCTGCACATTCGACAACACTATCACCTTGAAGTGTTAAGTGAATGGGAGTGTGGACACATTTTGCTTTTGGAACTTTGACCAACAAACACATTTCCAATAGAATCAGCAGTTGTTGTTTATTTACTTTCTGTTTAAACCCAAGCAGAAGGGATAGCAGAAAAGTGTTACCTTCAGCCCGGGGTGAGGTCGTCGGGGTCAAAGGTGGTCAGAGGTGAAGGTCCACGACGTGAGCCATAGGACAGGACAAGGGGTGGGACATACATTGGTGGAGGTCACAGAAAAGCACAAAGACATGGCGGAAGGGAGAGGGAGGAGAAGAAAGAGGCACAAGAAAAAATGAGGAGATGGGGAAGGTGAGAAAGAAGGGGGCAGCAACAGGGGAGGATGTTGCAAAGAGAGGATTTGGTAAGAAATGGAGGGGCATGGCACCAAGAGAAGGTAAAAGCAGAGGAGAAATTGTGAGGGAAAGCGGCTGTTTCGAGGGGTTGGGGAAAGAGGCTGAGTCAATTCCTCTTAAAAATAAAATAAAAACAGAACCAAAATAAAAGGAATGAACCCATACCTTGGTCGTTTAACGTCAGGTGCGCCAGACCTTGAAAGGAAAAAACAGAAAAAAGAACAGAAAGAGGAAGAAAAGAAGGTCATAAAAGGCACGGGAAGAAAAAAGCATTGTCACAACGTTGGACTGCAGTTTGTGACAGACATCCTGGGGCAGACTTGGATGTCAGAGTTCAAATCAAAGGTAAAAAACAAGAGAGAGAGAGAGAGAGAGAGAAAGAAAGAGAGAGAGAGAGAGAGAGAGAGAGAGAGAGAAGAGAATAGTAACAGAAAACAAGCAAACACTTCTTGAGTGAGGTGTGGGGATTTAGAAAAAAGCATTTTCATTTGGCGCAACCCCGAAGGCTATTGCTCTCACAAATGCTTTTTTCCTCTGGAGTACTTATGGAACACACAAAACTGTTTGGCAGAAAAGGCTTGACTGGATCCTTCCTCATCTCCTACTGTACACAAATCATAAAAAGAATCAGAGCTATGAAAGGTCTCACACAGAGAGAGTCAGAGATCAACCTAGAAAAACGCTGAAGCATAAAACTGTTTGTGTTGTCTGTAAAAAAAAAAACCCAAAAAGATTATTCCAACACATATGTGAGCATCACAACACAAGCCCAACATATTTATTTAGCTCACTGTAGGGTAAGCTAAGGTGCACACATCTTGCCAAAACTGCAGATCAATAGATTTAAAAGAAAGATTTCACAATGAGCTCTAGCTCTTGTCGGTGAACAATAGGTAACATTAAGTACCTTCTGAATCAAGCCACAGTACCAAGCAAACATATCACAGTCTATGACAATCCATACACACAAAAACAAAACAAACATAGTAAGGTCTTGTTTCTCAAAAGGAACTGTCATCAAGATACTTCCAGATTCTTGCTAAACACAACTGTAATACACATAAGAGGTCTGCACACAGTGCCATAAAATGAAGTATTTTTCTGTAAGTTACACACACTTGGTCCTTCTTCTAGCCAATCCAGTCGCAGCACAATCTTCCCCACAGAAATAGCATTAAAGCCATTAAAAGAGGCAACAGGCAAAAACAATTCCCACATATGAAAAGGTCATTCCTTAAACTAACAGGAGTAAAAATGGTAAAAACACAACAAGGCCTCCATACAGCGCCTTTTTTGAGAAGGCTACTGTACAGCGGATCATCAGGGGGAAAATACCTGACAGGAGGGAAAATAATAGCTAGATATCTGCTTGAACACCATAGCATGCAAGCATCATGCACTGTGAAGATACACTAGCATGCCCTGGGGATAGAATTCTTGGAAGGGAAACTTAAACCAGAGAAAAAGAACTAGAACAAAAATGAAAGTCTTAACTATGGCCTCAAGCAAGGTTTATTCCCAAATAAACCGAATGGCTAAAGCAAATTGGATTTATCCCCAGGCAACACAGAATATCAACGGCATTGTCTGTTGGACAAGAAGTCCCGAAAGGTCAAATCGTTTCCAGCCAACCTCTCTTTTCTTTGATCAATACCGTTTCAAACATAGGACTCTTGACACTACCAGCAAACAGCTCAACCAAACAAAACCTTATCATCCAGGAAGTGCAGTGGTGCAGCCTTGGAGTGCTTTACTTCCATTTGGAATATACAGAATAAGCTACCTAAAAAGAAAAAGGTAAAACAAGATTTACATCACTGACGGCTGCACTTTAGAAATATTCACCACAAGAATTAACTATAAAACATATTAAGCATATCTAGAATTGTGTCATTGATGCTTGAGATTCATATTCTGGTACTGTATTGATCTACATACTGTAGCATGACCTCTTCCAAAGAAATGTAAGTATTTTGCACCTACTGTTTCATGCAGCTGATTTCAGAAGTCTAGCAGCAACAAAACAAAAAGACTTTTCTTTGTTCGGTATGTGAATCGAAACACCATGGGCAGGCTAACTGAGGTACTTGATAGCTAAAGTTACCTAAACCAGTTGTTGCAAGCAAAAAAAAAAATACTTAGTTTCTAATGTCTCAGAAAACAAATTGAAACCACTGTAAGCTAGAAACAGAGAGAATGCACAAAACGTGTCTGTGCCACCACCAGCGAGCAGGTAAATCAGAATGTAAAGACAAGAGAAGCTCAAATGACTCTTGACTACAAGCTGTTCCTATTGTCTTCTTTCTTAACAACAGCTGTGATTCAGGGGCAGAGGAAATGTACAGGCAGAGTGTTTTATTTATCTGGCTGCAGTCCGTTTCCTGCAGGCCCTTTGCAGGGAGTCCAATCATTCTCACTCTGCCTCCCTCTGTTCTTGTTCCTTTGCTCATAATCCATTAAGGAGATAAGGCGAGGGCTCCTGCAATGCAACAGAACGGTGCTGTCGCTGCATACCAAATCATACAAATAACAAAACCCCCAACCGCCCATCCTGGCCTCTTCCAGTACAGGCAGCATCATGATTTTATGGCAGAAAAAGACGAGAAAGGTAAAGAAGAGAAGGCAAGAAAAGGCATAGAGGATATGACGGAGCAAAGGCAGAAAGTTATCAAATTATTTTACAGCCAGACAGGTGTGCAGCCAAAAATCAATTAAAAGAAGAAATCAATTCCAAGGTATTTTATCGGGAAATTGGAAAGATGTGATGCAAAACTTTTATTTCCCCAAAACAGACACAAAAGAGCCACCCAACAACCCACCCGCCCACACACACACACACACACACACACACACACACACACACACACACACACACACCACACACCACACACCACACACCACACTTTGTTGTCTTGGCAGAAGCACAGGATGCCAGACTCCTACCATGCCAGATTCAGATCAGGATGTGACAGTTTTCACTAGCAAGTGGTTTGAGAGAGAGAGAACCGGCAGCATGACTCGAAATTACTGATCACTGTAACGCATCAGAATACAACATAACAGGCATAAGGAAAAGCTCCATCTCTGCTAACTTCCAGTCTGCATAAACATTGAAGCACACATCAAATTACCACAGCCACAAGCAGCATCACTTGCCACACATACTGAAAACGTGACACAATCCAAGCACAAACTAGAAACCTCCCCGTCTCCTTGACATCTGAGCATTTGATTACATCCTTCAGTTTGCGGTGAGTACAGATGGGAGTGCCTAACGGAACCGGCACCGATTGGTTGGTTATGATTGAGTGGCAGATGGAGCAGAGTCATAATTCTGCCATTAGGAGGATACATGCTTACGTCTGATCTGGCCAACTCCTCTTCCCCTCTGTTTTCAGCCCATTTATCCACCTTTTCTTTGCTACCCGTCTCCACATCCAGTCCTCCATCAGCCAGCTGCAGCTGCTCTCTTCTTCCTCATCTGCCGCTTTCTTCTGCTCTGCTTATAGGTCTGATGAGCACAGGCCACTATAGTTTTGCAAACTACTGATTTCATTCAAATGACTTGGTGGATCAAACACCAGTGTTCTGCCTGATACTACATGATGAAGACAAAGACAGGCAATGTCAACCATGTCATATGAGTCAATAGATACACCAGACGTATACGTGTTTATGACTAACTGAATATACCCATCGCCACCGTCTACTGACCTTATAAGACTCAGTCACATATTCCTATACTCCTACACTGTATACCTGACAGATGTGCTGGGTCTCAGGACAGCAGCAACAACACACAATTGAGGGGACAGAGAAAAATGGGAGTCATCGTCATTATCCCTTTTCACCCCTTCCGCATTTCGTCTCACTTCCTTCATCCCTCGTTCATCAGATAGACACATGGACTCAGTCAGAAGTCAGAAGGAAGAATGTGTTTGCTTAGCAAGCCCCTGTGGTGTTGGGATGGCATGTTAAATAGCATCATCCTCCAACCCACTTTACGTGTCTCCTGAAGGCACAGGCCATACTGACACAAATCCCTCTTCTTTACAGTGAGGGAAAAAAGTATTTGATCCCCTGCTGTTTTGTACGTTTTCCCACTGACAAAGAAATTATCAGTCTATAATTTTAATGGTAGATTTATTTGAACAGTGAGAGACAGAATAACAACAAGAAAATCCAGAAAAGCATGTCAAAAATGTTATAAATTGATTTGCATTTTAATGAGGAAAATAAGTATTTGACCCCCTCTCAATCAGAAAGATTTCTGGCTCCAAGGTGTCTTTTATACAGATAACAAGCTGAGATTAGTAAAGGAGTGCTCCCAATCTCAGCTTGTTACCTGTGGACACCTGTCCACAGAAGCAATCAATCAATCAATCATATTCCAAACTCTCCACCATGGTCATCACTAAGAGCTCTCCAAGGACAAGACTGTAGAACTACACAAGTCTGGAATGGGCTACAAGACCATTGCCAAACAGCTTGTGAGAAGGTGATTATTTGCAAATAGAAAAACACAAAAGAACTGTCAATCTTCCTTGGCCTGGGGCTCCACGCAAGATCTCACCTTGTGGAGTTGCAATTATCATGAGAACAGTGAAGAATCAGCCCAGAACTACACAGGAGGATCTCGTCGATGATCTCAAGGCAGCTGAGACCATAGTCACCAAGAAAACAATTGGTAACACTACACCGTGAAGGACTGAAATCCTGCAGCGCCCGCAAGGTCCCCTGCTCAATAAAGCACATATACATGCCCGTCTGAAGTTTGCCAATGAACATCTGACTGATTCAGATGACAACTGGGTGAAAGTGTTGTGGTCAGATGAGACCAAAATGGAGCTCTTTGGCATCAACTCAACTCACCGTGTTTGGAGGAGGAGGAATGCTGTCTATGACCCCAAGAACACCATCCAAACTGTCAAAACATGGAGGTGGAAACGTTATGCTTTGGGGGTGTTTTTCTGCAAAGGGGACAGGACAACTTCACCGCATCAAAGGGACGATGGACGGGGCCATGTACCGTCAAATCTTTGGTGAGAACCTCCTTACCTCAGCCAGGGCATTGAAACTGGGTCATGGATGGGTATTCCAGCATTGAAATGACCAAAAACACACGGCCAAGGCAACAAAAGAGTGGCTCAAGAAGAAGCACATTAAGGTTCTGGAGTGGCCTAGCCAGTCTCCAGACCTTAATCCCATAGAAACTCTGTCGAGGGAGCTGAAGTTCAAGTTGCCAAACGTCAGCCTCTAAACCTTGATGACTTGGAGAAGATCTGCAAAGAGGAGTGGGACAAAATCTCTCCTGAGATGTGTGCAAACCTGGTGGCCAACTACAAGAAACGTCTGACCTCTGTGATTGCCAACAAGGGTTTTGCCAAGGGTTTCCTAGTCATGTTTTGGAGGGCTCAAATACATATTTCCCTCATTAAATTGCAAATCAATTTATAGCATATTTAGATTTTTTTGTTATTCTGTCTTTCACTGTTCAAATAAGTCTACCATTGAAATTATAGACTGATCATTTCTTTGTCAGTGGGCAAATGTACAAAATTAACAGGGAATCAAATCACTGTACTTGCGGATCCCAAAATGGTAGTCGGTTAAAAAAAATGATGACACTGCCTTTGATGACTTTAGTGGAAGCGAGCATTACCAAAAAGCATTAACTGTCGAAGTGTATAAAAGTCATGAAGTATAAAATAAGAACAATAAATGTTTTTTATGTGCAGCTTATTGCTGGGTGCACCCTTGGCACAATATATAAAACCCCACAATATCCAAAACATTTGACACATCCACAAATCACTGGCTTTTACTAGGCCTGGGAACAGTGAAGTTTTACTGCGTAATCATTGCTGTATGTCTTCCATTGCCAAAAAATGCAGGCATGGCCCTCGAGGAGAAACAAACCAGGGCAATTTGTAAAAACATCTGCTTAAAAGATGTGGGGAAAATGGTTCTGATTGAATGTGAATTATATCCATCTGAGTAGGCTGATCCATAATGCATAAAGTCTTTGCACAGCTTAAGTAATATAGAAACTGTGGCAGAATTTAAAGTGCTTTAATAATTCATGGTAGATATGTACTCAATGAGAGAGACAAAGGAAGAGATAGTGGGAGATAAGGGGCTAAGAAGACCTCTATAATCTTGCTGAGAGTTGATGATGTTAAAGACTTCCATGTCCTACAGGGCTTTAAATTATTAAGTTTGCTCCATTTCAAAAAGAAAAAAAGCATGTTCACTTTAAAGGTGCAATATGTAATATTGACAGCTAGTGTTACTGCAGTACAAATTCAAAATACTGGAAAGAGTCGTCTCTCCTGCCCCTTCCTCCCCAGACTCAAAGTTCACGATGGTTGGCAGGCTGAGAACGCAGCATCCACAACAATGTTGCTAGACGCTTGTCTCACATATATTACTTCACAGCACAACGGAGTAGCTAACGTTAGATGCTGGCTATATATCATAAAAGCCTGTGCTCGTGCGGAGCTATGTTCCCAAATAACAGACATTTCCTTGGCTTAGAATTACAGTAGGAACCACTTAAAATTCCACAACCTCGCCGTCCTTTTCCACCCGACTGAAATACACAATTTATTGACTTACAATTACGTCAACAATTGCTAATCACACTGCTAACTCACAGTCCTCTATTCCCAATTTTCAGCCCCCTCTCTTGGTTTAAAATAACTCACTGTTGTCAGCTACGGGCCGCTGAACACGCTGCACGTTGTAAACAGCCGTGGCCCACTTGCCTGGTCCTCCGGTAACATTAGCAGTTAGCAGGGTTAGCATGGCGGCGTTAGCTAGGATCCGTCGGGATCACTTTACTGGCTGTGTCTCATTGGCAGTATGAAATAACACACTATATCCAACTCAACACAAGTACAGAAATTCTGTCCCTAGTAGCCTTGAAAATTACCTGAAGCTAATGCTTACCCGTTCAGGAGAAATTAGCAAACTCAGCCTTGGCTCAGCTGTCTCAATCTTTCAAATATATCTCAACTATTTACCATGGTTTTGTTGTTTTTGGATGTTTTTCTTTTAAAGAAATCTATCTCCATGTCTGCTTTGTGTGCTGCTTTCTTTCTAGCGTTACAGCTGTAGCGGGCTGGCTTTACGTTTTTACAGGTCTATCTGGCAACCCGGCCTGGCTGTCAACCTGGGCATTTGATAACACACAGGCCAAAACACAAACAGAAATTCTGTCATGGAACCGAAACACAAAGAAAACACTGGCATTAGCATTGTTGTCAGAGAGATAGTATTTCAACTTGGCATGTTTTTAATAAAAAGCTGTGCTAATTCTATATGTTTAGTTCCTGCTAGAGAGCTTAGGGACTATCTACAAACTACAACACAGAAAAGAGATGAAACAAAAATATGTAGGCTATCAATTTAATGATTGAATAAGGTAGTGTCTCCAAATGTACCTCAATTATAACATGTCTCCTGCTAATTGTAACATAAGCACATTATTTTTAAAATATGTATCTCTTCTGGTGTTGTAGTTTATAGACAGTCATCAATATCACACAATATCAACACCAGACAACTTTCATGCATTTCTGTCACATCTATTGCAGTCAGATCCACTGTGTTCACTCAGAAGGAATCACTGCACATGGGAAGGCACTTCCAATGACATTTTGAACATGTTAAGAGGCTAAAAACACATTTAAAACTTGCCCTTGCTTGTTTGGTGCTAGCTCTCGCAGAGGAGGATAACACGGTGTAGGCAGCATCGATTGTTTTCGTTTGTCTTGCTACTGACAGCACTCAAAATTTACAAACAACTGAGCTACGTGTTGGAATTGATCGGAATTCTCCTTTAAGTGAAAATCTTGCTCAATGGGTCCACAGTCGTAGACCGTGGCTGCTGTGAGCTTTTACTAATCTCAGATTATCTGTATAAAGACACCTTGAGCCAAAATCTTTCTGATTGAGACAAATACTTATTTTCCTCATTAAAATGCAAATCAATTTATAACATTTTTGACATGCGTTTTTCTGGATTTTCTTGTTGTTATTCTGTCTCTCACTGTTCAAATAAATCTACCATTAAAATTATAGACCGCCGTACCACACACAAGGAAATGGCTAGTTTCTGTCTATATGGTTTGTTTCCCCGAGTACAGAATAACCTTTTGCGAATGGCACACAAGCTAAAAACTGATCGGATCTGTAAAATCAGGGTTTTCTCAAATATTCTCTGTAGTGCAGCTGGGCCCCTTTAAAATGCCTTTAGCCCAGCAAGCGGCGCCGATTGTTTGTGTGAACAGTGACCACACTGACTTTGTCATATTTTGTGGAACATGTGTTTTCTAAGAAATGTTTGCCCACTTTCAAAAAAAAATAGCAAGGCATGCCAAAGATGAAGCCTCACCTGATGCCTGCACTGACCCTCAACCAAATCCAGAAACTACTGGAAAAGATTTCATTTATTGGTCCTTGTAAGGTTGATAGTTGATTTGATTTTATCACAGATAGTCATATAACCTACACTAGGCATGAGCAATACTTCCAAAATTCTCTATCCTGAAATAAGTCCCTTACTATCTTGATAACAATATAATTCACTGGCAATTTAATAAATAAATAGCCTATAGGAAATAACCCCATGGTAAAGCCTATTAATGTATACTCCTGTGTGAATGAAATACATCACAAATGTATAGTACTGAGTAATTTCAAATCTTATAAAGCACTTTAGAGCAAAATAAAGATAATGTGCAAGGATCAGAATGGAAGCATTGTCCAGTCTGGCCGATGGTTTTTCGACATCATGATAGAAAGACAGAAAAAAAGATACCATAGACTTTTTTCATTGTTTTGACAACATGTATCAACATGTATTGACATGTTTTAACGATTAGATTGGGGTTTAGTGCATGCCTACTGGGAGCAAAACTCCGATGCTCAGAATTGTTGAGAAGCCTGAGTGCAGCTTGGGTGTGAGCATGCACCAGCCACAATGCCTAAGTTTACATACACCATCATTTGTGAGCCTTTAAGACACAACTACTCAAATTCTTCATGGGGGAAGCAGGAAAAACAAATTGTCAATGTAATGACTTTGACACAACATCTGTTGGTTATTTAGTGAGTCTGGTATATTTCTGTGAAAGTATCATTTCAAATCTTTGTGTTTAACTGTCCTTGCTGGTCTATCATGATAAAAGAAGTGAATATAGTCAATGTAGCTTGAGTGTAATAAATGTAGTCAGCGTGAAAAACATTTGGTTATTGTACTGTCCCTGTAGCTGTTGTGGCAATGACCAAGTTGTGTACAGTAGAGGATCCATTAGATACTACAGTAGTAATACTAAATGGGTCACTCACTACAGACTTCTCCTGCAGTAGTCCCACAGACCGTCTAACTTGAATCTTATTCACCAGTAGGGATGTAACGATAAACGGTAACGGTAAACCACGGTAAAAATGCTGGCGGTAACAATTACCCTTTTCATTTAAAATATCATGATTATCATGGTGGATAACCACGGTGTGGAAACCCTGTGTTTAATCCTTCCCAGCTTCAACCGAGGCTCCTGAAGCTGCTGCGGCAGGCGCACTGCGTAGCCTCCAACATGCGTTTCTTTTCTTTAAGCTGGAATCATGTTGGAAGGAGGAGATGACAACGCTCAGGACATTTATCAGCCTTGTAAAAAAGCCCAAAGTTACGACAGTAACACTTGCTCTCTCTCCTGACATGATTGACAAATCTGTGACGAGTCATTGCTTTGATCTCCTGCCAAGCACTCACGCTCAGACAGGAGAAAGAGACAGAATGTAGCAGCTGGACAACGGACTCTTATTTTTTGTGTTCGGACTTGTTGAAAGTAAGTTAAAACTATTCTGTAGCTAGCTAAACTGTCATGGGTTTTATTACCTTGTTATCTGTGTAAGCGTTAACTACGTTTATTCATATTTCAATAAGTGTTCTGCTGCTATGCGGATACATTTAGCCCTTGTTACGACATTTTTTTTTTGGAGAGGCGAGTGCAAGAGAGAACGAGCGAGAGAGATATATTATTGCTTTGATAATATTGCTATTGCTGTGTTTCTTATTGCATATAGCAGATAGATGTGCAGATTGTTTAATATTACTTGTACAGCCACGTGTTGATATTCAGGTTGTGATAGCGCAATTTGCTAACAACATGCAAACACCAGTAAACCAACTAGCCTGTGGAGCCACATGCTTAGCTATTAAAAGGTGTATTACACAGTTATCCAACACGCTCCGTTAAGGATATGTGTGCTGTAATAGATGTGACTTTTTCTCAGTTTGTATTATTGAGCAATATGTTACATGTTAATTATTACAGAGAAATTAATGTAAACATTTATTATTGTGCATTATTATTTGCTTATATTTCAGAACCACATCCAACTTTACATGTAACGTCAAATACAACTTGAATGAATAAATGAATAAAGTGAATAAATCAGACATCTCTGGTTCAAGTTCTTACAGGACACCCTACAGCCTGCCAGTGTTTCAGTAGCCAGTTTTTACAAGCCTTTTGCCTATATTTTTGTAATATAATAAACACTGTTACACTTTTTGAAACTATGTCAGCTTGTGTAGGCCTATCAGTGCTTTTGAGCATATTGAACACACTATTAACAATTCTGCAATAATACCAAAAACCGTGATCATTTTGGTCACTATAACCATGAGGTTAAAGTTTCATACCGTTCCAAACACAAATCAGACCGCGCAACTGACCAGTCACAACGGCAATGTCAAAAGTGCTAAGCTTGAATTTGAAGCACAGCTGTAATTTAGCAACAGGAAAGCAAAATGGGCATTTTTACACTGGCTGTATATTAAGTAAGGAACTGAACCAGCAGTATGGGCATTTTCACAGCACCATGTGAAATAAAATCCCGTATTAAACTGTATTAGATATAGCATATATGCACTGTACCAAAAAATATATAAACACATGTTTACTTCTCGGTTTGGTATGTTGGTTTCTGGCAGAATGCCCTAGATTCTTAAAAGCTATCTGAATAAAAAATGCACTCCTTTTACAGCAATCAGATCTTGTGTGTGTGACTTTGTGTGACTGTGCGTGTGTGTATGCATTTGATTTCCTTGGAAATACCACAGGGAACTGTTGACCTCAGGCAAGGCACTTAAGCTGAGCGAGTGAAGCATTAAATCTTTATGGTCACTTTACACTTTACACAGCAGCAACAGCCATCATCTGTCAGGAGCGATGCGCTAAGTTGTTTGGAAGTCTGTCAAGTGACGTAATTTAAAGATTCAAAGTTACAATTAAACAGGGCCACAGTGTACATAATTAAGATCGCACATGCCAAGGCTTGCAGGCAGAGAATATTTAAACCAATTCTGCCAGAGATATTCCAAAATATTCATATTATATATGAATGTAAGCACTGTCCTAATATACTGTGGAACATACATAAATATTTCATACTAAATTGACAATGCAACATTTTCATTCAGCAAGGGCTTACCCATATTGCAAATACTTGAGTGCTGTTTACTGGCTTATTAGCTACTCTGTACGTGGGGAGATCATAGTTACGTCTTACAAGGAAAATATCTCATATTGAGATATTATGCTCCCCCACATCTCCTAATTAACTGCATAACACTGAGTGAATCACTTTGACTCACACATTTTGTTCATTAAAACACAGCTAATATGTCATGGGATATGTCTAGCAAAATAAATCAGAAAGTCTTGGAGATTGGTGAGAGGGTAGAGATCTGAACAGTTGCCGTTCCATCTTAATTAAACAGTTCATAAATAAATAGGACCTCCATATGCCGAGCTGGAAATATGACTACTTTCATGTTTTAACCATCAAAGCTGGCACACAGAAGATATGTTGATTTCTTCACTTATGTTAATTTACACAAGACAGTCTAAAGATACTCAAAGGAGCTTCAATGTTTTACTAGCTCTTATGTAAACCCAACTGCATTCACTTCAAAGGAGACTCTACCAACACTGAAAGAAATATGTGTAATATTGTATCAACTGTTTGTATATTTATTTCCAGTTACCAAATGTGTTGAGTTTCTGGCCTGGAAAAACTTGCTCGGTCCATCTTGGTGAAAACCAATAAATTCTATGTCTGACCTCTATTTTCCTTTCCTTTATGAGGTCAAAACTAATCATTAGTCCCCACAGAGATCGGGTGTTCTCTCTCAGTGTATCCATCTGTCCTTCCTCTCCTCTTCCTAATCTTCAACTACCAGTGCTGCAGATGCCCCCTACAACCTCCCTGCTCCATCCGCCCTCTTTCTACAGTCAATTTCAAGGAATGAATACCTCTGATTGCCACTTTTGGACTCTACTCATTAGGAAAGCTAAAAGTGGGGAGCGGGCAACAAAATGCGAGCCGTCCTTTACAGTTGTTTACAGCTGTAATTGCAACGTCAGATGTGATGTAGAGCAGGCAGCATTGATGGCAGGGAGGAAGCCAGTCCTCAAGTGGACGATTAGCACATGCACCCACATCAACCCCACACACACACACACACACACACACACACACACACACACACACACACACACACACACACACACACACACACACACACACACACACACACACACACACACACTTTCAAGTCCTTGCTTGTCCTTATGCCTTTTAGCCTGATCATGAAAACTGGGTCAAAGTTCATTTTAAACCACTGAAAGACATCCAGAATAAAAACATAACTTCCAGTTATTAGTGACATATCTGAAGTATCAATATCAACAAATAAGGGAGATCACTTCAAAATCAAGAAAATGACATCCTTCACTCCAAAGTATATTAAATGACTTGTACAGGCAGATATTGTTTAGGTACAATTGCCCTCTCTATCGCAAAGGTACACCCATGTCAGTGAGATAAAGTAAAAATAACAAAATCCCCTGTTCCTCTGAGCCATGGAAGCTCAAGTTAAGGCAGAGTAATCTACAGAGACATTAGAGCAAAATAGCACCTTGCCTTGAGCGTTTGTTGATGTTTAATGGTTCATTTTGACAATTTTCTCCCTTCAGCCGGTGTTTAGAGCACACATTCTGTTCCTCTCCACTAACGGCACGGCAGTGAACTCTAGTTTCATGTTAGAAAAAAATTTAATCCTAATGACTTTTCCTGGAAATGTGGCTTCCCTTGAGTTTTTTGACACGGCGACTTCCTGCCTTGTATCAGGGGGTGGGTCTCAGCAGGTTACTACAACAACATCCCATAATGGAAAATTAATGTCTTCCAACTGAGACGATGAACTAACTACATTTAGCTCATTGGATCGGGTAAACACCATTAGACCATTGAATCTGCAGTGCTCTTGGAAGTTCAGTAATTTGAGAGGGAGTTGGATAATTATGGCAGAATGAATGTAAATTGTGTGACAAATGTATTCATAATTCATAAGCCTATTTTGTGAAGCTGGAATCCTTTTTGCGGGGAACAATACGCAGCTTGAATCGAGATTGGAAAGTCCCAACTGGTGTATCCCCCATACTCAACAACTCAACAGCATAATGGTGTGTGTCTTTGCTACACAATGGCGAATGAAATGGTTCTGAAGAAGTTGTTAGCTGAATTGTAGAAAAATTAATCTTAGTTTAGTCTCATATTCAGTCTTGATCTCCTAATTGTCCTTTAATCAAGATAACAGTTCTGACAACCAGATGTCAGACACATGGTCTTATGATTGGCCACTTCAACTTTTGTCATACAACTTAAGACTGAAGAGCATTCTTAAGATGAAATTAATTTGCTATGCGAGTACAAGTGTATGCGTGCTCAGTCCATGGGAAACATTAAAAGGAAAATGTCAGACAAATGTGGACAGAAGTAAATTGAAGTCTTAATATGAAAATAAAATGAAATAATGTGTAGACGCATTGTTTGTCCAGTTATCGCTTTTGTAAGCAAAGTCATGCCACAAAATGGCAGAGCTCAACCTTTAATTAAGAAAACAACAAATCTCAAAGTGTGTTTTCACAGAGACACAACAGTATCTCGTTTAGTTTCAGCTGCTGAGCAAAAAGGCCCTGCTGCTTGCTTTCATCTCGCCAAACTCTGATTAGGCAAAATGAACAAATACCAGCGCGGTAAGTCTTCTGCATATTCAAACAAAGGGGCTACTCAGTCCGATCTAGCAGAAGGAATTAAAGTGAGGGAGAGAGAGAGAGAGAGAGAACTGATCACAAGAAAATTAAACGGCACTGAACCTTGTAAACAAATATTTCAACAATGTTAAACACAATGTGGGGGACGTCTGGTGCCTCTGTGCTGTGAAATAGCTCGGCTCTGTTTGGAATGGGGTTTCACGTGTTGTACCCAAGATACGAATGATGGGTGCTGGGAAAAAACACATCTAAAGAGACAATAAGGAAAGAAAAAGTGTGTGTGTGTGTTTGGGTATCAGTGAAACAATGTTACTACCAAAGGTTTTGACATCCTTTTAACCAGTGGAGCAGAGGTTAAAGTGCCCATCTTATGCTCATTTTCAGGTTCATAATTGCATTTTGAGGTTGAACCTGAACATGTTTACATGGTTTAATTTTCAAAAACCACCATATTTTTGTTGTACTGCACATTGCTGTAGATCCTCTTTTCACCCTGTGTGTTTGGGTTTCTGTTTTAGTTGCAGAGTGAGACATCTTACTTCTACACTATCTTTGTTGGGAGTCGCACATGTGCAGTAGCTAGGTAAGATCACATCAGCTAGCTACTGTTTTTCTAACTTTGGTCAGTGCAAGGCTAGGCTAAGCCTGCCTTGCACTGACCAAAGTTAGAAAAACAGTCGAAAGGCAGAACAGGGACATGTAAGTAGGTTTTTGTAAATTATGGGAAACTAGTGTGTGTTGTAGCAGTGTTTTGCCATTGAGAACGAGCTACCATGCAAGCACTAGCATGCTACGGTTAGCCACCCCATGTGTGCAGATTTTGAACAGCTCACCCGGAAACTGAAGGCAGAGGACATTCAGAAACCCGTATCTCACTCAAAACAGCATGGATAGTTTATTTTCCAAGTCTGTATGCATGTGGAAGCACCAGAGACACAAAATAACACCCCAAATCCCAAAAGAGGTGATTTCTATTCATAATATGGGCACTTTAAGCAGAACTCATATTTCTGCTCATCACTCTACGCGCCTGGAAATGCCTAAAGTCCATCATTGACTTCATTAATAATTTTTCCTTCAGTTATGTGGAGTGTCCCACCTTGAAGTGTCAGCTATATTTCCCTGAAATATATGAGCTACTTTAGTTGGCCCAAGAGCGTTAAGGTGAAAAGAGAAAAGACTGACACAAATCCATTTCATTTCCCTCAAGATCTGTTGTTTTCTTCCCAAGTTTTGTTTCTGTTGAAAGTCACTCATCACTTTTAGGGCTGCTGTGGACAAATGCATGACAAACTGCAGCCCGGCCATTGTTGCATGGCAACTGGCTCCAGTATCTTTTCTACCATGACGATGGCCATACTGGTGTATTCACATTCCCCCCGCTCTCTTTGTATTTCTTCCACACTCATTCACATCTTCTTACTCTATTTTTCTGCCTGATTTTATCCTTTTTAACCATGTTTCCTAACCTCCATCATCCCCTCTTCTTTGCCCCCCTTTTTTATTTGGCCTCACCACAGAGCTCACTTTTCCCTGTCAGTGTGTGTTTCTCTGCAAGCAATTAAGATTACCATTGTGTGTTTTTATTACATTATCCACCCAAATACATAACTCTAAAAAGTCAAGGGGATTTGCATTTGAATAAGGTTATAAAGCCAAATAAGAGAGTTCAGTAATTATATTAAGGGTGAATTTTAATAAGTAATGATATTCACAAAAATGATGTCTCCTGGTTCATTGCCCATAGAGGTAATTGCAGCAGAGACTGCAGGTATAGGGCAATGGAATAAACCTAACCCTTTCATTAATCTTCTCACTGCAGCAAAATTACCTTTTGGGGGTAAATCTTTTATATAGAGTCAGGAAACTTGTAGCCCATTAAGTCCACATTGTCAAGGCTGTTTTGTTTAACTGTAAGAATTTTCAGCATACTGTACATAACACTGATAATGTGCAGATGAGTGGAACGAACAGAGACATGCATTAATTAGCATTGTATTACATTACTATCGTCAAAAACAAGAAAATCGATTAGGAGTTACAGAATTGAACAGATTTTAACTCAAAGGAACCGACAGTAGTAGACTGGAGACCAGTATGGCATATGTATTTTGTCAGATCAAATTAAGTACAATAGAGATGCGGAAAAAACACAATATTATCATAATGTATAATCAAATTCATTTCTCTGGCAGGTTATCTAGACTAAGAATAAAAACTACCTATAGGAGCTCTCTGGAGACCAAGTCCATGCTATCTCACATGTATGTGTGCGTGTGCATGTGTGTACAAGCGTGTGCAAAGGTGTACTTTTGCCAATGCCATGGGAATTTGATTCTGTATGCAGATTAAGTATTGTCGTCGCTACTGCCGCCAAAATCCTGACCACCACCACTGTTTTGGCTAGCGCTCATACAGTGTAAGATTGCTTAATCGGATAGGGCTGTTATGCTAGGCTCCACTGATCCCATCTGTCACGACTTCATCCTCAGATCTGCCGTGCTGTTTCGAGCCCCACGACAGCTCTTAAAAACCATTCAATCTGTTCTCCAGGCTATTTTTTGCATCCTTAGCATTTTTTTCTCCCTCAAAAAAAAAAGAAAAAAAAAAAAGAAAAAAAAGAGAAGCATAGAGCTGCAGGTTGCTTGACACAAAGCAATATTTTTCCTTGGACAAGGTATCTTGATCTCCCTGATCTGCGAGCCCACCTTCCGCCCTCCACCAACTACCTACGCCTCCTCAGAGGGATCTGGCAATAGATCAGAGGGTCTTGGTGCATCCTGAATCACCAGCTATTTGGCACCCAGTGCCCTCATCCACTACATGGCAGCCGTTTCTAGCAGTGTGTCTATGGCGGAATACCAGTTGCCTCTGGATCAGCTCATCCCCATGGGGCCCAGAGGGGAACTGGATTAGTGGTTCAGCACACACATGAGAGAGAGATCCCTGAACATGGTGCCTTTGTCATTTACTGTGTGTAGAAGCAGGGGGTCATTACTTGGTCACCAGTTTACAAGATGAAGAGGGCAGATGA
>JABXJD010002431.1:0-53077 GCA_013375575.1 Percina caprodes
ATATCATTTTAAAGTTATATCATTTATAACAGTATAACCGCTTCTGAACACAGCAGGCAACTTAAACAGAGTAACTTGTCTGATGTTCATTCAGAACAGTATTAAATCAAAAAAGTAACAGATGTTTCATTTTTTTGCTTCAGATGGGGATGTTAGTGATTATCTTACACAGATTATGTGTGCGTCTGTGGACTCACCTTTACTTATACACTGGATGCATTTGTCCCAAGCACGCAGCACCTGAACCCTGACAGAAGCTCCATTCAGGGCCACAGATGCATGTCTCCAAAGCCAGTGCTGAATTATGATAAACTGTTATTCAGTGTGTATCAAAATGAGCGAGCTGCTATGGGATCAGCGTACCAACCTGTGATTTTAACATGTGTCCCCTCATCTTCTCCCAGGTGCTGTATGAGGACAGTCAGATGGTAACCCTGACGGCCCTTACATAGCTGGCTTCCTAGCCTTCAGAGAAACCCCTTCCTCCTTGAGGCTCTGCAACGGCTGGAGAGGAACCAGCCCCAACTTCTGCCTCAGGTCAGCTTTTGCACGAACGCACGCACGCGCACGCACGCACGCACGCACGCACACACACACACACACACACAAACAAACAACCAACAAACAAATGCACACACACTAGTGCTGGGAAAAAATCTAATTGCCATTATTTGGACTGATTTTGCGATTGTGATATGATTCACAAAATTGGAAGACAAGGTAATTTTTGTATAAGTCTTCTCATTTTCATTGAAAAATATTGAAAAATAAAAAGATTTATAGTGTATTGCGAGGATCCATACCGAACAAAGATTTTTTCTTTATTCTGTAGGATAGGATTTGTAGGCAGGAACGTCTCTGCAGCACCATGATAATTAATCTAATCTAATAATTAAATCTAACCGGCATGCAACGGGTGGCAATCAGATCTGGCTCATCGCGAACAAGCCTATTGTATCAGACTGTGGGGCCCAATCCCTTAAGCCCTGAACCCTCAGGGACTAGAATGGCGTCACCTGGTAAATGTTTGAGTGTGAGAGGCTGTAAGGGGTCGAAATGGTATAAATAGGAATGGGACAGCACTTTGGGATATATAACGTTACCTTGACGACACCAAAACAACGTTAGGTACTATTGTGGGTTTGGGACCTTTTTATTTTTTACTTTTTGCATGGCCAAGACACTTGACCCTCATGTTGTCTTTGGGTCAAATTGTCCCATTTTCAGTTAAAAAATTTTCTCACAAAAAATGGGCCATTGAAAGCACTGAAAATGTCAACTTTGAAACATCAAGAACAGCACCCACAACATTGAACAAATGACAAAAATGTTGGAAAAAGCAATAATAATGTTGAAAAAAGCAACCAAAATGTTTATTTTTATGGTTGACTGGAAGACAACCCAAGGGTTAAGGGACCAACTGCCTGGTTTGAGCGTTTTCCAGGCTCTTGCCTCCCAGAGTGGATGAGGGGATCATTGCCAAATCATCATAAACACAGTAAAAATGGACCTACATAGTTGGTTCACTGCTGGCTACAAGTTAGCATCAAACACAACTAAGACTGTCACTTGAATGGTGTTATGAGCTAACGTTATCAATCAGTCAATCATAGATAGCTAAAACGTTTTTGAAATGATTTCCATCTTTTGTTATTGTTTGTAATGACAAAAGTTTATTATTTCATGGATTTCACAGATTTCAGATGACAAGTTATGCCGTAAACTATTTAAATCTGAGCATGCGCAACTCACATCTGCACTTGACTCACATCGGGTAGTGACACATGCAATTACAGATCGGACAGCTTTAAAGCTATAGCGCGTAGTTTCTGTCGCCCCCCTGAGAAATTCTAAGTAATGACAACAACACTGTTGGTGCATCCGCATGATACACGCCTTCCGTGATTGCGCGCCACCTACCAACCGTCTTCCACATAGTTGCTAGTAGCCAAGGAGGACACGAGGATTACAAAAACACGATGGACTCTTCAGAAGAGGTAATGATCTTCACTTGATTCTCTGTGCGCGAAAGTCGGCAGGCAGCACAATCTTCTGAACATAGCCATACTATGAAATACCAAGAGAGATGTGTGGAGCTTTGTAGCAACTCATTTGGCAATGGCTTAAATGCAACAGACGTTCATAAAAAAGTTGCGCACTTTAAGTCATTGCAGACTTTGTAGGAACGCTCCTCACAGCCTGTGAGTCTCTGAGTGTAGACGGTGGGATTGCAGTGAAACAAGCAGGACATTTTTTCACAGTGGGCATTTGAACTTAAATTTATCCATAAATTACAGGAACATCCGTCCGTCTGTCTGTGTGTCTGTTATTCGCATATCTCTCAAACCATTAGTCCGATGAATTTCAAACTGGTCTTGCTACGAGGATGATTAAGTGCAGTGCCAAGTTTGACATTGTTTGGATTAGAAATGCCAAAGATATTGTTAAATATATATCGGTAAAAGAAGCACACTTTGGCTTTTGCTGCTCTAGCTGCTGGCCACTCTCCCTCTCACACTGCACACTGAGTGAGCACAGCACAGGACCAGAGATTGAGAGGGTCAAAAAAAGCAGCGACGCTTTGGCAGCTACAATGTGAAATACACCTCAGACCCACAAATCTATCTAATAAAGGAGATGTCTCAGCGTGTGTCTTGTAGGAGGAAGGTAACCTGCACGTCACATGCAGAATAGTATGCAATGCAAGTAAATCTCGGACCTGAACCAGGCAGACACATTTTCAGATTTTTTTCGATTCTTTTTTGAAGGTTTTCTGCCTTTATTTGATAGGACAGCTAGGTGAGAAGGGGGGCACAGGAAATCGTCACAGGTCAGATTCGAATCCTGGACCTCTGCGTAGAGGCATAAACTTCTCAGTATATGTGTGCCTGCTCTACCCACTGAGCCAACCCGGCCACACAGACACATCAGTTTTCATCAGACTCACGCTGGACACATTGTACTCACTATTTAGCATGATTTAAATATGATCAAACAACAGTTATAGCTTTGTGTTGTACTAGAGGTAATTTAATTTCAGTTGCGTGTGTGACCTTTAAACAGGTGGTGTTTGTCGATGGGAATGGGCTCTTCCACTACAGAGGTAAGTCAAGCTGGTTCCTACTGGGGGGGACCCAGGGAATGATTTTGTGCTATTCGGGCCTTTTTTTATTTGAATTTGTGTGTTAGGCTAAGTCGTTTAGCCAGGAAGTCAAGAAAAGAAGAGGAAAGCAGACTTGTTGAATTCTAACCAGTGCATCTTTGCCATTGCCTATACAGGGCTCTCAATCTACAACTGAGCGCTCTACTATCTCCCAGTGATGGGCCTACACAACATTTCTCACATAATCTCCACACAGCTAGACACGCTTTGTGCTCCTCTACAGAATTTAGAGACCCCAAGTACACTTCTTTTGCATCAAACACATGAAATATCTCTACACACACAAAAAAAAAAAAATCTGTTGGTTCGGTCCAATGATGATATCGTCAACACCATAAACACACAAGAAATGCTCAGCAGCTCCTCCCCAAACGTTCCTAAATGGTGGACCAGACAGAGTAACAAAGGAAAGGTGAGGTGGAAGCATAGGTTAATGCATGGATCCCCAAATGGCACCAATTCAGTTAAATGGAGTTGCCCGCCTGGCTCATATGGCTAAAAAGTTTCTAAGTTTACTTCCGTGATATGCGGCCCAGTAGTGTTTCTCCTGCTGGCCCAGAGACTTTATTATTGTGGCGACGTCACACATTTTTAAATCGCTTTTCTCGGCCAGAGAGAAGTTTTTCAAATACAAGAAGTGAATGAATTAAAGGCCCTGAACACCCACACAGGGTGTTTCAGTTCATCTGTCTTTTTTCCAGGGACTGTGTGAGTGTGTTTAGACTTGATTAATTGACATCTTCCTGAGTCTTATGTTAGCTCTGTTGAACCTGGCAGGACTAATGACAGCTTTATCATTCTTATTGGTAGATGAAGATGATGACCTAATTAATTCCTGTCTAAGTTCTGGCCCAACCTTCAATCTGAGCAGAGTCTAATTGGCCACAATAACTGAAATCACCTGTGGTGGTGTTCAGAGGCTTAATAAATTCAGATTAGGAAGAGTTGTAACAGATCTTGTTTGCATTTGGAGGTGTCCTGGCAGCAGTTTTACAGTGTGTTTGATTTAAATCAAAGCAGTACTTGATGTAAAAATATAACCATTTTAGCAAAGAAACCAGGGATAGTAAGTGCTGAAATGTTTCACAAAAGCAATGGTAAACATAGCAAACTAAAAATGAATACAATATGAAATGAACTAGAACAATGTGTAAAACAAATGTGGACAAATTATAATATAGACACGCACAAGGGACATATGGTGAGTGCAAGGAATCTCACCCACTTTGTCACAGGCTGTCATCATGCAACCATAAAATATGTATTAATTGTGTCACACAAAGTCATTAATATTGTGTCAAGAGGAAGTGCGGTTGCTCTGAGCTTAGATTTTGTTCCTGTTTTGGCCCCGCAGAGTTTGGCCTGGCGTGTCATCTCGGAGTGCTTTCCGGGCTGCCGTGTGTGGGCGTGGCCAAGAACCTGCAGGTGCAGGGCGTGTACAAGAGTGAAGAGCACCAGTCACAGGTGAGACTCGACTGGAACTCACAGGTTTCTTCCACACTTGACAAAGTTGTCCATCTGTTTGTTTTCCCTTCTGTGCTGTAGAGCTCTGTCACTCTGTTGCTCATCAATAAAAAAGCTCCACATTTTTCAAGCCAAGCACCCCTTAACTGAAAAAGAGATGGAGCAGGGCCCTCTACTATATATATAGTATAAAATTGAGTTGCATATAAAACTGGGCCTACAATTACTTGTATGGTGGCCTAAAGCCTTTATACATACCTTTTTAGTGCATAATACTAAGCTATTAAAACAATAATTGTTGGCATGATTTTATAACTCATGTTTTAATGTTAAACATACATGTGGATCAGTGAATCCTTCGGATGAACTGTATCTGTGGATGGTGATCTGTGGATTGTGACTACCTAGCCTACAGGTCAGTAAGCCTATCGTTAGTGTTTTTTCACTAATCGGCTGAATCATATTTGCTAATAATATGTTGGGTTCATGCAAGTTTTTCAATAAAACTTTCTAAACAATTTGGTGGCCCTCTGAGGAATCTCTAAGCGTCCTGGACCCCCTGTTAAAGGACCCCTGGGGGTCCCCGGACCCCACTTTGGGAACCGCTGGTGTATGCAACAAGTAGCCAAATAAGCTCATTTATATTTGCTAATAATATGTTGGATTCATGTTTAGACATTTAAAATTTTGGAGAAAAAAAACTTAAAAATGTACAGCAGGCCCCCTGCTGTAACTCTAAGAACCCCTAGGGGTCCCAAACCCCCGGTTGATGATCTCTGAGCTGCATCATACATTGTGTTCCTTCTTGCCGTCTACAAATGCTGTTTCTGTATAAAAAGAGTTGCTAACCGTGACGAGAATCAATAGATGAATTAAGTTATCAAGTGTGTGCAGTTGCTTTTTTCTGTTTATTGCTCGCTGCTTTCAAAAATAAGCAAAGACATGTCAGAGAGGGACAAAGCCAAGAACAAAATCCTCAATTACATTTGACTGTGCAGATGAACTCACACCTGCATGTCTATTCAGAAATAAATGCAAGTGTGAGCTCTGTTTTGACAGTGTGACTTTTATTACAAGCCAAGGCTTCGTGTCGCTAATGCACAAGGAGGCCTGTGACTTTTTGAATACAAATCAAGCTGGAACAAGTGCCTTTGGTCAGTGGAAGTGTAGCTATGGGACAGCAGAAACTGCATATCATTAATATGCAAATGTTCACTTTGTTTCAGTCTGGTGCCTCAGTGACCTGTTGAGGAAAGAATAAAAACACGTCAAAGTTAAATCTGCCTGATGTGCAATGGAAAATAGTTTAAAATGAGATATTGAGGTTAGAGGGACTCGTCATAGAAGGAGCTTGAACCCTGTTTTGGCTCTGAGGTGACAGTGATGATAATTGACCAGGTGCTTTCCCTGAGGAAAATATTGTTATGCAAATTCCTTGTAGATGACGTTGATCCATGGAAGAGCGGTGACGGGCATTTCCTGTAATACTGATGAAATGTGCTTTGAAAAGGTTTTCAAGGGAACCAGCATGGAGGGCTCTTGTAATCCTCTCTTCCATTGCTAACAAAATTAGCCGGCAAACAGACTCTCAGCTCCAAACCCCAGCGGTCTTGATGTAGTAGTGTAACATACTAATTCAATTCTCTGTAGGAGTGGATCCATCTCCCTCAATTATTGTTAGTGGATTGGGCATCAGAAAGTGTTTTATCTCTGCCGTAGGGAAGAATCTGAACTCTTTGTTTCCACACAACAAACCTTTGAGGATGCAGGCACACATATCTACTGTTATTAATCCTAGTAGTTTGGAAATGTTTGTTTTAGCTATGGGGCAGCATCGGCACCATATGCCCATGCTGCTTTTTTGGACTAAAGCTATCAGCTTTCGGATCAGTTGTTGTGTATGAAATTTTACACTGCTGTCCCTGTTAACATTGTCACTCTTTGGGGCTCCGACTACATTGTCTACAGGCAACACCAGCGTTGGCGTTTGAGCACTTGGTAGTTAATTAGCTGTAAAGACTGTGAAACACACACCATACCAAAGGAATGGCTCCATACCAAATTTCAGAAATCAAACAAGATTAGCCATTACTGGATCTGCACGCATACCGCCACATACCACTGACAAGCAATATGGTGCTGTACTCAATTAGAAGAGTTTCCAAAAACACTGCCAGCCCATTTTTCAGAAACCTACATGCATACAGAGTGTTTCTGAAGGTTACAGAGAGATCACACATGCAATCTTGGAGCAGTTTGGTGCCTTGCTCAAGTTAGGGAAACTGGCACCTCTCAGCTGTCGTTCTCTCTCTTACTTTGTCCATATGGGGACTTGAACCGACAACCCTCCGGTTCCCAAGCCAAGTCCCATTTACGCAAAAGTAGTGTGTGTAGTTGTGTGCATGTGCAAATACACATGGCGATTTCAGAGATTGTTCTCCTATCCTCGTCTCTTCTTAAAAGCAGCAATTCAGCACTTTGAAAGATGCTTACATGTTTTTTTTCTCTAAAGATTTTTTGGGGGCATTTTTAGGCCTTTGACAGGACAGCTGAAGACATGGAGGAAGAGGGAGAGAGAGGGAGCCGCAGGTCGGAATTGAACCCAGACCTGCTGGGTCGAGGACTAAACCTCTATATAGGTTGAGTGGAAGTGGTACATTTGTGCCTGTACACTTTTGTGCAAATGCTTAACTATGACATAAATACCACATTAAAGGCAGCCATGTATTTCCCAAAATACAGAAGAATCCAAAAAAATAGAACCAAGCTGTAGATTGGGACATGACTCTTGAAACAAGTGAGATGAAAAGATTTTTTTTTCTTATGCATTGAATTGTGGACCAGATTATTGAAGATGAAGTATGCACATTCTATCAAAGGTTGTATGCCTCATTTTGAAGTGTTCTTGAACAAAACAGTCCCCTCTTCTTGTAGTTGAATGGCCAGCAGATGTAAATGGTATGTGTCTGTGATTGAATAGAAGCCGGGGAATGCAATGTGTTTTTATCTGAGAGAGTCAGCGACAAAACAAAAAGGATGAAAGAGTAGGAAAAAAGCGTCCTTCAGATCCTTCGTCCTTTGTTTGTCTTTCCCTGCTCTTCTTCTCCCTCTCTTTTCACCTTTAGTGTATCTCCACTCCATCCCCTTTCTCCCCTCTCACTTTTTCTCCTTTTTTCTTTTTCCCTCTTTTGTCTCGCTCTCTTTCTCACTGATAGCCTTGCTGTAAGTCAAACTAGGGTTATTGATGACTTGCTCTGTCTTTCTGATTTCTGCTTTTCTGGCTTCAGTCCTACTCTTGCTGAACAGGAGCCAAATCTCTCTCTCTCTCTCTCACTCACTCACTCACTCACTCTCTCACTCACTCACTCACTCACTCACTCACTCACTCTCACTCACCACTCACACACACACACACACACACACACACACACACACACACACACACACTCTGTTGGCCTCATCCCAGTTGGGATCGGAGGCCTTGTGCGCCCGCTCCTGTCTCCCTGCTGGCTGCTTGCTGTAATCAGTCATAGTAGAGCAGGCACCCCATCCATCATGGAAGCTAAGCTCCCGTCATCACTCTGGCCCATAACCCACAGCACGCCTGTCAACAGCAGCCCGCATCACTATCATCTGACTTTGCACCGAAAACTTTAGTTTCTCTAGAAAACAAAAGCAATGCAGTTGACTTGAGTTCATGATTTACTCATCAGAAATAGGAATTATTTTCCAGGTTTAGTCTTATTTAGGATTTTATTAAACAACAAATGGTAGCCAGTCAGTTTCATCAACTCTGATTTAAGTGATTTACTGTTATGGGTTATATGCTTCTTTGTATGATTTAGATAACTATAACTAGACTAACAGGAAGGCACTATGGACTCTAAGAACCTCATCATGTTCAAGTAGTGATGACAGGATCAAGTCTGTGTTTTATTATTTTCTTGAATGAATAAATAGGCTCGATAGTATGGAGCCTGGGAGGTGACATAGAGGGGAGAAAAAGATGCACCAAAAAATACAAATAAATTAACAGAAAAACATGCATTAGGGTCTTGACTTTGTTTCAAGATATTGAGTTTCATTTGCGAGATTGAGTTTTATTTGTAAGACCTTGCAAATCCAACAAACAAAGCTAATCTAGCTGGCTAGTAATACGCTTAGTGCGCTAGCTAGTAGCACAACATGATTCCGTCTTCTTGGTTGTCTAAATACATCCGTCATTTACACTCACCTAAAGGATTATTAGGAACACCTGTTCAATTTCTCATTAATGCAATTATCTAATCAACCAATCACATGCCAGTTGCTTCAATGCATTTAGGGGTGTGGTCCTGGTCTAGACAATCTCCTGAACTCCAAACTGAATGTCAGAATGGGAAATAAAGGTGATTTAAGCAATTTTGAGCGTGGCATGGTTGTTGGTGCCAGACGGGCCGGTCTGAGTATTTCACAATCTGCTCAGTTACTGGGATTTCCACGCACAACCATTTCTAGGGTTTACAAAGAATGGTGTGAAAAGGGAAAAACATCCAGTATGCAGCAGTCCTGTGGGCGAAAATGCCTTGTTAATGTTAGAGGTCAGAGGAGAATGGGCCGACTGATTCAAGCTGATAGAAGAGCAACTTTGACTGAAATAACCACTCGTTACAACCGAGGTATGCAGCAAAGCATTTGTGAAGCCACAACACGCACAACCTTGAGGCGGATGGGCTACAACAGCAGAAGACCCCACCGGGTACCACTCATCTCCACTACAATTAGGAAAAAGAGGCTACAATTTGCAAGAGCTCACCAAAATTGGACAGTTGAAGACTGGAAAAATTTTGCCTGGTCTGATGAGTCGCGATTTCTGTTGAGACATTCAGATGGTAGCGTCAGAATTTGGCGTAAACAGAATGAGAACATGGATCCATCATGCCTTGTTACCACTGTGCAGGCTGGTGGTGGTGGTGTAATGGTGTGGGGGATGTTTTCTTGGCACACTTTAGGCCCCTTAGTGCCAATTGGGCATCGTTTAAAAGCCACGGCCTACCTGAGCATTGTTTCTGACCATGTCCATCCCTTTATGGCCACCATGTACCCATCCTCTGATGGCTACTTCCAGCAGGATAATGCACCATGTCACAAAGCTCCAATCATTTCAAATTGGTTTCTTGAACATGACAATGAGTTCACTGTACTAAAATGACCCCCACAGTCACCAGATCTCAACCCAATAGAGCATCTTTGGGATGTGGTGGAACGGGAGCTTCGTGCCCTGGATGTGCATCCCACAAATCTATCTATCTATCTATCCTATAGGTGAGTGTATTTTGCTAAGCATTACTAATTCATGCCAAAGTGAAGTGTTATAATCAACATTGTCGTTGACTTGTATTTAGACAACCAAGGAGATGTTTTCATTTCTTGCTACTTGCTAGCTACTAAGGTTAGCCTGCAGTCATTGCCATCAACAGTCAAGAACCATGTCCATTGTAACACTTCACTTTGGGATGTATTAACTAGTAATGCTTATCAAAATAAACATTGGATGTATTTAGACAACCAGGGCGATTTAATCATGTCATCTCTAAACTCAATATCTCTCAAAACAAAGACAGGATCCCGCAAAAATAAAGTCAGTATCTTGCAGAAGTGTTTGTCCCCAGTACATGTTATCTTTTTTACCCTCCATGTCACCTCCGGGCTCCGTACGATAGTGTCGCAGCAGCAACAGCTATGGAAAGAGCTGGTTAAATGCTAAAGGGTCATAGAGTGATATCTTTTCTAGCATCTTTAGCCCAGGAGACATTAGATGTTTCTTTACAATACAAAATTAGATATAAACCTTAGGGATGTCCTGATCAAATTTTATTTATTTTTTGCCTCAATCTGAATACTTCTATCCGAACTGTTACTTAGATTTACCTAAATGTTGTTTCTGGCACATTGAAATAACAGCTGTAGGTTTTGACACACCTTATTTTTCAGCAGCTACTTGATCGAAATGTTTTTGCATTGTAATGGAATGACACTGTCACTAAAGTTGGCACATTAATTAATATTAATGGTTATTTTCATATTAACAACATGTTTAGTTTGTCTCCTGATTTCCATTACCTCCAGACTGTGGGGTAGTTTACCCCATAGCCACGCATATGCAATTTATCCATTTTTACAGCACTTATATTTTATCTATTTTTAGAATATAGAATACACTTTTTGTCCCTGAGGGAAATTTGTCTTGGGCATAGTGCTACACTCTGTTGCTTGAAACATGAAACACAAAAAAACATTTTAAAATCATCATAAAATAAATTCAACATAAATACATAAACATAAGATCAACGAAACAACCTAGGACATAAAAGGAAATGTATGACTGTGCAGACAATACAACATCTTAAATAGTAACTAATAATGATTTTCTATCTTAATGTGTGAGTGTGTGTTTGTGCAGATTGGATGGGAACAGTTTTCTTTTTTGAGAGACAGAAAATGTCCTTGTATGTGAACATGCAATGACAAAGGCATTAGTTATTATTTATTCATCAGGTTGTCAACACTTTCACTTCTTTCAGTTTCAGTAGGAAATTTACATTTATTCATTTGAATATGAAACAATAGGTTAATCACTATGTATTTTTTTCAATCAAGAACTTAATTTGTCATCCTTAAAAAGAATACTATAGTTTCTTCTCAATTTTGGGAGTTTTAAAACATACCACAGCTCTAAATGTGTGGCCATGAAAGTGGAGTCACACAGAGGTTAGAGAATAAAAAGAGAGGACTCCAAAGCAGGTTAATAGTTCCATTGGCTGTCATTTGTATTGGCAAATGCATTTTGTATTTTTATTTTTTTTTACTTTGGTTGTTGTTTCCTTGCCTCTGCAGATAGCTGCTCTGCAGAAAGGAGGAGACAGCTTTCCGCTCGCAGCCGCCTCAGGCAAAGTTCTTGGAAAGGTGCGGCAAAGGACACACACAACACAAACAAATGCTTTTAACAGAGGTTTGTTGCTGCCGACTTCAAAGAACACCCACCCTGCTGAAAGTCAACCTCAACAAAATATGTCTGACGATCACAATCAGAGGGCAGAGGGAGACGTGTGAAAACGGTTTACTGGAATCATTTTTCTTTTTTTGTGTCTAGGCATTGCGAAGCTCCGACAAAAGCTCTAAACCAGTGTATGTGTCCGTTGGCCACAAGATCAGTGTGGACACAGCTGTACGCCTCACACACTCCTGCTGCCGCTACCGGGTCCCGGAGCCCATCAGACAGGTACGCACACACACAGGACTGAACGGCTACAGAATCACCTGTCCTGTAAAGAAGCAAAAGATTTAGTGATCAGATGAAAGTTGAACTCCTCAGCTGTAAGGCAGGGCTCATAGTTTGTGTAACGGCATCCTGCTGTGAAGCCGCAAAGTGTGAGCATCACGCTGTGTGTGTTTCATATACATATACACTGATTTATGCTGTGCAAGATTATGTACTGGCCATCGTTATTTAGGCTCATCTCGAAGCCAAACATCGAGAGATAACAGGATAGCAGACACTGGTGGGCTGATTGATGTTTTAGCAGGACAATGACCGCAGCCAATACAACATTTGAATATCTGCTAAGCAACAAGATGGAAGTCCTTGATGTTTCTAGCCAAATCTAAGAGAGTGACAAATGAAAAGAAAAGCCCAAAGAAATGTGTAGAAAAACTTAACAAATGCAGATTTCTCCATAATAACTGGATTCAACATGTTGAATCTGCCGAAACAAATAGTGCACAAGAAGGGGCAACCTCATGTAGGCTGAGTCCTTTGCAGCGGGTTCGAGTCCAACCAGCAACATTTCATGCTGCATGTTGTCCCCCCCTCTCTCACCTTTCCTGTCTCCAAGCTGTTCTGTCGATTAAAGGCCATAAAAGCCCAAAAACATAATCTTCAAAGTGCACAAAGAGAAAAACAGTAGTGAGGAAAGAGAGCAGACAACTGTGGATAGGGCACACAAAGAAGGTTCTTCTTAATCAGTCCAATACACAGAGATGTCAGAACTGGCCAAAAATGTTCAAATGTTCCTTCTGTAAAACATACTTTCAAACTATTTCACAACTAGATAACTTGTATAGGCATATTTATTTTAACAAACTTTTAAAAGATCTGCATACCTACACATTTCAAAATAAACTAATAAAATAATGTCCTTTACCGTAAAACTTAATTTAAAGACCGTATAGCCTTCTTTCTCTTTCTCAACTGGCCAGCCACAAAATTAGTAACATTTAACATGTTTCATTGACTCACTCTTGGCACAGCGTAGGAAAGCACATTGCTATCGCCACATAGATGACTAGTTGTTTGTACTTTCTGTAACCGATGTAGCATGAAAGCATGCTGGGTAGAATTAGCAAACAAGCTGACCAGCCAGTGGCTGCAGCTGCTTGACTTCTTCACCGAGAGAACGGACGAGAGCCGGGAGATGGGCAGTCTGGTTAGTCATCCTGGCGTCCGCTGAGTGGAGCAGAGGGACGTAGGCTCTGTGCTGCCATTGGCATGGAGTTATTTTCACGCAGGCGCAAATGCTAGTTGCCAGCGACAGAAGTCTTTGCGGTGTTACTTTTGACCAAGACACAAGTGGCGTGAGGCGATGCCAGAGTCTGCCACTAGTTCTTTGACGTCTGCTTGATGTATCAGCCCCAGGTTTCTTTTATTTTGAAACTTTAAGTCTTCAGCCCCAACTCACGCTGACTGAAGCGATATCATGAGGCATTTTATTAGACTTTGCGCAGCTCCTCTGGAGACGCCAAACGATTTGTACAATGGTATTCACATACTGTATACAGTATGCTCCCAAAACATTTACAATCAGTGACGTTCCCTTTAAGATGGTTTGCTGAATCCAACTTGGAACTTGGGTTGCCGCCTGTCCCAGTTTTACCGGATTGTCCTTTTTATTAACTTGTCCCGGAAATGTATCCACTCCCGACACTGAATGTCCCAGTTTTCACAAGGCTAGTGAAGATGTATGTTCAATTTACTATTTTCCCTTCACTTGAAATAGCCTATGCGTTGTAAAAGAGCAGTCAGTGTCTCCTGAGTGTTGAATGCGCTATCATAGGCTCTGTAGGATGTGACGTAGCAAGCAATAAGTCTTAAGCCATACAACTCATTGACTAAAAGAGGAATAAAAATCATGTTTTGGAAATTTATTTTACCTAAATTAAAAATGAAAATCCAACCTTTAAGGACACATTTTCTTTGTGAATAACGTATTGTAAATAAACAATGTTCTTATTAAAATACAGGTAGCCCCATGTTAAATTTAGAGGGCAGATTTTTATTATTAAAGGCCAGTTATTTCTGGATTCATATTATGCATCCTGATAGTTCCCTTGGCCTTTAGAATTAAAATAGCCCCACATCACATACTTTCACCATGCTTAGAGATAGGCATGGTTTTATTTCAGTTAGACTAATACCTGGTTTGATTTGCATTGAGAGATGATTTTATAGAAAGTATCCCATGCCTATCTCTAAGCATGGTGAAGAGTATGTGATGATGTGGGCTATTTTAATTCTAAAGGCCAAGGGAACTATCAGATGCATAATATCCTGAATCCAGGAAATAACTGGTTAATAATAAAATCTGCCTGCCTCTATGAATTTAACATAGGGTATGTATACTTATGACCCTGTATTTTAAATAAGAACATTTATTTATTTACAATACGTTATTCATTCACAAAGAAAATGGTGTCCTTAAAGGTTGGATTTTACCTCATTTTTTAATTTAGGTATTAAAATAAATTTCCAAAACATGATTTTTTTATTCCTCTTTTTAGTCAACTTAAGCATGTGTATGTAAACTTTTGAGCACCACTGTACCAGTATCTAAGCAATCAGGTAAGCTAAGATAAATTAAGTAAAATATTTTAAATTAAGTTTAAAATATTCAGTACTATGCACAATCTTACTGCACAAAGGCCAATTTTGTCTTGTGGGTCTAATGTCTAATGGACATTTTCGCTTGTGAGCAAAGCGGCCAGTCGGGTCATCAATATGTTCAGGTTTTTTATCAGACATAGGTGGCAACCCTACTTGGAACACATTTATGGGCAGGAAAAAGTATGAGCGGTTTAAAATAAGCATACAAAAATGTAATTGCATCAAGCCCAATGTGCTTCTGATCGTTTTGTTGATTTTTCCTTTTTTTTTGTTCTTCAGTGGCTGCAAGACTTTAAGACAATACAGCGAACTAAATTAAAGATCACTATAAATGTTTTAGTTTCCCTTTACACATTTGCTGTCTATAGTGTACCCAGTTTATATAGAGACTTTGGCTAACTCAAATAATGGGCGCTATATTGTATACCAACATCAGATGACTTCACAGTATAACCCTACGCTAGATAACGCTAGCATAAGACATGGCTAACTTCAAACTTCACTTGTTTCTGAAGCAGTGTTAGAACGTTTTTGACAGCATGGTACACATTATTGGTATTACTATATTTGTCCATTTGTTATATGTCAAAGAGAGAAATTGACATTTACCTCACACAATAATGAATAATATTCATTATTCAAAACAAACCTCTAGTTTCCTCTTTTGACCTTCAGCTCCCATACTTTTTGCATTTTGGTTGGTATAAAACATGGAATCCACCTTTGAACCAATCGCATAACAGGATCAATCAGAACGTCCGAATCCCTAGTTGGTCAAACTCTCTCTAATACACGGCTACCCTGTCCAGGGCATGCTGGGACTCTCATGAGGATATGTGGGTACATAAAATTAGTTGCAGTTTAACCGGTTTGAGAACTGTCAAATGAGTAATAGTTTTAACAGCGTTTAGTTTTTTTTTCTCTAAAACAATCATTTATGAGTCATTTAAAGTAAAGGGGAGTTTTGACTTGATACCTCGTCCTGCCTCAGGCTCTTAGTCTTTCTGCCACTAGGCTGTGCTGTGCTTCTGCTGTTCAGTCTGCTTTTATGTTCACACACACACACACCACCAATCGTGTGTGTGTGTGTGTGTGTGTGTGTGTGTGTGAATAAGTGTGTGCGTGTTAGTGGGATGGCTTTAGCTGGTGGGAGGAGACGGCTGCTCCTGCAGCCGCATGGACTGAATCTGGACATCGGTGTACCAGGGACACTCTCCCTTTCCTCTGTCTAATCACTGGCACCTTTGTCTCTTTCTCTCCTCTGTCTTTCACATTCCCTTTTTTCTCCATCTCCCACTTTTTCCCTGTGTTCTCCCTTCCTCTTTCTCTCTAACAGATATTTTTTATTCTCTTTACTGCTGACATTACAGAAAAGAATCCTCAGGGCGCCCGGATAGCTCAGTTGGTAGAGCGTGTGCCCACATGTAGAGGTGTACTCCTCGACACAGCAGGCCCAGATTTGACTCCAACCTGCGGCCCTTTGCTGCGTGCCCCTTCTCTCTACCCTTTCACTTCTTCAGCTGTCCTGTCATTAAAGGCCTAAAATGCCCAAAAAATAATCTTTAAAAATAAAATAGAATCCTCGCAGATCCAGTTCTGGCTAGTGTCATGTTCGGATTTTGAACCCTTGAGTTTACGTTGTGTAAGATTCATGCCCCTTTATGCCTGAGAAACTTCAGTCAAAAAAATCTAAAAGCTGTCAGTCTGACAGGAAGCCTCTGAATAACATAACAGGTGTCTTTTTGAAGATAATAGAAAACGAGCTGCAGTAGTCTGCTCCTCGGTCCAGACAACTATTATGGCTGGATGAGGGCTAGCAAGTACACACACCACACACAAGAAAGCATGCACAGACATAAAAACACTCAAGTACACATAGATATGTAAATGTATGAAATGAAATGGATCTGCACGTATGAAACCTGGACATACACTTGATTGGACTCGGCAGCTAAAGGTTGCCATGGTCTCTGGCAGACAGTGTTTTCTGGTTTTGTGTCAAGTCATAGTTCACTGCATTGAGTGCTTCACAGTATCGACTGTGCACTGGAGAAGCAAGATGTGGAGCATTCATGTGGACAAACAGAGGTAGAAATCTATGGAGAGTCTAACTATAACAGTAATGAAATACATACAATTTGAAGAAAAAAAAACATGTTTGCGCTAGGAGAAATACAGATACCAGTATGATATACAAATTAAAGGACAAACCAACAAAGTGTCCTAGTGATGCCCACTACAACCCTCCAGAACAGCTTTACTACTCCTCGTCATAGGTTGTAGAACTCTTTGAAACTCTAGAGATGAACAGCATTCTTCCTAAAGATTTCCCTCGTTTGGTGTTTTGATGACGGTGTTGTACAGCTGCAAAATATCCCTTGGGTGTTCAGTTGGCTTGACTGGTGACTGTGAAGGCCACGGCATATTATTCACAGAATTTTCATACTCATCACTAAAGGTGTCACAATTTCAATTTTAAATCAAAATTAATTCACAATCTTGAATATCGAATAAAAAAATGGAATCGTTGATACTGTCACGTCCGGTCGGCTTGTCAAGTAGCCACACAAGCCTCCAGGAACAGCCTCATATCTTAATGCTACCATGGGCTTATCGGTCAACGGTGGAACTGCACCCCGCTGACCCAGAAAAACTTTTCCCAGAGACTTTGCATGGCGAAAGAAACTTCTATATTTTCAGCAGATCATTTTTTTGAGTTAAATCAACTTACCAGCACTAAAACTTAAAGGGTCCTGGTTTAAAATGTCACATTTAAACATTTAAAAATCGCAGCCGAATTCAGTTATTAAACTAGGCATGATGAACGTGAGCAGACCCGCCCACGTCGCCTTGCACGCCCCATTTCACGTTCTGCCATGCGGAAAACCACAAGTTGAAGTGCTGCGAGTGGTATCCTCACAGTCACAGCCAGTCAAAAGAAAAGATAGGATGGCAACTGCAGATTCAGGAGACACATCGACAGAACTTGAGCCCCCTCCTCTTTCACTGAAGTCTCCGGTGTGGAAATATTTTGGATTTCCATTCTTTTGTCAACAAAAAACCACAGTTGCAGTGCAAACTATCGCTATGTGCATGTGTGTACCATATTATTCCACTGGCAACACGACTAACAGGGCAGTACATCTCCGCAGGCACCACAAAACATAGATGTATCTATCAAACCAACAACAACACAAACTACTCTGCCGTTTTCATTTGGAATTAAACTTAAACAACTCAAAGAGCAGCTCTAAACATCATATCTGTCTTTAGGAAAAACATGAAAGAATGAAAAAATACAGTCATTATTAGGGGATAAAAAGTTATGTGTGGTATATGTTCAACTGTTGGGAAATAGTTTAAGATACTTAATCGTTCAGAAGACTATGGCTATTTTATTGTTTTTGTTTGTTTATTTGTGAACGTGAATGTCATATTCTTTGAAGACTCCAGTTTCAAGAGAAACTAGATGGCAGATTATTGTCTAATTATTTTTTTCTTATGTCCAATTGACTAGGTTATGTAACATTATAATTTATGTTAAAGGTTTAAATCTGTCAATGTAGTGTGGTAAATTGCAAACAAAGGTCAGATATATTGCATACAAGTCTAGTCTAAAAATGGCATAGCAACCTGGGCTTTAAAAAAAATAAATGTAAAAATCGAGAATTGAATCGTGACCTTAGAATCGAAAACGGAATTGAATCGAGGATTTGGAGAATTGTGACACCCCTGTTCATCACACCGTTCAGTAAGCCCTCTGTTAGGCTGCGCTTTTTTGTCCCAGAACACAGAGACTAAACACGAGACTCAGAGAGAGAAGGGAAGGTGTGTTCAAAGGTCCAGTGTGTAACGTGTTGAGTTGTTCATTATCAAAATCTGTTTCCCATTCACAAACTTGTCCTTTTTCATGAATATTTACCATCACTATCAATTCCAAGTATTCCTCTTGGCTTGAAATTTTACATTTGCATCACATGAACTTGGGTAAACACTCCATATTCATGCGCCCTCTGGAAATACATTAGTCTGTAAGGGACATACAGGACATATGGCTCCGCCTTTTGAGTTTTTGCTGTCACATGATAAACTCACAGATGCTGCTAATCTGCTAATGGTTATCGTAGCTTCCCGGCCCCGGCAAGTTTGAAGAAGGAAACATGGAGGACCACACGTATTCAAACTCCAAATTTCAGGAAGGATATTGAAAAGAGCAAGAGAACTGCGTGGTGTGAGAGAGCTGGTTGCAATATATGATCGCAACGCTAGATGGGAAAAATTCCTACACATTGGACCTTTTAATGCCATTGGATATTCCGAAGAAGGCCTTTTTCCAACTGTAGCATTTTCTGATTAATACATGCTATGTATACAGCATATTTGGAATATGTGTCTCAATCAGGGTTTTACCGCAGTCTTATGGTCAGCTCTGTGCATTGCTGTAATTGCTGTACACAAACCAACCAGCCAAAAATTTGCAAGGCTGCAGACCCGATAAGGAGATACTTTTAAGGAGATACAGATACTTTTTAACATTGTCAAAGACTTGGCTATCAACAGGTTTTTGGATATATATGGGAACAAAAATAGACCCTGGTCTCTGTCCTTACAGCCCCCACAAACCATACTATTGGATTAAGATGGCGCCGCTATGTGTGTCTCGCCGCTTACCTCTGCTGGGTTTATCGTTGATTTGCCTGTTTCTGCTGTTTGTCACTCGAAATGTGTCACCGCTGCTGGTGTATGACCGCCTGACTCTTTTAAGTATATGTAAGTCTCGGAGAAAGTTTCAATCTACGGCTCTGACGGTCAGTCAGGTACTCCGCCTCCGCCCTTCCTGGCGTCCATTCCGGCCTACCACGGCGTCAGCCCTGTCTGCCGCTCCGCAACAAGCGCCGCAGGAGACGCGGCAAGAGAGGAGGAGTACGTGTCAGGCTCAGAGCATACCTGGCATCATCCTCCACCTGCGATCTGGACCATCCATCTGTCCGATCTTCCATGGGGTTTATCGGCTGCAATCTACGGCATTCTCCGGTATACAGTTACCGGTGGCTCCGCAGACCGCACCGGATTCAGTGTCCGTCTCTCCGCTGCTGGAACAGGAAGCGCCAAGCGAGGCTGTGTGCACGGAATCTCCGCCAGCTCAGTCGTGCTTCCCAACAGACTGAAAGGCCCGATTCGCATGGCGCTGATTAATACTAGATCTCTCACTAATAAGACTTTTATATTGAAGGACTTTTTTACGACCAACGACCTGGACTTTCTGTTGTTGACGGAAACCTGGCTGAAACCAGGTGATGACAGCGCCTTCTCGGAGCTCCTCCCCCCCAGCTGTTCTTTCCTCAACTGTCCCAGAGTGTCAGGTCGAGGTGGTGGGCTGGCCACTCTCTTCAGAGACAAGTTCAGATGCAGGTCATTATCTGCACTTTGTTATAGCAGTTTTGAACTTCAGCTGTTTGTTGCTGATCTGGATTCTCCTGTGTTGTGTGCAGTTGTTTATCGCCCACCAAAACTCAACAAGGATTTTATTTGTGAATTTTCTGAGTTTTTAGCGGATGTTGTTCCTAAATACGACAAGCTCCTGGTTTGTGGGGATTTCAATATCCATCCATGTCCCTCAAACCCACTTGCTCATGATTTTAAAACACTTTTGAACTCTTTTGGTCTTAACCAATGTGTGGAAAGGCCGACACATCATCTAGGCCACACCCTGGATCTCATCATCTCCTATGGGCTTTCAGTTTCACTTGGAGAAATAACTGAAACTGGTATCTCAGATCACTTCCCCATCAGGTTTGAGATCAGTGTTCCACCACCCTCTATTAAACCTGTCTCCTTAGGGTCTAGGCGCCGTTGCATCACATCCTCGTCAGCTGGAGAGTTTGCATCTGTGTTTGTGGGCTCACAGTTTTATGTAAAGAATGGTCTGGTCTCTCCCTCTTCTCCAGAAAGCATTCTCTCTGTGTTCCATTCCACATGCACTGACATCTTAGACTCTATTGCCCCTTATCGGATTAAAACTGTTAAACCTAAGGCGGACCCCTGGCTAAATGACACCACAAGAGTCCTTAGGCAAAAATGCAGACAAGCTGAACGAAGATGGAAGAAAGACAATTTACACGTGTCACTGGGTGTATTAAGGGACAGTCTAGCCACATACCAGAATGCTGTGAAGGTGGCAAAGATTCAGCATCTCTCTTCTGTCATAGCTAGCAGTTGCCATGAACCAAGAGTGTTATTTAATACTATTAACTCGGTCATAAATCCATGCTCCTCTACTCCGACAGATGTGTCAATCAGTACATGTGAGAAATTTCTTGGTTATTTTATTGACAAAGTAGCATCTATTAGGAAAATCACCAGTGCTAATTTTAAGGTGTTTTTACCTGCTTCTCCTACACACTCAGCTGTGTTTGAGGAATTTAAGCCAGTTTCTCTGATGTTACTTAGTGAGGTTGTACAACACATGAAACCTACCAACTGTCCCTTAGACATTGTCCCGCCAAAATGGTGGAGGTTTTTAATACCATTGGGGCGAGTCTTCTTACTCTTTTAATTCCTGTCTTACCTTAGGTTCTGTCCCAGCTGCCTTTAAACATGCTGTGGTCCGGCCCTTACTTAAGAAGCCTAATCTTGACCCTACGGTGCTGTCCAATTTTAGACCAGTCTCTCATCTTCCTTTTCTTTCAAAGGTTTTAGAAAAAATTGTTTTTATACAGTTACAAGTCTTTTTACAATTGAACTGTGTTTTTGAAAAATTTCAATCTGGTTTTAGATCACGTCACAGCACTGAGTCTGCACTGTTGAGGGTACATAATGATATCGCCTTGTCTGTAGATGCCGGGAATCCTACTGTTTTAGTCCTTTTGGACCTCACAGCGGCGTTTGATACAGTGGACCATGCAGTCCTCCTCTCACGCCTTGAGAATTGCGTAGGCATCAGAGGTTTGGCACTCAAATGGTTCAGCTCCTATCTGTCAAATAGGAGCTTTTCTGTTATGATTGGTGACCTCTACTCGTCAGTTGCTCCTCTCTCTTGTGGGGTACCACAGGGATCCATTCTTGGCCCTATTCTGTTTTCTTTATATATGCTGCCTTTAGGGGCGATTATAGGGAAACACAACCTGTCATTTCATTGGTACGCAGACGATTTGCAAATCTATTTGCCTATAAAAGCAAATGACAGTGTTGCACTAAACTCCTGCTAAGCTGTATCGCTGATATTAAGTTGTGGCTTTCAGACAACTTTCTTAATTTGAATGATAGTAAAACAGAGTGTATTATTTTCAGTACTCCAGGCATGCAGAATGGGCCAGCTTTGAGTTTGGGAGCTCTGACATCTTGTACGAGATCTGTTGTCAAAGACTTGGGGGTTACTTTCGATTGCTGCATGAAATTTGATAAACAGATCAGTAATGTGGTTAAAATGAGCTTTTTCCAGCTTCGCCTGCTGGCTAAAGTTAAGCCCTTTCTGAGCAGGCACGACCTAGAAAAGGCCATTCATGCTTTTATCAGTTCAAGGTTGGACTACTGTAATGCCCTCTATGTTGGACTGAACCAGACCTCCATCTCACGTCTTCAGCTTGTTCAAAATGCTGCTGTTCGCTTTTAACAAATACATCTAGACGTGCACACATCACTCCCGCTCTCTACACCCTGCATTGGCTCGGTGCGTTTTAGAATAGAGTTTAAGATTTTATTGTTTGTTTTTAAAGCTTTAAATGGTCTCGCCCAGAGTATCTGTCTGAAATTTTAACTGTACGGGAGAACAACCGGTCATTGCGGTCTTCAAATCAGTTGGTTTTAGAAGTCCCGAGGTCCAGGTATAAACGGTGGGGTGATCAGGCTTTGCAGTTGCTGCCCGAGACTCTGGAACAAGTTACCCCCTGATATACGTACGGTTACAGATGTCACTCTTTTCAGGTCCAAGCTCAAAACATATCTGTTCAGTCTGGCTTTTGATACGTAGCAGTGGTGTGACAATTTCATTCTTTTGTTTCTTTGTACTTCTTCTGAATTTACAATTTCTTTGTTCACTCTTTCTATTGTATGTTGTGATTTTACTTATTTTGTTAAGCACTTTGGATACCTGCTGGTAGTTGTAAAGTGCTATATAAATAAATTTTGATTGATTGATTGATTGATTGATTGATACTTTTAAGGAGATACAGATACTTTTTAACATTGTCAAAGACTTGGCTATCAACAGGTTTTTGGATATGGGCACACATTGCTATGCCAACCTTTTCAAAAAGCTGGTTGAAGGAATGAAAGAGGGAGGCAAAAAGTAGACCACCGCTGGTAAACTTTGAAAAAATTGTATTTTGCACGGCTACATTGAAACAGGAATATAAGTGGAATACTCATTCTTTAGTCATGTAAACAGCTTAGTTGGAATATTGTCTTTTTCAGAATAAGGGCAAACACTTGAATGTTATGGTCATTGTAGTCTGATGACCTTCTGTATTCATTTCAGCCAGATATTGGCAAAGTTTTTGTCAAATCAGTCTATTAGACACAAATGCATGGGGAAATGGGTTCCAGGTTTAAAAAAAATAAAAAAAATAAAAAAGGAAATTACCCTTTAATGTGAAAAGTCAATACTAAAGGTTGATTAGGTTGCAACAAGAGAGTAACTGGGCTGACGTTGGATGGCTTCAAGGCTGATACTGAGGTCCAAGGAGCATGCAGGCAGTAATGAGTCCAGAGAGCTGGGGCATCAGGTTTGAAAGACTGTGCAACTTTCATACTAAAAGATGGCGATGACACTTGAAAAGAACGCAAAAGGTACGGTTTAAACCTGGTCGTCCCGGCCTTTCTGTGTGGAGTTTGTATGTACTCCCGTGTCTGCATGGGTTTTATCCGGGTGCTCGGTTTTAACCTCCACCAAAAATATGTTCCCCTCCCTCTCTACCAACCATCTGGCGTTGTAAGGCTGCCGTGCATCACCAAGGTGGATGCTACACATTGGTGGTGTTAGAGTAGAGTTTGTACCGGTGAGGAGAATTGATTGGCAGCAGCTGCACTTGATGAGTGGCAGAGCCATCGGTGATGAGTGACCACGCCCCCCGACCTACATGCACAGACAAAAGAATGACAGGCACACAAGTGAAAGGGCAAAACACTGAAAGGGAATAGCAGAGACTGCTCCATAACCCCCATCATTTCATGATGGAAGCATCTGCATTGGTTGTTTCTTCACTAATTTATTCAAGTTTATTATTATTCAAGTGTCAGAGGTCATTGTGTGTATTAAATCAAAACCAAGAAACATGCATGACTTATATATTACATATTTCATTTTAGAGCAATTTGATGCATTCTGTACTTTCTTCCTGGGGCTGCATTAACAGTTAATCGATCCACATCGGTTTACACATAAACAGGGTTTCCGTGAATTTTAAATCTAAAATTTCAAAATCAGAATCTTACGGCTTAAAAAGTCTTAAATTCACTGACATATTGTATTCTAGGTCTTAAATAATTTTGAACGGGTCTTAATTTTCATACGTCCATGTAACGCTGCATCTAAGAATCATTAAAATTGAATTTTTTTTAAATTCCGATTTAATTGAATTTGTTTGTTGAATTGTTTGAAAAATAATGTGCTGTATATGTACAGCTTATTATTACTCCGTGTTGCTTTCATTCAGTTTAAATACATTTATTTACTTTGCAACAACTTTGTGACGTTCTTAGATTTTATTCATAAGGGTCTTAAAAAGGTCTTAAAGTCTTGAATTTGACTTAAACCTGCAGAAACTTTGATAATGGTCCGGTCAGTCCGGTTGAGAACTGTTCAGGTTTGGCATCAGAACTGTGGGCATGGAAAGACAAAAGCATTGAGAGTCTAATAAAAATATACTATATATTGGTTTTGCAGGGTTTTCCAAATCTGACACTGTGGGCCCCCTTTCAGACAAAACCTAAACCACTGCCCCCATCCAAACACCTCCTTCCCTTTTTGGTAATAGAAATCGCTTAATTTAGCTACTTTTGGAATTTGAACAGCCCTCAAGAGCTGTATATCGCAGCCACTGCTGCAGCTGTTGGGTGGTTAACGAGCCAAACCAGCAGCCAAACTACAATAACTAACCTTTAATTTCCTTTTCACTTTCATCTCAGTCAGTATCTTTGCTTCACACCGGATTAAAATGACTACAAAGTTGTTGCGCAGCAGAACGTTTTACTGATGGTGCATTGAATGAAAACCTCTGTGAAAACACTGATACTGACTTTATCAACGACATTTCATCCCCAGACCTTCATAAGGTCGTTTGTGTATGTTGTATCTGTGTTGTTTGTCCATATGAATTGTTTTACTCGAAGGTGTGGCGACAAAATGTTTTTAAGAAAGTGATTGAAAGTGTACAGGATTTATTCTTCTATCTAAATTAAATTATCAATAAAATAGAAAGAAATATATATTTGGTGTTAGAGTAGAGTTTGTACCGTTGAGAAACAAAAAAAAAAGGAATGGGAAAATGACAAATGATAAACGCTATCCCTCAATATCATTGTTAATACCATCTACCATCAATACCTCTGCCATTTCTTTCATTTCTGTGGATTAGATTCTGTGGAAGGTACAAAGTATGTTTTGGATTAGTACAGCGAGACAGGTATTACTAAAAGTCTCAATGCTCAGTAATCATGACTTGCATAGGTAAATTGATCCACTGCTTCATCACGGTGTCACAGCAGCTGGCTGTTCATTTTTCTAGGTGCAAATTAACCCTTCGCTCTTCTGTTTCTCTTTCCTCTCTTCTCTCCTTCTTATAAGATCCTCTGTTTGTGTCCTGACTGAAACAAACCCCTCCTTTCACAGCTTGAGAGATTGTGAGAGAGAAAGATGAAAGGTAAAGATGACATCATGGTTGGATTCTGCAGTGAAGGCTTATGTGTGAAAGAAAGCACTGCAGCACAATCTCCAAACCACAGTGGAAAAGCTCAGTCACACACATGTACTAATTCACGCCCCAGCTTAGCCGTGCTCCATCACCCTATTAAATTCTCACACTCCTGTGTCCCATGGTTCACCTGCATATGATGGGAAGTAGAAGGCAAGCCACACCTACCTGGATTCATCCTCTGCTTGCTCTACTCTCTCTCGTCGCTGTGACAACAGAGTGACAAGCAAAGGTCAGAGAGGAAGGATTGCATTAGTGGCCACTCCCCCGCCCCCGCCGAGCCCGTTGTCATTTCCAACTCGTCAAATACTGATGCATGGTCAGTGGCTTTAATGGTCAGATAGAGATTCAAAAGACACCTTTAGGGTCTGTATGGAACGCACCAGGCAGAACAACAGCTCGACCGCGGCACTGTAACATGACGTATTAGGAGCGACAACGGTAGCGAGTAGTAGGAATGATCGAAAACAAGAGTTAGGCCGCACTCTGACTGTCTGCCCGTCCGACTGTGCGGCAACAGCACAGGTCTTTCTATTCACTTTGAATGGGGGTAGTGCGTTTAGGCTGCGACGGGGTTAGTCTATAATCCACAACGTTCCACTTATGGAACTGCTTTTAAACCCAACACGACTACACACACACGCACACACACACCCACACAGCCTCTTCCTTCCTTTCCTTTGGAAGTCAGTTAAAAGCTCTAATGCACAGCAGTATAATTGAAACCTAATCCTCTCTTAGCGAATGCTCCCTGACAAACATGCTCATACTCTGTCAGTCTTGCTCATTTGGAATGATCATAGGCCTGTCTGTTAGCTCACAGCAAACTGGTACAAAACATCATAAAACAGAATGGTTGTAATTTATTGCACATGATAACCTATAACTTGAGCGGCTGCAGGTACTTCCTCCCTTCTGAAAAAGTACATTTTCATTACAGTAGGTACAAGTATTACATTTCCTACAAGTCAACGGCAAAGCAAAAGTTTTTTTTTTTATTTTAAAATACAACATACAAAATATACAAAAATAAACATGACAGACTGATGACTTAGTTCTTAATATTTACACACTAAGTACAACTCCAAGCTGTTGTCAGAACCTTTGTATCCTGCAAAAGGCTCAAAGGAGATGAACTGATGTCGTCATATATTTTAAGCGGCTGTGTAGGATATACTGGATTGGTCTCTTTATTGTGGATGTGTCCTTCCAGCTTTTTTTTTTTTTTTTTGTAATTTATAAAACTGGGCTCTAGTATCAGACACAACACAATTTTTCTTTTGCAAATAGTAATTTGCAAATAGTAAGCACTATAATGCACACTTGCTAAATTCAATACACTAAGAGTTTTTTCTGCTACAACCTTACTTGTTCTGATGTGACAAAGTATGGCAGCCAACTAAATAGTCTGGTAGCCAGTCTACATCCTCTACGTTCCACTTCTGGATTGCTCCGGTGCCTCAGGTAATTCTGCTGGATGCATGTATTTTCGCTGATTTCCGTTACCTTCCTCTTTCCTTGTGTTGGCATTTTAAACTCTAGTGGATTTATGAGGACTATGGTTAACTGCTCCTCAGATTGCCGCCCATGATGATTCTGATTGGTTTAAAGAAATGCCAATATACCAGAGCATGTTTTTCTCCCATCCCGGAATGCTGTGTGGACTAGCCAGACCCTCCTCCACTCCACAGCGTGTGGATGTCTGGCAAAGCGAGACTAATGTCAGCCAATTTACCACCACTATCTATTCCAAGTATTTCTCTTGGCTTGATATTTTACATTTGCATCACATGAACTGGGGTAGACACTCCATATTCATGTGCCATCTTGAAATACATCAGCCTGTAAGGGACATACAGGATATACTGCTCCGCCTTTCGCGTTTTTGCTGTCACATGATAAACTCACAGATGCTGCTAATCTGCTAATGGGTATCGTTGGCAATGACAGGCCGACGCAAACCGAGCTACAATGAGTATGTTTACATGCACACTAATATGCCACTATTATTCTGAATATGACAATATTCTGAATTTGACACAAAACAGTATATTCTGTTTGGATATTCCAAATCAGGCTTCATGCAGAATGTAGTTTTTTTTATTTTTATTAAGACACATGTCTTAGATATATTTTGCTGTGTGACTGACACAGTAATATACTCTGTGTGTGTGTGTGTGTGTGTGTGTGTGTATATATATATATATATATATATATATATATATATATATATATATATATAAAATCACTAAAAACACTTCTTTGTACTTCTGCCACTGTTTTACTATGTTTTAGCATGTAACACAATACTATTTCAGTGGTTTCTCTCAAAAGTAAAACAAGAAGTAAACACAGCTTACCTCACCAAGAGACATTTTCCTGTTGCTGGTCTCTTTGCGTCACTAAATAACAAAAGGGCCACCGTAGCGCTGTAAAACACACACGACATAGCCACATGACCTCGTCCTGTTGCATTTGACTCATCACATCCACGCGCACGATAATCTGGATGACTGATGGGCTTCAACAGGTTTGTTTACGTTGCTGTGTCATGTGTGTAATGTTGGGCCACATTTGGTCCATTTGTCATCATCTCCAAGATGAAATCCATTACTTCCCCTTCACACACACTGATGGGAAGACATCCACTGGTAATGGGACTCTGAAAAGCTGCCTGAGGCGTACAGTAACTGGCTATTTCCAGACCTCTCCACTCTGTCTGAGTGCTTTGCACTGAGCGGAAGTCACTAATTATGTTCCCTCTCCTTCTACAGCAGTCACCGGTGCACTGTTCGTAGAAGTCACTGTGTAGTTTAAAGTTTGTCTTGCTCTATCGCACACAGTTTACTGGAAGTATCAGAGGGTTTGACCATAGACTGGAAAAAAAAAAAAAAAGGGACAAAGCTTTGGCCTGAAAAGTCCAGCCAAAGCGGAAGTGCCTTAAACCTGCTTCTTTTTCAATTTCCAGCAGGGGGCGACTCCACTTTTGGCAATTTTCAAAAGAAGGGAAAAATGACCCAACTTCTTAATTGGTTAGATACCTTAGTAAAAATGTTTAGAATGAGTTTAAAGACTCAATTGCTAGTTTCAAGTCTTCTTCATTTCAGCATGATGTTCATTTTGTAAAATATGGTCCCATTTATTTTAAAATTTACGTTTAAGCAGGGGGTGCATTAAGTGCGTGGCTACAGGTCAACTTGTCAATTATGACAGTCTTAGCAATGCTATCAATGGCACTGAGGATTTTTGTGGATCTTTAAATAGCCGTGGACTTTAATGTTGTCTGTGTTTCCATCTTAAACAGGGACCCTCTCACTGTGTTTTCACTTCATCAGAGTTTGTTGGGATATTTTGTTCACCTAAAAAATGTCTTGTTCTGCCAACTGCTGTGTACAAGAGGCTATAAATGTGTCTCCAATCTCCATTTTGGGTCTCCATACATCCCCCTGCCTGTGTTGTGCCAGGCAGTAAGACAGGAAATGTAAGAGCTGCACTCCCAGATTGCAAAAACAGATGGAATTTCAATGTGAGTGATAGGTGATGGGAGCCTGCATGGATCGACTAAGAGAGATTGAAGAATTGTGTGTGTGTGTGTGTCTGTGTGGGCGTTTGTGCGGATATTGAGGACCTGCATATATTTGTGTGTACAAATTTGTGTGTAAGAAGCAAGGGTGTGTGTGAGATATTGCTGATGTGTTTTTTGTGCAGGTATTGAATACCTGCATATATTTATGTAGAAGAAGCAAGGATTTTTGGTTTTATTGTTTTGTTTGTTTTAGCGTTGCAGTCTGCAGATGCAAGAATGTATTGTGCACCCCAGCAGGCCATAACAAAGTGTGCGTGTGTTGCTTTTGTTGAGTTTCCACTTTTTCAACTTGTCTTTTCTCACCTTCTTGTTCTCCCGACTTTGTTTGTCCTCACTCACTGTACTGTTTTTTTCTTCTGTTGCCGCCGTCTTTCATCCATCCATCTATCTCCACCCCCACCCCACCCTGCTGAATTATTCAGGCCTGCAGAGTTGTAGAGTATTTTTGGTTGTTGTCACCTCTCCAGTAACACAAACACACTCCATATTAACGAGCACGCACACATAAATACTCACACATGCAGCTGTGCTAAAATGCACGTAAACACACACACACACACACACACACACGCTAATTCACACAAACGAAGATGCCAACAGCACACTTTTTTACCAGACTCTGTTAGACTGTTAAGACTTGCTAACTACAAAGGAATATCCTTAGCAGAATTTCACACCATCACTGTGCTCCACCCTGTCTCTGCTCTGCTATTTCAGCTATGAATAATAATATGTCTCACTTTTCTGTGTGACTGTAAAGTAGTGTGTGAGGAAAGACATAGTTTGGAAACTATACAGTTTTTGGTCACATGTATAAGTGAAGGGGGGCTTCACCTATTACAAAGTTCTTGTATGTGCTGAGTTTTTTGTTTAGGCAGTTCCTGAAATTAATTTGGGAGTCATTATAAGCTGCTGCTTGGACATCATTATGCGAATATGAAGACAGCAGCACATGCGTATACTATCTAAAGGCCAGATTGAAATGTGTAAACAACACTAAGCTATATATCAGTACTTAAAACTCCCAGCCTTGACTGCATCCACTGGGCATCAGGCATCATTAAATGCTGCTTTTAAAGCTGCATTCATTGATATTTCTGCCACTTGGGGCAGACCAGAAGTATTTCAACTTTTGAAATGTTGCAAAAAAGAAATCAGGTGCGTTTCCTTCAACTGGTTTGTATTGATTAACTAGGCTACAGTGTAGTTTTGTGAGAAGTTGTCACTTTAGGCTATGTCTGGCTGTGATCTGTTGGCTGTAAACAGAGCAGAAGAAGTAGATGTCTTCAGGAATGTAGTTCAAATGGGCAAATTTGAATTGTTCTTTCATGTCAGCTAGTACTGGCAAATGTTTTATGCTGCCCGGAGACGAATACACCTTATGGCACAGGTGTCAAACTCAAGGCCCGCCGGCTTAATCCGGCCCTCACTAATTTTGATCCGGCCCATAAATCAATTTAGGTTCACAATACATTTTTAGCCCTCCTAGTAAAAAGACAGGAAACTTGTTTTTTCACACTAATTACGCAAGACTCAGAAATTCCCCCAGAAGCAGAGAGTTTTCATACTCAGGCTGAGAAACAGGTTGCCTAACTATGTACGTAGGTACCTTAAGACAAGGACTCTATGCCAGAGTCTGACGTCCACCTCTCGAAAAATGTAAATACACGTGGCGAATCACGTCACTTGCATGTACTCAATTCCTGGCTGTCCTTCTCCATAAAAAAAAAAACGAAAAGAACTTTTCCGGCTACAGATTGCCCACCGTGGTCAGAAAGCACAGGGGAGACCGGCACGTGCAGACATACACATCAAAGCATGCAATGCACTTTTTCTTCCTTGATAAAATAGTGCCATTTTTCTGAGGAGCTTCTTTTTTCTTTTTATAAATGAATATACAGTTTACAGTAGCTTGAGAAAGTTTACACACCCAGTCTAAAGTTGATTAAAAGAGGAATAAAAAAAGATCTTTTGGAAGTTGATCTTAATGCCTTAATTAAAAAAAAATAGGAAAATCCAACCTTTTAAGGACACCAATTTTCTTTGTAAATGAATAATGTTTTGTAAATAAATAAATGTTCTTTCCTTAAAATACAGGGGGCAGAAGTATACACACCCCTATTTTAAATTCCCATAGAGCCAGGCATATTTTTATTTTTAAAGGCCAGTTATTTCATGGATCAGGATACGATGCATCCTGATAAAGTTCCCTTGGCCTTTGGAATTAAAATATCCCCCCCCCCACATCACATACCCTTCACCATACATAGAGATTGGCATGGGCAACTTTCCATAAGATCATCTCTCAGTGCAAATCAAACCAGCTATTAAGCTAACTGAAATAACACTATGCCAATCTCTATGTATGGTGAAGGGTATGTGATGATATGGGGTTAGTTTAATTTCAAAGGCCAAGGGAACTTTATCAGGATGCATATTATTCTGGATCCATGAAATAACTGGTCTTTAAATATAAAATTCTGCCTGCCTCTATGGGAATTTAACATAGGGGTGTGTATACTTATGCCCCCTGTATTTTAAGACAATATTACAATACAATAAACAATACATTATTCATTCACAGAGAAAATTGGCGTCCTTAAAAGGTTATATTTTCCTAATTTTTTTTAATTAAGGCATTAAGATCAATTTCCAAAAGATGTTTTTTATTCCTCTTTTTTTTTATCAACTTCAGTATGGGTGTGTAAACATTTTTAAGCCATTGTATATGCCTGTTGGCGCAAAATGGAAAATTTATTTTAAATCATGAAAAAAAAATGTTTTTATTAAATTCAAAATCTAAATATCCAGTCGGGAGATTGGCTTTCGTTTTTTAAAAAGAATAATTAAAAGAAATGCCCTTTTTCACTCAAGACCCTGCTCCCGAAAATGTTTTTCCACGTTCCTGAAGGGGGACACTTTGTTTATCTCACTATGGCTCTAGAGTCGGTGCTTGCTCTACCACACACACACACACACACACACACACACACACACACACACACACACGCTGGCCACCTAAAGAGATCGACGCGCACACCAACTCAAGTATAAACTTAAGTAGGCTACATTGAAAGCTCTCCATGGAGGACCATAAATCAGCTTTAGTGAAGTTGAGTTTGACACTACTTCCTTATGGGAACATCCAGGAAGCATCCAAACAGCTGATCAGTCATGTGAGTTAAATGTTCGCTACAACAGAACTTATTCAGCAAAGGCATATCCATATCTCACATAGCGCATCAACTCTTTTTCCGACAAAGGCAGAAATAAGTGTTTTTTAGTATCCATACAGCTTTTCTAATGCGATACTTCAGGTGTTTGTCACAGTTTTCGGATGTTTTTTTATAATTGAATTAATCACATTAATCAATATTAAAACAATTGCTAGTTCCAGCCCCTTGGATGGCAACGGTACCCTTTGTGTTCTTCTAAAACAAGATTCTCTGTGGAGCAGCTAACGTCACATTGACTTGACACTGATGGGAACACAACACAATGCGTTTAGTGTAATTGGAAGGAAACAGACAAGTCTTAGAGGAAAAAGTGAGAGAACGAGAGAAGCTTACAGCTATAAAACAGTCATGGACAACTGACGGGGTAAAACATCCGTGAAGATTGACACCGGCTGTACCAGTCTGCTTGTGAAACCTTTCTTAACGTGCAGAGAGGATGTGAATGATTTCAACCACTTCCCTTCAGGCCCCGAGGCTGTCTAAATGTTAATATATGGCTGTCTGACATTCTGGTGCTTCAGCCACTGGACTCTCGACCTCCACAGAGAGATTGGAGGAAGGTTGGAGAGAGTCGAAAGAGCAGCCCTGGGGTGGATATGAGGGAGAGAGGTGGGAGGCGTAGAGATCTGGAGGAAAGGGTTTAATGATTAGAAAGGATTTGGTGTGAAAACAGTAAGTGGGGAGCTGGATTCCAGGGAGAAGGAGAATTATAAAAATGATTTGGAAATTGATGGAGGGATATGGAAAGGAGGAAGGAGTTGAGTAGGCTGGTATAGCTGCAGGGCCTATAGGGCTTTGGAGGGCTGGAGAATAAAGACCTGCCCCAGGCCACCAGTCCAAAGCCAGAACTCAGTAACCTCTGTGTGTGTGTGTGTGTGTGTGTGTGTGTGTGTGTGTGTGTGTGTGTGTGTGTGTGTGTGTGTGTGTGTGTGTGTGTGTGAGAGAGAGAGAGACCTGAATATACCAAATGGCCCTGCAGGGAGCCAGTAGTGCACATCTGTTCACCTGTGCATTCCCACCTTGCCAGGGACTGTTGGCCAGAGGAAACCAGTTCTGATCTGATCAGGCTTCAGTCTGTTTTTGTTTTTTTCTTTGCTCCGCAGCAACACAGCTGTGACACTTTTTTCAATTTACAGTTTTTTGTTCTTCCATTTTGTCTTTGTCAGGTACACAAAGAGCAATCATTTATGGTGCTTTAAACCAGGGGCCTGTTGCACGAAACCAGGATAAGGGATTAAGCTGGGATATTCAAGTAACCCTGGATGAATTTAGCTTTGACTTGGTTGCGCAAAACCAGGTTGAATTAAACCCAGCCAAGTAACCATGGAGATTTATTCTTTGCGGCTAGCCTGGTCCAGAGCAGGCTAACAGCTGGGCTAAGATTAATCTTGGAGTCTCATGTGTTAAATCAGCTGCCGCTCTGAACCAAAATAAACGTGTTTAACAGTTATTCCGTTGTCTTCTGCATGTGTTCTGCTTTATTTTTATTAACATGCATTATTTGTCACTATTGTTGTCATGAGTTTGATTTAAACCCTACTATTGGTTAGAAATGGATGCACTGGCACCCAGATGCGGAGTGGCAATCGGGAGAGTCGGGACTTTTCCCGGCGGGACGGTAGTGTGTCGAGGCTGCCTGGCCGCTGCCCGGTGACTGCTGCTCGGTGGCTGCTGCCTGCCGGCCGCTGCCTGCCGGCAGACCTGTGCATCACATCAGTGTCCACTCTCTATAAAAGTAGAGATGAGCAGCGCGGCGTCCGTGGTCTGTGCAGCTTCAGGTTTATACAGGACGCGCTCCGGAGATTAAGTGGGACAATGCAGCGATATTCCCAGATATGATATTAATGGCAGACCGGTCAGAGACCAATACAGTCATGATTTCATTTTCTTGTTGCTTGTCCCTCTCTAATAAAGGACAGTTTGTGTTACTCTGTAATATGTAGGCTGATGTTTTTTTATTATATCTTACTTTGGTTTCATAACCTTCTCATAAGTCTTACATCCCTGGACCAATAACGTGGCCTATATACGTATATAGTGTAGTTTACATTCAGCACACAGGGAGCACCACAATGCCTCTTAATATATTTATTTTGATGCTGTTACTTGTCAGAAGAATAAAAAAAAAAGAATATTGTTTTACACATATGCTCACAGTGTGTCTAGTTTTTGTCCCTTTCTGATTGTTCTGTATGAACATTAATTGTACATAGATATTTAGAATTAGACATAGCTTATAGAGATTTGTGTATATGGTTGTAAAACATGTTCTCGCATTGTGAATAAGGGTTTGAAATTAAGCCTAGTCCTTAGGGTACATCTCCCGGGATACATTAATTCCCTCTGCTCACTTTTAAGGCAAAGTAGGCTAAATAATCATACATTTTATTCATATTGTGCTTTACATGGTAGGCTACTCAAAGACCCTTTACGGTAAATCCAGCACATTTATCACATAAAAACGAAACATGAAACTAGCATATTTAAAGCAATTAAAACAGTGTAGCCTACAACTTTGTAAAATAAAAAAGTGGAGTGATAGGCTGAGTAGATATTTTTACATCCTTACGCATTCAGTCAGTCCGCTATAGTCTGTTGGGCTTTTTCTCTCCGTTTGATAAGGGCCGTATTTCCCTTTCTGCATATTATATGCTTCACCTCCTCGTTACTTTCCATTAGAAGCTCACAGCTCATTGGGTAAAACATATGCCCGATGCGTCTTCTCCATTTCTGCATCAGTAAATCTGTGATCGATACCGTGGTCTGTTTAAGAAAGTCATGAACGTGCACTTATCCCAGCAATCTACACCTGGCTCGACATAGCTTCACCTGTTCATCCTGGCTCAGCAAACGTGCAACCGATTAAACCGCAATAAGTGGCTCACACTAAGTCAAGCTACGCTTTTCACTTATCCTGGATATCTATATTCTACTTTCGTGCAACAGGCCCCAGAGTGGAAAATTGTTTTTATTGCATTATTTTGGTTATTTTGGTTTGTTTAGTGCAGTGTTGCCTGGCCAGAGTGGCTAGGAAGTAAGTAGGCAGACTCAAACATTGTATGTTTCCAGAGGTGATTATTTTATTTCCAGTGGTCTGCAGTACACGGATAATTAAACAATCAAAACTTAAAGAAAATAACACATTAAACTAGTAGTAGCACTAACAACAGGCAAGTGTTCCTTGCAGCAGAGCCTCACCTCCCTCTTTTTTTTTCCTAGGAGCACAAATCCCACTATTTATATAGGGTGGTCAATTCAGACCCCACTGCTTCAGTCCATTCCATTCCAAAGCAGGTTAATCTACTCCATTATATTAATACCTAGCAATCTCTTAACATAGGGAACTTACTTACCAGTTCACTCCTAGCCTACTGACTTCGAAACAGGTCAGGGTTATTCACACCTTTTTTATATAATAACCAATAACAGCCAAAATAAACATTCCTATATGAAAGAAAACCCTCTACTTGGTTTAGTCCGGTGATGTCATCCATGACCACCCTATTCCTATAAAACAGGAAATGCTAAGGCCGGCCCCTCTCCAAACATATGTCCTGCATGGTGGAACTGAACAAAGGAACAATCAATTGTAAGTATCAACAGAGGGAAACTTTTAAACCTAATAAAATGGAACTGAAACTTACATGACTGTGTGTCTACTTACTATAGCCCTACTAATACCCTGTATGGGACGTGTATGTAAGTGTTGAGCAAACCCATTTTGTCACATTTAGGTTCACACTGCCTATTTAGGTCTAACATTTGGGTTTTAAAATGTGGGGTCCTTTCTAGCATCTGCCTCAGTGACATTCCCTCTGACTTTAATTGAATAGTTTAATATTTTGGGAAACAGGCTTACGTTACTTTCTTACCACAATAGTATCATCTCTGTACCTATAAAGCTGGAGCCAGCAGCATGTTAGCTTGGTTGCTCCAGCTCCTACACAAATGAAATAAATACAACGCAAAATGGTGGAGTTAGCTCAGTTTATTGTTGGGAGCCAATTGGCTGGCATGCTTGCTACTGGATGATACTGTGTTATACCATACTGAACGGACACATTTCAGTAGGAATTTATTTGCAGGTTTTAATACCATGGCATGAAGCTTTGTCTTCTTGATTGTCATATTTCTGCAGCCAGACATTCTGAACAAATAAATGAAAATTCTTGCTGGACAACAGGATGCTAGATGTAACTTTTGCTGAACAGTAGCCACTGTGGCTACACGAGATAATGATAAATGCTCAAACATAACGTAGCACAAGAAGAGAAAATCATCAACTCAGTGAAGTGACTTACTAATGTTTGTCACAAAGCAGTATCAGGCCAAAGCCCACTAAGTAAGGGTACCCTTAATCGTCTTTAATTCCGTTAAATTATTCATTTCAAAGTATTCAGCAATTAATCAAAAATAGTTGTTGAGACCAAAGGGGTGGACCATCCAGCTGACAGAATTAAATGGTTGCTAGCATGGCTGAATGCTGAGCCAAGGGTCATGAATACTAATGTGACAAATTGGACACATTATTGTGCTTTAAGTAAGTTTTAAAAGCTCTCCTTCAGTTGGCGCACTCTCATATATAGCTGTGATGCATGTGTCCCACTGAGTGAAACAGACACACACACAAACGTCAGGGGTTTATCTGACATAGTGGCTTCACATTTTTATTGGTACAAAAGTATTCTCTTAACACGAGATACACACACAGGTCTTTGCCAGTGGTTCACATCTAAATAGCATAGCCAGCATCACACAACTGTAGAGCAGTTTGATCAGAGGAGACCAGGTTTATGAATTCAAACAGCGTCACTGACACAAAGCATTGATCAAAAGCTGGTGTGTGTGTTACCTCTGTTTGATGCTGTTAGGAAGAAGACAGCACAAATTGGCCAAAAATAACTAAACTGGACTTTATTTTTTCTAGCTTTTGCCATTATGTCAACAAACCGTAGTAGTGTCTCCTTCCCCCGGTTTTCAGAGATTTGACTTAATTGATTTATTTATTGTCTTATATTATTTATCTACAAAACACAACAATCCAAGGGATACTAGTTGAAGTGAAAATACTCATTTCTAACATGGTCCCATAATATTTTAAGATAGACATTAAACATGTCACATAAAATTCATTATTATTCATTAATATTTGTCAGGCTTTTCTCAGTACAGCCAAAGTATAAGAAAAAGAGCCTTTGGCTACAGTATAGACCAAATGAATTATAACTGAGAAATTGCATCTTTTACATTGACATGTAGCTGGTTAACTTGCCTATATCTCTAAACTGCTGCTGTTGGTTAAAAAGTTTTGTATTTTTTAAATTTGTTAATTGTTCATTTTGTTAATGCTTAAGTTAAAGACCGTTGAAATCCCATGCAAACCTTACTGTAACAAAAGATTGACATTGGCATTCTCAAAAGATATGATAGAAAATGCTATGGGACAAACATCCTAATTGCTACAGTAATTAATGCAGGCTAAATGTGCTCTGAAAGCTGTATGGTTTAAATAGAAATGTTTGATTATGAAATGCCATTAAGACATTTTAAAATGAAAGTCAGACTCATAATACCTTCAGGACAGAAAGAGACTGGGATGTGGAGGAATAAAAAGACACACCTGCACAAATTAAACCTAGATAATGCAAGAATGGTACAGGGATATCAATAACCAGGTTGATTATCTTCTATATAGTATTTTAAATATGAAATCAGGATGAGACATAACGGGGGCTATTGTGCATGTAAAGTATATGATGTATATATATATACATGTATATGATGATTACAAAACACAGATGAGTGAAGTTGAATAAGGTTTAATGAATTATAATTACATTGTTTGGAAATAAAAAAAATCAGTCCCCGCAATGGATGTCTGGGCTAGGACACAGATATGTCCACAAACATCTGCAGTTGTGTATATATAAGGAAGAGAGGCCTTAATATGGAGCCTTGGGGCACCCCTTTAATAACCCTAAATTCTCAGGTAGGTCTGTTCCCTAAACAACGCTTGAAAAGAACTTTTCTTATATTGGGCCCAGAGTTAAGACACCGTAACATCCTAATGATGTTAAGAACGCAATGCTGCCTCAGAAACATTTGTACAAACAACTGTCTCACACAGTAATTTTTGTTGTTTGTCATATTTGGCTGTAAACAGAAGAGCTTGGTTTGTTCTGGGTAAAGTCAGTATCAAGGCACTTTTAGTTTGAAACTTCAGAAGAACGTGTTAAGTGTGTAAGGAAAGTAAAATGTATAATCTCTTTTGCTTGCTTTTTTCTCTCTCCCTCTCTTTCTCTGGCTCTCTCCATCCTCGTCCTCCCTCACCTCTTCCACAGGCCGACTGTCGCTCCAGAGAATACCTTCGCACACACTTCCCAGCTTCTGATACATGAAACAAGGAATGAGGTAAGTGACAAAAAACACCATACATACATCATAGACCTGTGAGTTCTCACACTCCGATCACACACACACACACACACACACACACACACACACACACACACACACACACACACACACACACACACACACAAATAACTTGTAGGCTGTGTGGTACTTTGGCACATGGTGATAGAGGAGTGATTTACACAGGCTTAAAATAGGCTTAAAAGACAGCAAGTGACTCATCAAGGAATTTCCCCAAATCCTAAAGTAAAGCCAACTTTTTTAATAGAAAGCCAAATCATTCTCATCACATTTACTGTTTAAGTTAGGTAAATTTATTGTAGATGAGGATAAACCCTCTGGTGTCTTCAGAAAACTGAAGATTGTTTCCTAATTTACTGAAGCAAAGTAGAGGCAGATGAAAAATAAAACAAGAGAATAGTTTAAATCAAACCTGGAAATTAAAGTCATACATCACAAACACTGTAGTCTACATAGCACATGACACACAGGTCATAATCTCTCTAAGAACATTATCTTTATGCCTCCGTGACGGTGACAGTTCATTGGTCGGAGGCATTATGTTTTCCGGGTCGTTTGTTCATCCGTTCATCGGTCAATCTGTCTGTCCCGTTCTTGTGAACTTCCTCTCAGGACCCCCTGGAGGGAATGCCTTTTCAATTTGCCACAACCGTCCACTTGGACTCAAAGATGAACCGATTAGATTTTGGTGGTTAAAGGTCAAGATAGAAAATAGATCTTCTGTACTGCCGGGTTGAAGATCTGAGTGAAGAATCCATGTTACGCCAAAAAAATACACCTAATACTTTATTAAATTTCTTCAAAGTCTTCATTGCATATATTATATGAATCTATATAGATGGATGTAAACTGCAACTTGACTGGTTGGCGGAGGAATACAATGGCTACAATTGCCGTTAGGATTAATTTTGTTCCTCAAAGGTGGAAGCTTTCTATTTCAGTGACTGTACTTCATTAATGTCATACTTTGCTGATTGTTTTATATATATATATATATATATATATATATATATATATATAGCCAGTGTTGGGAGAGTTATGTTTGAAACGTATTTAATTACAGATTACTGAATACATGCTGTAAAATGTCATTTGCAACATATTCCATTAGATTGCTCAAATTAAGTAACATACTCTAAATACTTTGGATTACTTTTGGAATACTTAAAAATGTATCTTGCTCAACCCATTTGTCTGGGTCACTTTGAATGAAGGCATACTATGCCAATGTTGGACCATACCTAGTTATTTCTTGCTGTTGGGGTGTAAAGACCATTTCAAACAATATATATAACACGTGTATATTGGCAGTAGTTACCAACCCTGCCTTTAAATATTCTTTACAGAACTGCAGCCTATTGTTGTCTTGGCTGAGGGATTGTGAATGTACTAGCCTATAAATTAAGCTAGTGTGATCTCACACTTATGCTAAATTGATGGATACATGATGCTTACTTGAAGTGGCATGCTGTCAGATTTTAGTTTTTTAGCTTTTAGGCTTAGCCTGAACAAACCTTGGTTGTGTGGTTACCCATGCTATTAGAAAATCTGATGGGATGTAGTTGCATATAATGTTGCAGATGTTCAATGAGCAGATCATTGCAGTCCCCACTACTCCAGGTTTAACATTTCAACACTTGTGCTGTGATGTTATTAAGGAAATCGTTGCATTAAATGAAAAAATAATGTTGCACCTTATTTCTTGAAACTTGCTAAACGGGAAACAAAACCAGTAGCCTGCTATCGGTACAATGTATAGTAGGCAAATGCTTTAAATAATGTTTTAATGGGATCTTAAAATAAGACTTAAAAAGACTGTAATGGTTGCCCTACAGATATCTTTGGCTCTTGCACACATAACATCCCACAGGCCCACTTAATTAATATTTCTGGCTACGCTACTGCGGTACACAATCCTGCTGCAGCAGAGGGGAAAGTTTAAGAGTTTAAGAGCCTTTGACAAGTTCTCAAGTTGCATTTTTTAAGGGGTGTTGACAGGTCAGAGGTGAGCCAAGGATGCCTGTGGTTTAGCAGAGACACACAGGCAGAAATGCAGCAATGAGGAGAGAAAACCTCTTTGATCCTGTGATTCTCATCTGAAATAACAGGCAGCGCTGGTCAGTTCTGCCCTACCTTCCTCATTACCGATCAAAGCCGCGGACCGTTTGTACGCTCAGATACATCGAAAACTCAATCATCACCCTCCAATGCCAAGTATTTTTCTAACGTGCACAGAATTCAGAATTGAAGTGCAGCAGCTCCCACTCACAGGTTTGTTCATAGTTGCTTACACTCAAGGCAGCTCACAAGGGTGTGTGTGCACTGCACTCTCATATCCCTCAGTGTACATAACATAATGGGATGTCCGTGTTCATCCACACTGAAGCTCCCTGACGTGGTGAATCCTCCCAGCGCGCTCTGCTCTTTGATCAGCCTCTCTACAAAGAGACTGAGACAGGGAGAGAGGCTTTGTGCTGAGTAGGCAAGGCTGGAGCGGGTTCGTATAGGCCTTAACCCTGCTTTACCCTTTTCACTCAACAGGCTGGAGGCACACACACACACTTTGGTTCGTTTCAGACAGCACTTTTTCTAAACTACCTAAAACGGCTCACCCACATGAAAAATGTCTTAATTAGTTATGTCACTGATTCAGAATGCCAACCCAGTTTTTCATACGTGCTGCCTGAGCAAGCACAGCCCGCTCAGCGTCTTGTTGGAATTTGGTTGAGCAATCACAACAGAGTAAAGAATGTATTGTGCACCCAAGCAGGCTTTGTGTGTGTGTGTGTGTGTGTGTGTGTGTGTAATACAATGATAAAGTTCAACTCAGACATCATGGCGGACCTCATCATTTTCACAACCGCAAGCTAGAAATGCCTTCAAATTCCCTCCAGTGGCATTTTAGCACCCAAAGGAGCAAAGCCTATCACAGCAACAGTAAAAAGTATCCGTTGATCTACATTTACTGTGGCAGTAAAGGTTTTATAAACGGAGGTCAAATGATTTATAGCAGCTTAGAAAGAGTCCCGCACACTGACCATTACGCAAGCAATAATTTATTTAGAAAATACAACCTCAGGTAAATTAATTCATTGATTCACAAAGTGGCACTCCCATCACGGACCGTGATCAGGAAAGGTCAAAAAAAAAAAAAATGCCACTCAGTACATTTAAAAACAATGGGTAATCAGACCAGTTGTGTTATAAGTTCATAATTAATGCATTGTCATTAGCCCAATATATATTTTTTTAAACTTAATCAGAGAGGACACAGTCAATTCAAAAGTGTATCAATACACTGATGAAATTACATTGTAGCTGTCCATTTGCACCTGTACAATGAACAGTTCCTGAGGAACTCAGTTTGGATTTCTTTATTGCCAGCACCCAATTCGTACTGTTTTTTTTATTGAATAAATGATTGCGTAATGGTCAGTGTGCGGGACTCTTTCTAAGCTACTGATCTGCCACTTTTGGTCACATTTTACGCACCTGCCCGACAAAAGAGTTGTGCAAAAAGCTTTTCTATGTTGCAAATGATTTACAGCCAAAAAAACAAAACACTTTTGTCTCTCACCTTGGATCTTTCTCATGTGTCCACTATGTGTGCAATGTTGCATTCAATTGTTGTCGGACACATGGGCACACAGGTTACTCTCTCTTTGTGATGGAATCAGTCTTAAGCACAGGGCTGCTGAACTCATTCCAGCTTTCACCTGCAGGTAGTCTCTGGGAGCGAGAGGCTCGACAGCCAACAGTGAGTTGTGTCCCTGGGTGGCAGAGGAAGAGAAATGGTTTCTGTTTCTGTCAAAGAGAGAGGAGAGAGGGAGAAACATGAAAGACGGAGCAGCAGGAGAGGAGATGAAGAGATATGAACAGGGTGGAAACAACGGGGGTGCAGGGGAAGAGCAAGAGTGTTGAAAAATCGATGTGTATGTAAGAGAGAAAAGAAAGGAATCAAGGCAAGAGGATACAAACTTCTCTGTGGTTTTGAGTGACATGCTGCTTGTTTTGGGATTTACCTTCCCCTTCTGCTATTAATTGCTGTTATTGCTGAATGGCCATGTGATTTTGCATATACTTAACTATAGAAAACAAAACTTCAACTGGTCAAATTTCAGCATGGCAGGTAGCTTCTACCTGTTCACTTCTACCCTGTTGTTTTGCTGTCTCCATAATAGGATTTGTCCATTTACACACAGCAAAAACAACAATTACAAATTATATTTTGGACAAATTTCAGTCAGATTTACAGAGGCCATTATGCATTTCTTTCAACAATCAGTGTCTTTCTCCGTTGATCTCCCATCCTAACTTGGGTCCGAGTTGCTTATGTGAAATGACTAAGCCACTTTTCTTTGATTACTTTTCCCCAAATATTAGTACTTCAGTGTTGTGCTGTTTTAAGTTGCACTATAAAGTATACAGTAGTTAATCACTGGAATTATTCCAAGTATACCAATTATTGGTAATACGGTTAAAAAATAACAAAAAGGCAACTGCATGGGTTTTCTTCAGCTTTATTCCTTCTGCATTCCAAAACACATACAGATTAGGTTAAAGCTACTGTTGGTAAAAATAACATATTTGCAGAAACTGGGACTGTATCTTGACAGTACTTCATGATATTTAATATGTGAAAAAGTCACAATCCTCTGCCTCATCCTGGTGCTCCTAATAAGGAGGCATAAGAGCAGAGGAGTCTCTAACAGTGTCAATTACTGCTCGTGAATTGCGACTAAACTGTCAAACTAGGCAGCGTTGATCAAATATTTATCAAGATTCTGTTGCTGCATTGCCTATTTTTCCCTTCAAATGTTTTCAGAAACATGTTTTTGTGTTTGGCTGTAAAATGACAAGGTTTGTGACCAAGTCCAACCAAAGCCCAGCACCACCCTCCTGCCGACTGTCACAATATCCATGTTACAGCTAAACACTAACTAAAATATGTTTCTGACAGCACTTAAAGGAGAGAAATAGGCATTGTAGTATCAAAGTCTTGATTCATATTTGATCAGCGCTGCCTAGTTTTTTTAACTAAGTTCACAAGCAGTAATTGACACTGTGTAAGAGACTCGCTCTGATTGGTTGTTTTCTTTATGCCATTAGGAGCACCAAGAGGAGGCAGAGGAACGTGACATTTTCACAGGTTATCTGATTCATGTCTTACTCTCAGAATATAAACACAATGCATTGCATCATAATATTTTCACCTCATATTTGATTGTGCTCTCTTTGCTCAACATACAGAATATAGCACATCATAATTTGTTGCAGCAGTCCATGGTCAAAAACAAAAGTAAATGTCCAAGAGTACAAGAGAAAAAGGAAAAAAATACACACATACCCATACATATATGTACAGTAAGGCAGAAGATACTGAGTACAGGGTCCTATATTTTATCAAACACATCCCCTCTATCTTTGTTTTAGTATCTCAGTCTGTATCTAAATGTAGTGTTGGACATTTCTCCCAACCACAGGACATATGTAGGCACAGAGCTGATTTTCCCAAAACAGTATCTTTAGGTATTTATTGCTTATGGTATGTGTGAGGCAGATTTCGTTGTCACATATAGTCCCACGCTATCAGTACGCCATCAGGAGAGTCCTCAGTTTCAGATTGTTTCAATCTCCTCCATGCTGTTATTCAAACTAATACTGGCCTTTTCCAAAACATTTGTAAAATGTCATGGAAAACGTTGTAGAGGCAAGTGGGTCTAAGGTTGGAGCGATGAGCTCTGTTGGGAGCAGACAGTCTCATTAAAAAGTTATAGTGATACAAGGACACTGGTTGTTGCTGGAGCTGCTATTCAGCTCAGTATTAACTGAAGGACTAAGCCCTTCTCCGCCTGTTCTTTCTTCACTTCCATGCTTGTCACTGAGTGTGTGCTTGACATTTTTTGAAACACCATCGCCCCCCCCTCCCCATTTAGAGTAATTCAGATTAACCTGTTGAGGCTGATTTATCGACCCATTGTGCCACTGTGGATAAAGTGTGTGCGCATGTGTTTTTCTCATAGGTCACGTCATGTTGTTCTTTGGATAGCTTGTTCAGTCAAGAATAAAATAAAACTGCTGTGCCTAGCTTGAAAAACAAATGCATACAAATGAATTATTTCTATCCTTTGATGCAGTTTTGATTTTGGACAAGGACACATGCTTATATTTTGGCTTTTTTGGGGGTGTTATCTTTGACATCCATTCAACAATTTTGAACAAGTTATTCAGCAAAAATGTTTATCACATGATAACATGTTCATTTGTGTGCATTATTTGAAAGCCCAAAATAGTGTGTGTGTGGGGGGGCTACTCCCGTAGGTACTCCTGGGCACTGTAGTCACTGAAGCTTCATTCAGCATTATATTTATTGGTTTGATTTAATAACCAGGGTTATGTTAAGTCTATGTCCATGACGTTCCACTTCCGGGATTGCTCCGTTGCTGAAGAAAATTAAGCTGGATATCTGTTGCTTTGGGCTTCCTTTGTGTTGTCATTTTAAACTCCGGTGTATTTCTGAGGACTATGGTTAACTGCTCCTCAGATCTCTGCAGGGTAAATCCAGACAGCTAGCTAGACTATCTGTCCAATCTGAGTTTTCTCTCGCACAACTGAAACAACTTTTGTACAAATGTTCCACCAAAACAAGTTCCGTCATGAAGCTATTTGGCAGAGACACCGGGCTTTGATCGGTGCTTAGCATCACCAAGACAATTGTGACTGGTTTAAAGAAATGACAAGAAACCAGAGCACGTTTTTCTCCCATCACAGAATGCTGTGTGGACTAGTCAGACCCTCCTCCACAGCACCGTGAAAGAAGGTCTGGCAAAGCGAGACAAGTATTATGTTAACATGATTCTATGTAACTTTTACAACTTCACTTTGAACAGCAGCAACTTTGGCAACCAGTTATGGGAAAATGGTGAATGCCTCAATGTAGTTCAACAGTAGCACAAGTAAAGAAGAGTCATCAAGTCAGAGAACTGACTCAACAGAGTTAGTTACAAAATCAAAAGTTAGCTAACATTATCCACCATATGCTAACAGTCACACCAGACCACATACAGTGGTGCTCAAAAGTTTACATACACATGCTTAAGTTGACTAAAAAGAGGAATAAAAAAATCATGTTTTGGAAATTTATTTTAATACCTAAATTAAAAAATGAGGTAAAATCCAACCTTTAAGGACACCAATTTTCTTTGTGAATGAATAACGTATTGTAAATAAATAAATGTTCTTATTTAAAATACAGGGGTCATAAGTATACATACCATAGAGACAGGCAGATTTTATTATTAAAGGCCAGTTATTTCCTGGATTCAGGATTATGCATCCTGATAAAGTTCCCTTGGCCTTTAGAATTAAAATAGCCCCACATCATCACATACTCTTAACCATGCTTAGAGATAGGCATGGGATACTTTCTATAAAATCATCTCTCAATGCAAATCAAACCAGGTATTAGTCTAACTGAAATAAAACCATGCCTATCTCTAAGCATGGTGAAGAGTATGTGATGATGTGGGGCTATTTTAATTCTAAAGGCCAAGGGAACTTTATCAGGATGCATAATATCCTGAATCCAGGAAATAACTGGCCTTTAATAATAAAAATCTGCCTGCCTCTATGGGAATTTAACATAGGGGTATGTATACTTATGACCCCTGTATTTTAAATAAGAACATTTATTTATTTACAATACGTTATTCATTCACAAAGAAAATTGGTGTCCTTGAAGGTTGGATTTTACCTCATTTTTTAATTTAGGTATTAAAATAAATTTCCAAAACATGATTTTTTTATTCCTCTTTTTAGTCAACTTAAGCATGTGTATGTAAACTTTTGAGCACCACTGTAAGGCTATGGCAGCAATACCCCTGAGTGTATAGAAATTAGCAGCTGATGAATTCAGCTTTTCATTTATAAGAGAATGTGTACATAGTCCTGCTTTAAGGTTTGAGTTAATCAGATATTATTAAATATCAACCCAGCATCTCAAAGTTTGCGTGTGTGCGTGCGTGCGTCCTGCAAGACTGTAGCCTCTGGTTGTGTGTATCGGGCGCTCGGCCCAGACTCTGGACCAAACAGTTCTGACGCCAACTCTGCTTCTAGGGGACAGTAAATAAAACATGTTCAGGTGACTCAGGGGCACAAAGCTTTAATGATCCGTTTTTTCTCTCTGTTGGTCTCTTTCCTTCCGCCTCTGTCTTTCTGTTCTCCACTCTCATTCCCTCACACACATACACAGTGGGCAAAGTTAATGTGAAGGCTGACAGGATAGGTTGTCAAGTTTGTCTTAAAACAATAGTCAGGTATGAATGTTGATGCTTCTTGTTGTAATCATTCCCTCTTCATAATTAAAGATTAAAAGATGAATTTCTAACATGCTGTCAATGTAAGAGGGACACAATGAAAAAATATATGTATTATACATTACACGATGATCGAAAAATAAAATGTATCAGACCAGCTTAATCCTTTTAAACGAAACTAATCAATATTTTAATATCAACAGTGGATCAAATGGTCGCCCAGATAGCTCAGTTGGTAGAGCGGGATGTTTACTCCTTGATGCAGTGGGCCCGGGGTTCGACTCCAACCTGCGTTCCTTTGCTGCATGTAATTCCCACTCTCTCTCCCCTTTATGTCTTCATCTGTCCTGTCAAAATAAAGGCCAAAAATAATCTTTAAAAAAACAGTAAATTAAATGACTACATGTAATGTGAACAGGGTTACTCAAGTAAACCCACAGAGAATTATCGCCCAACTCAGTGATTCCTCTCGGTCTGCGAAGCAGCAGGTTTATAAGGCCATACTGTGTCAAACTGTGTGTGTGTGTGTGTGTGTGTGTGTGTGTGTGTGTGTGTGTGTGTGTGTGTGTGTGTGTGTGTGTAAAAGCTTGTTGTGGCTAAAATCGCTGACTAATGCGGCTATGACTAATAGCCTATTTTAAATGTTTGTTGTACAACCATATTTTTTCAATTAAAAAAGTGAATTCATGGAGAGTCCATTTATTCTGGCAATATCCAATCAACCAGTTGTATGCTGCATTAGCTGAGTACAACACTGCAGCCAAGCAGCCCAGCTTGTAGTTAGATTAGCCCTTTCCTTGTGTAATGCATTTTATCACATAGTTTAGGTGCCAAGGTTTTTGTTGGCTGTGCTGTTCTCTCCACAGTTTTCTCCCGTTTCTCATTCTCTCTTGTTTTGTTGTGCATGAACATAAACCGCCATGTTTAATATGAAGCCATTTCTCTCCGCTTGAAAATCTACCCAGGGTGTTTCCGCTGTTGTTGTCTTGTTCCCTTTTTGTATTTGTCCTTGTTGTGCCTTCCCCACTTATTGTTCCCTCATCTGTTCCAGTTCCACTGGCTCAGCTTCATGTGTTTGTGCTTTGTATTTATTCAGGCCTCTCTTACCGTTTCTGTGTGACTCCTACCTTATGTGGCTGTAAGATGAAATCTATGGCACGTTCTGCTTTTTGTTGAGATATTACCAGATGGAGTCATTAATAATTTTAAACTAGTAAAGGACATATTTTAGCCTAGAGGGTTTTTTTCTTTTATAATTTCTCGACTGTCCTGTATCTTTGGTATCCATGTTTTCGATCTGTTTTTGCGGATTTTCATCACTTGACCCTCCGTTGTCTTGATGGGTTTTTCCTTTCATGCATTCCTCCCAAAGGACAGAGCTTCACAGTGTGCCTGAGGCAGCTGCAGGCATCAAGCGAGGCAGACATACTGTAGTACAGTAACAATGTGTATGGGTGTGGACAGTATCTAAGTGTATCTGTATGTTTATGCAATGAAGTGGGGGATCAGGAGATGGAAGGGAATAAAAGGTCAGCGTGGGTGTGTGGGTTAGGGGGACAGATAATAGGGCAGGAGATAAATCAAGAGATGGTTAGAAAGTAACACATGCAGTTTATACAATACAATATTTTGTTATGAGTAAACTACCCAACAAATACAGGCCTACAAGTACAGCTGAAATGATTAGACCATTAAACACTTGATTGATTGACAGAACAGTTTAGACTGTGTGTGTGTGTGTGTGTGTGTGTGTGTGTGTGTGTGTGTGTGTGTGTGTGTGTGTGTGTGTGTGTGTGTGTGTGTGTGTGTGTGTGTGTGTGTGTGTGTGTGTGTGTGTGTGTGTGAGGGACAGTTGTCATGGCATCGGATGGGATCGGATGGCATCATCCCATCCATCCATCCATCCATCCATCCATCCATCTATCTCCGCTTATCTGGTATCGGGTCGCGGGGGCATCTGCTCCAGCAGGAGACCCTAAACTTCCCTTTCCGGGCCACATCAACCAGCTCTGACTGGGGGATCCCGAGGCGTTCCCAAGCCAGGTTGGAGATATAATCCCTCCATCTAGTCCTGGGTCTTCCCGAGGCCTCCTCCCAGCTGGACGTGCCTGGAACACCTCCTAGGGAGGCGCCCAGGAGGCATCCTCACCAGATGCCCAAAATACCTCAACTGGCTCCTTTGGAGGCAAAGGAGCAGCGGCTCTACCGAGCTCATCTCGGATGACTGAGCTTCTCACCCTATCTCTAAGGGAGACGCCAGCCCTCCTGAGGAAACCCATTTTGGCCTCTTGTACCCTGGATCTCGTTCTTTCGGTCATGACCCAGCCTTCATGACCATAGGTGAGGGTAGGAACGAACACTGACCAGTAGCTTGAGAGCTTTGCCTTCTGGCTCCGCTATCTTTTTGTCACAACGGTGCGATAAATTGAATGTAATACCGCACTCGCTGCGCCGATTTTCCGACCAATCTCACGCACCATTGTCCCCTCTCTCACGAACAAGACCTCAAGGTATTTAAACTCAGCCGCATCACACTCGGCTGCGAACCGATCCAGTAAGCGATGAAGGTCACAGACCTTTGATGCCGTCAGGACTACATAATCTGCAAAAAGCAGCGATAAGATCCCGAGCCCACCGAACTGCAACCCCTCCGCACCCCGACTACGCCTCAATATCCTGTCCATAAATACTACAAACCAGATTGGTCACAAAGCGCAGCCCTGGCGCAGGCCAACCCTCACCTGGAACGAGTCTGACTTACTGCCGAGAACCTTGACACAGCTCTCGCTTTGGTTAATACAGAGATTGGTCCTGAGAAGGGACCCCCCTCACCCCATACTCCCGCAGCACCTCCCACAGTGTCTCCCGGGGGACCCCGTTATACGCCTTCTCCAGATCCAGACTGAACTTTCATCCCATCTATCGGTATTCTGTCATTTGTTTCCACACCAACAGAGATACAAATTTACATATGAAGGAGAAAAAAGGGAAAGGGAAAAGGTGTACGTTGCACATTTGCAGAGCGAACCCTTAAAGTCTGACTCCCTGGGATGAGAGTGGGAACAGGGGGAGGAGAGAGGGGGGTGATGTTGAGGGAGAAAAGCCGACGCTTGATGTGTAAGCCAGCAGATAGAGGAAAGAGCCTTCCCTCTCCCCTCCTCTCTCTTTCCCTCTTCATCCATCCTCCCTGCTGTCTGTCTGAGGCAGTGGAGGAAAAACCGCATCCATTTCATCACGCCCGGCCTGACACAGAAAACCCTCAGTGTCGTGTTCTGTGCGGCTTCGCTCCCTCTGCCAGAACGCCACCACGCGCCGCTCAAGTGTTGATAAATTGCCACCACCTCCCTCATTCTTCACCAGCCCTGCCTCATCTTCAAACAAAACCCCTGTGCACTCCTCGGCGTTAACGAGAACAGAGCCCCTGATATGAGAGATGGGGAGACAGAGGGAAAAGAAAATGGGTGGGTGACTAAGTGGGTGGGGTCAGGGGAAGGAGGCAGATGGAGAAAACAAGCGACAGCATGCCATGCATTGCAAACATTTAGTTTTTGACTGACAGGTAGAGACAGTTTGCCCGTAACTAAATCAACTGTGTGCTGAATAAAGTTAAATATACACATTTTCAGTTTAGTGGCTGTACTGACTCCAAGTCAGATACTTTTCTAGCTTCAGGAGGATTTCAGAAAACAAGACTCATGCTGAAACACAGGTATGAAAAAGGTGGAAAGCAAAAAGTTCTCTTATCTGCTTAACCTGAACCTTTTCTCCATGACCCATAACTTTTTCCCCTGCTGGCAGATGATGTCAGTGATGGGCAGTCATGCTTGGCCTGGAGCTTTAGTATACTGATAAATCCCTCTTACAATTCATTGAGTGGAAAGATCTTTGTGTATGTGTGAGTAAAAGGTGGATTATTACCCAGCACAAATCTGCTGATTGTAATACAGTTTTCAGTGGTGATGCAGAATGAAAAATCTGTGTCTGCAGATTCTGTGCGGCCCTTATTTATACTGTAATTTATTATGTAGAGTATATTGCACCGTCATGATTTACTTCAGCCATATTCACCTTTTGCTCCTGGCTCCCCAATAGTAAATAGTAACAAGCCGATACTCAGTGTGTTTATTTAAACCTGAATAAAACATTTTAAAAATCAGAAGTTCGGGAAAAACAAGCTGTGATATTGCGAAAAGGTTTTTACGCCTGGCTGAATTGATTAAGTTTACATTTAGATACAGAGAAGATTGCTTATGGATGATCGTAACAGATTTTTTGAATCCACCTGTAACTGCTTCTGCTTACTTTACTGAAGATTCAGCATTCATGTCATGCCTCCACTCTGCCAGAGAGTATAAAGAATCAACTATCAAGCACAAACTGAGGGCCCTTATTGCACGACATCCCTGTCAATAACCATAACAGTAGACAAAATGTAACCCCCCCCCCCATCCCATCCTGAGTCATTGCACTTTGCATTAACCTTCATCCTGGACTATATATATTTCTTTTCTGCATTCTGCACTCAAGCCATTCAGCCTCTTATGCTTAACGGTTATTTTTCATATATTTATTTGTATTTATTGTCTATTATGTAAGTTTGTTTGTGTATGCATGCACCCTTCACCAAGTCAGGAATGAAATGCTTTGATGTATCAGAGTCATTGATATATTTGTACACAATATATTTGTATAAAGGTGTTCTTGATGGAAATGGAATGATTATTTTTTTAGTTGGCATAAATGTTTGCGTAAGACCTGTGCACCATTGAAATGCACAGGACATGGAGAGAAGATGAGAGCAGGGCAGCTGTTTGTTTGTGTTAAGTTGCATTATGGGAAATACAGTTTATTTTTGGGACTTAATGAATGATTTTAATTTGACAACTAATTTTGATTTTAGTATTCAACACACTAGTTGTAGTTATCCGTTTAGCTATTATGTCTGAAAATGTCCAATGTCAAGTCACTCTGGCGGGAAGCTTATCTCAGGTTTTATGTTATTATGACAAATGTAACACATTCTCACTCCCAACTGGTCACATATGGACATCTACTTGGTTAGGTTTAGGAAAAGATCATGGGTTGGGTTAAAATACGTATGTGTGTTACTTCACTTGCATATGTGTAAGTAAGTTAACCCTGTGTTACTGGGTGTTTCTTGCTCCAATCACATTGTTACTCACTTTAGGCTCATTTTTCACTCTATTTGCAAGTCTTGTATCTTAAATTCAAAAGCACAACCACGGCACGAAGGAGGAATAGCTCCAAAATGTCTTTTGAGCAGTGTAACACAGTTATAATGGCAATAAACATAAACAAGCAACCGTAAGTTGAATTCCTGCATTAAATTTGACAAATCCTGAGGGACACTAACTAAGCCTGTCATATTTGACGAGTTGGGAGTGAGAACGGGTTGGTTATTTTGGAGATAAAGAGTTCAGGAAATGTATTTAAATGAAGCTTAGCATTTCGTCATCCGCTTATGACATTCGAGGCACATTCTGCAAGGTAAATTCCCGACTGAGGCAATGTGTGTTTTCTGTGTTTTGTTGTTCTTTTAAAACTGACAAAACGTGTCCCTGCGGCGTCGTAACATATCTGCACCGTTGTCGGCGGTATCTTGTTCTGTTGTGGCATCCTGACGTGTGATTGATAGATGACCGGGCCGACACCCTTCTGGCACTTGAGTTATAACGACAGGTGAGCTGCTCCAGTACCAGACAAATGGCCTTGTTTATTTCCAAAAGAAGCCCTGGCACAAAGCGCACCCACTCAAACCAACATCCCACATACAAACCTGTGTGTCCTTTCCCTGCAGCCTCTAATGCATACACGAGCCGCCCAGCTGTCTTGCCATCCACTTTACCACAAACTCAAACTTTCGCATGCCCTCGCTATGAACGAGAAAATCAATGGGGCCTTTTTTTCCTGAGGCTTCTAAAGACAAATCAATTGAGGCAGATCTATTGTAATAAGGACGCGTCAGCCTTGGATGAGGCCGAGGAGATGCTGCGAACATCGGTTATTAGGTTTTCTGGCAAGGCCAAGA
>JABXJD010000219.1:0-270000 GCA_013375575.1 Percina caprodes
ACAGTATAACCGCTTCTGAACACAGCAGGCAACTTAAACAGAGTAACTTGTCTGATGTTCATTCAGAACAGTATTAAATCAAAAAAAGTAACAGATGTTTCATTTTTTTTGCTTCAGATGGGGGATGTTAGTGATTATCTTACACAGATTATGTGTGCGTCTGTGGACTCACCTTTACTTATACACTGGATGCATTTGTCCCAAGCACGCAGCACCTGAACCCTGACAGAAGCTCCATTCAGGGCCACAGATGCATGTCTCCAAAGCCAGTGCTGAATTATGATAAACTGTTATTCAGTGTGTATCAAAATGAGCGAGCTGCTATGGGATCAGCGTACCAACCTGTGATTTTAACATGTGTCCCCTCATCTTCTCCCAGGTGCTGTATGAGGACAGTCAGATGGTAACCCTGACGGCTCCTTACATAGCTGGCTTCCTAGCCTTCAGAGAAACCCCCTTCCTCCTTGAGGCTCTGCAACGGCTGGAGAGGAACCAGCCCCAACTTCTGCCTCAGGTCAGCTTTTGCACGAACGCACGCACGCACGCACGCACGCACGCACGCACACACACACACACACACACAAAAACAAACAACCAACAAACAAATGCACACACACTAGTGCTGGGAAAAAATCTAATTGCCATTATTTGGACTGATTTTGCGATTGTGATATGATTCACAAAATTGGAAGACAAGGTAATTTTTGTATAAGTCTTCTCATTTTCATTGAAAAATATTGAAAAATAAAAAGATTTATAGTGTATTGCGAGGATCCATACCGAACAAAGATTTTTCTTTATTCTGTAGGATAGGATTTGTAGGCAGGAACGTCTCTGCAGCACCATGATAATTAATCTAATCTAATAATTAAATCTAACCGGCATGCAACGGGTGGCAATCAGATCTGGCTCATCGCGAACAAGCCTATTGTATCAGACTGTGGGCCCAATCCCTTAAGCCCTGAACCCTCAGGGACTAGAATGGCGTCACCTGGTAAATGTTTGAGTGTGAGAGGCTGTAAGGGGTCGAAATGGTATAAATAGGAATGGGACAGCACTTTGGGATATATAACGTTACCTTGACGACACCAAAACAACGTTAGGTACTATTGTGGGTTTGGGACCTTTTTATTTTTACTTTTTGCATGGCCAAGACACTTGACCCTCATGTTGTCTTTGGGTCAAATTGTCCCATTTTCAGTTAAAAATTTTCTCACAAAAATGGGCCATTGAAAGCACTGAAAATGTCAACTTTGAAACATCAAGAACAGCACCCACAACATTGAACAAATGACAAAAATGTTGGAAAAAGCAATAATAATGTTGAAAAAAGCAACCAAAATGTTTATTTTTATGGTTGACTGGAAGACAACCCAAGGGTTAAGGGACCAACTGCCTGGTTTGAGCGTTTTCCAGGCTCTTGCCTCCCAGAGTGGATGAGGGGATCATTGCCAAATCATCATAAACACAGTAAAAATGGACCTACATAGTTGGTTCACTGCTGGCTACAAGTTAGCATCAAACACAACTAAGACTGTCACTTGAATGGTGTTATGAGCTAACGTTATCAATCAGTCAATCATAGATAGCTAAAACGTTTTTGAAATGATTTCCATCTTTTGTTATTGTTTGTAATGACAAAAGTTTATTATTTCATGGATTTCACAGATTTCAGATGACAAGTTATGCCGTAAACTATTTAAATCTGAGCATGCGCAACTCACATCTGCACTTGACTCACATCGGGTAGTGACACATGCAATTACAGATCGGACAGCTTTAAAGCTATAGCGCGTAGTTTCTGTCGCCCTGAGAAATTCTAAGTAATGACAACAACACTGTTGGTGCATCCGCATGATACACGCCTTCCGTGATTGCGCGCCACCTACCAACCGTCTTCCACATAGTTGCTAGTAGCCAAGGAGGACACGAGGATTACAAAAACACGATGGACTCTTCAGAAGAGGTAATGATCTTCACTTGATTCTCTGTGCGCGAAAGTCGGCAGGCAGCACAATCTTCTGAACATAGCCATACTATGAAATACCAAGAGAGATGTGTGGAGCTTTGTAGCAACTCATTTGGCAATGGCTTAAATGCAACAGACGTTCATAAAAAAGTTGCGCACTTTAAGTCATTGCAGACTTTGTAGGAACGCTCCTCACAGCCTGTGAGTCTCTGAGTGTAGACGGTGGGATTGCAGTGAAACAAGCAGGACATTTTTTCACAGTGGGCATTTGAACTTAAATTTATCCATAAATTACAGGAACATCCGTCCGTCTGTCTGTGTGTCTGTTATTCGCATATCTCTCAAACCATTAGTCCGATGAATTTCAAACTGGTCTTGCTACGAGGATGATTAAGTGCAGTGCCAAGTTTGACATTGTTTGGATTAGAAATGCCAAAGATATTGTTAAATATATATCGGTAAAAGAAGCACACTTTGGCTTTTGCTGCTCTAGCTGCTGGCCACTCTCCCTCTCACACTGCACACTGAGTGAGCACAGCACAGGACCAGAGATTGAGAGGGTCAAAAAAAGCAGCGACGCTTTGGCAGCTACAATGTGAAATACACCTCAGACCCACAAATCTATCTAATAAAGGAGATGTCTCAGCGTGTGTCTTGTAGGAGGAAGGTAACCTGCACGTCACATGCAGAATAGTATGCAATGCAAGTAAATCTCGGACCTGAACCAGGCAGACACATTTTCAGATTTTTTTCGATTCTTTTTTGAAGGTTTTCTGCCTTTATTTGATAGGACAGCTAGGTGAGAAGGGGGGCACAGGAAATCGTCACAGGTCAGATTCGAATCCTGGACCTCTGCGTAGAGGCATAAACTTCTCAGTATATGTGTGCCTGCTCTACCCACTGAGCCAACCCGGCCACACAGACACATCAGTTTTCATCAGACTCACGCTGGACACATTGTACTCACTATTTAGCATGATTTAAATATGATCAAACAACAGTTATAGCTTTGTGTTGTACTAGAGGTAATTTAATTTCAGTTGCGTGTGTGACCTTTAAACAGGTGGTGTTTGTCGATGGGAATGGGCTCTTCCACTACAGAGGTAAGTCAAGCTGGTTCCTACTGGGGGGGACCCAGGGAATGATTTTGTGCTATTCGGGCCTTTTTTTATTTGAATTTGTGTGTTAGGCTAAGTCGTTTAGCCAGGAAGTCAAGAAAAGAAGAGGAAAGCAGACTTGTTGAATTCTAACCAGTGCATCTTTGCCATTGCCTATACAGGGCTCTCAATCTACAACTGAGCGCTCTACTATCTCCCAGTGATGGGCCTACACAACATTTCTCACATAATCTCCACACAGCTAGACACGCTTTGTGCTCCTCTACAGAATTTAGAGACCCCAAGTACACTTCTTTGCATCAAACACATGAAATATCTCTACACACACAAAAAAAAAAATCTGTTGGTTCGGTCCAATGATGATATCACAACACCATAAACACACAAGAAATGCTCAGCAGCTCCTCCCAAACGTTCCTAAATGGTGGACCAGACAGAGTAACAAAGGAAAGGTGAGGTGGAAGCATAGGTTAATGCATGGATCCCCAAATGGCACCAATTCAGTTAAATGGAGTTGCCCGCCTGGCTCATATGGCTAAAAAGTTTCTAAGTTTACTTCCGTGATATGCGGCCCAGTAGTGTTTCTCCTGCTGGCCCAGAGACTTTATTGTTGTGGCGACGTCACACATTTTTAAATCGCTTTTCTCGGCCAGAGAGAAGTTTTTCAAATACAAGAAGTGAATGAATTAAAGGCCCTGAACACCCACACAGGGTGTTTCAGTTCATCTGTCTTTTTTCCAGGGACTGTGTGAGTGTGTTTAGACTTGATTAATTGACATCTTCCTGAGTCTTATGTTAGCTCTGTTGAACCTGGCAGGACTAATGACAGCTTTATCATTCTTATTGGTAGATGAAGATGATGACCTAATTAATTCCTGTCTAAGTTCTGGCCCAACCTTCAATCTGAGCAGAGTCTAATTGGCCACAATAACTGAAATCACCTGTGGTGGTGTTCAGAGGCTTAATAAATTCAGATTAGGAAGAGTTGTAACAGATCTTGTTTGCATTTGGAGGTGTCCTGGCAGCAGTTTTACAGTGTGTTTGATTTAAATCAAAGCAGTACTTGATGTAAAAATATAACCATTTTAGCAAAGAAACCAGGGATAGTAAGTGCTGAAATGTTTCACAAAAGCAATGGTAAACATAGCAAACTAAAAATGAATACAATATGAAATGAACTAGAACAATGTGTAAAACAAATGTGGACAAATTATAATATAGACACGCACAAGGGACATATGGTGAGTGCAAGGAATCTCACCCACTTTGTCACAGGCTGTCATCATGCAACCATAAAATATGTATTAATTGTGTCACACAAAGTCATTAATATTGTGTCAAGAGGAAGTGCGGTTGCTCTGAGCTTAGATTTTGTTCCTGTTTTGGCCCCGCAGAGTTTGGCCTGGCGTGTCATCTCGGAGTGCTTTCCGGGCTGCCGTGTGTGGGCGTGGCCAAGAACCTGCTGCAGGTGCAGGGCGTGTACAAGAGTGAAGAGCACCAGTCACAGGTGAGACTCGACTGGAACTCACAGGTTTCTTCCACACTTGACAAAGTTGTCCATCTGTTTGTTTTCCTTCTGTGCTGTAGAGCTCTGTCACTCTGTTGCTCATCAATGTAAAAAAGCTCCACATTTTTCAAGCCAAGCACCCCTTAACTGAAAAAGAGATGGAGCAGGGCCCTCTACTATATATATAGTATAAAATTGAGTTGCATATAAAACTGGGCCTACAATTACTTGTATGGTGGCCTAAAGCCTTTATACATACCTTTTTAGTGCATAATACTAAGCTATTAAAACAATAATTGTTGGCATGATTTTATAACTCATGTTTTAATGTTAAACATACATGTGGATCAGTGAATCCTTCGGATGAACTGTATCTGTGGATGGTGATCTGTGGATTGTGACTACCTAGCCTACAGGTCAGTAAGCCTATCGTTAGTGTTTTTTCACTAATCGGCTGAATCATATTTGCTAATAATATGTTGGGTTCATGCAAGTTTTTCAATAAAACTTTCTAAACAATTTGGTGGCCCTCTGAGGAATCTCTAAGCGTCCTGGACCCCCTGTTAAAGGACCCCTGGGGGTCCCCGGACCCCACTTTGGGAACCGCTGGTGTATGCAACAAGTAGCCAAATAAGCTCATTTATATTTGCTAATAATATGTTGGATTCATGTTTAGACATTTAAAATTTTGGAGAAAAAAAACTTAAAAATGTACAGCAGGCCCCCCTGCTGTAACTCTAAGAACCCCCTAGGGGTCCCAAACCCCCGGTTGATGATCTCTGAGCTGCATCATACATTGTGTTCCTTCTTGCCGTCTACAAATGCTGTTTCTGTATAAAAAGAGTTGCTAACCGTGACGAGAATCAATAGATGAATTAAGTTATCAAGTGTGTGCAGTTGCTTTTTTCTGTTTATTGCTCGCTGCTTTCAAAAATAAGCAAAGACATGTCAGAGAGGGACAAAGCCAAGAACAAAATCCTCAATTACATTTGACTGTGCAGATGAACTCACACCTGCATGTCTATTCAGAAATAAATGCAAGTGTGAGCTCTGTTTTGACAGTGTGACTTTTATTACAAGCCAAGGCTTCGTGTCGCTAATGCACAAGGAGGCCTGTGACTTTTTGAATACAAATCAAGCTGGAACAAGTGCCTTTGGTCAGTGGAAGTGTAGCTATGGGACAGCAGAAACTGCATATCATTAATATGCAAATGTTCACTTTGTTTCAGTCTGGTGCCTCAGTGACCTGTTGAGGAAAGAATAAAAACACGTCAAAGTTAAATCTGCCTGATGTGCAATGGAAAATAGTTTAAAATGAGATATTGAGGTTAGAGGGACTCGTCATAGAAGGAGCTTGAACCCTGTTTTGGCTCTGAGGTGACAGTGATGATAATTGACCAGGTGCTTTCCCTGAGGAAAATATTGTTATGCAAATTCCTTGTAGATGACGTTGATCCATGGAAGAGCGGTGACGGGCATTTCCTGTAATACTGATGAAATGTGCTTTGAAAAGGTTTTCAAGGGAACCAGCATGGAGGGCTCTTGTAATCCTCTCTTCCATTGCTAACAAAATTAGCCGGCAAACAGACTCTCAGCTCCAAACCCCAGCGGTCTTGATGTAGTAGTGTAACATACTAATTCAATTCTCTGTAGGAGTGGATCCATCTCCCTCAATTATTGTTAGTGGATTGGGCATCAGAAAGTGTTTTATCTCTGCCGTAGGGAAGAATCTGAACTCTTTGTTTCCACACAACAAACCTTTGAGGATGCAGGCACACATATCTACTGTTATTAATCCTAGTAGTTTGGAAATGTTTGTTTTAGCTATGGGGCAGCATCGGCACCATATGCCCATGCTGCTTTTTTGGACTAAAGCTATCAGCTTTCGGATCAGTTGTTGTGTATGAAATTTTACACTGCTGTCCCTGTTAACATTGTCACTCTTTGGGGCTCCGACTACATTGTCTACAGGCAACACCAGCGTTGGCGTTTGAGCACTTGGTAGTTAATTAGCTGTAAAGACTGTGAAACACACACCATACCAAAGGAATGGCTCCATACCAAATTTCAGAAATCAAACAAGATTAGCCATTACTGGATCTGCACGCATACCGCCACATACCACTGACAAGCAATATGGTGCTGTACTCAATTAGAAGAGTTTCCAAAAACACTGCCAGCCCATTTTTCAGAAACCTACATGCATACAGAGTGTTTCTGAAGGTTACAGAGAGATCACACATGCAATCTTGGAGCAGTTTGGTGCCTTGCTCAAGTTAGGGAAACTGGCACCTCTCAGCTGTCGTTCTCTCTTACTTTGTCCATATGGGGACTTGAACCGACAACCCTCCGGTTCCCAAGCCAAGTCCCATTTACGCAAAAGTAGTGTGTGTAGTTGTGTGCATGTGCAAATACACATGGCGATTTCAGAGATTGTTCTCCTATCCTCGTCTCTTCTTAAAAAGCAGCAATTCAGCACTTTGAAAGATGCTTACATGTTTTTTTCTCTAAAGATTTTTTGGGGCATTTTTAGGCCTTTGACAGGACAGCTGAAGACATGGAGGAAGAGGGAGAGAGAGGGAGCCGCAGGTCGGAATTGAACCCAGACCTGCTGGGTCGAGGACTAAACCTCTATATAGGTTGAGTGGAAGTGGTACATTTGTGCCTGTACACTTTTGTGCAAATGCTTAACTATGACATAAATACCACATTAAAGGCAGCCATGTATTTCCCAAAATACAGAAGAATCCAAAAAAATAGAACCAAGCTGTAGATTGGGACATGACTCTTGAAACAAGTGAGATGAAAAAGATTTTTTTTTTCTTATGCATTGAATTGTGGACCAGATTATTGAAGATGAAGTATGCACATTCTATCAAAGGTTGTATGCCTCATTTTGAAGTGTTCTTGAACAAAACAGTCCCCTCTTCTTGTAGTTGAATGGCCAGCAGATGTAAATGGTATGTGTCTGTGATTGAATAGAAGCCGGGGAATGCAATGTGTTTTTATCTGAGAGAGTCAGCGACAAAACAAAAAGGATGAAAGAGTAGGAAAAAAGCGTCCTTCAGATCCTTCGTCCTTTGTTTGTCTTTCCCTGCTCTTCTTCTCCCTCTCTTTTCACCTTTAGTGTATCTCCACTCCATCCCCTTTCTCCCCTCTCACTTTTTCTCCTTTTTGTTTCTTTTTCCCTCTTTTGTCTCGCTCTCTTTCTCACTGATAGCCTTGCTGTAAGTCAAACTAGGGTTATTGATGACTTGCTCTGTCTTTCTGATTTCTGCTTTTCTGGCTTCAGTCCTACTCTTGCTGAACAGGAGCCAAATCTCTCTCTCTCTCTCTCTCACTCACTCACTCACTCTCTCACTCACTCACTCACTCACTCACTCACTCACTCACTCACTCACTCACTCACTCACACACACACACACACACACACACACACACACACACACTCTGTTGGCCTCATCCCAGTTGGGATCGGAGGCCTTGTGCGCCCGCTCCTGTCTCCCTGCTGGCTGCTTGCTGTAATCAGTCATAGTAGAGCAGGCACCCCATCCATCATGGAAGCTAAGCTCCCGTCATCACTCTGGCCCATAACCCACAGCACGCCTGTCAACAGCAGCCCGCATCACTATCATCTGACTTTGCACCGAAAACTTTAGTTTCTCTAGAAAACAAAAGCAATGCAGTTGACTTGAGTTCATGATTTACTCATCAGAAATAGGAATTATTTTCCAGGTTTAGTCTTATTTAGGATTTTATTAAACAACAAATGGTAGCCAGTCAGTTTCATCAACTCTGATTTAAGTGATTTACTGTTATGGGTTATATGCTTCTTTGTATGATTTAGATAACTATAACTAGACTAACAGGAAGGCACTATGGACTCTAAGAACCTCATCATGTTCAAGTAGTGATGACAGGATCAAGTCTGTGTTTTATTATTTTCTTGAATGAATAAATAGGCTCGATAGTATGGAGCCTGGGAGGTGACATAGAGGGGAGAAAAAGATGCACCAAAAAATACAAATAAATTAACAGAAAAACATGCATTAGGGTCTTGACTTTGTTTCGCAAGATATTGAGTTTCATTTGCGAGATTGAGTTTTATTTGTAAGACCTTGCAAATCCAACAAACAAAGCTAATCTAGCTGGCTAGTAATACGCTTAGTGCGCTAGCTAGTAGCACAACATGATTCCGTCTTCTTGGTTGTCTAAATACATCCGTCATTTACACTCACCTAAAGGATTATTAGGAACACCTGTTCAATTTCTCATTAATGCAATTATCTAATCAACCAATCACATGCCAGTTGCTTCAATGCATTTAGGGGTGTGGTCCTGGTCTAGACAATCTCCTGAACTCCAAACTGAATGTCAGAATGGGAAATAAAGGTGATTTAAGCAATTTTGAGCGTGGCATGGTTGTTGGTGCCAGACGGGCCGTCTGAGTATTTCACAATCTGCTCAGTTACTGGGATTTCCACGCACAACCATTTCTAGGGTTTACAAAGAATGGTGTGAAAAGGGAAAAACATCCAGTATGCAGCAGTCCTGTGGGCGAAAATGCCTTGTTAATGTTAGAGGTCAGAGGAGAATGGGCCGACTGATTCAAGCTGATAGAAGAGCAACTTTGACTGAAATAACCACTCGTTACAACCGAGGTATGCAGCAAAGCATTTGTGAAGCCACAACACGCACAACCTTGAGGCGGATGGGCTACAACAGCAGAAGACCCCACCGGGTACCACTCATCTCCACTACAATTAGGAAAAAGAGGCTACAATTTGCAAGAGCTCACCAAAATTGGACAGTTGAAGACTGGAAAAATTTTGCCTGGTCTGATGAGTCGCGATTTCTGTTGAGACATTCAGATGGTAGCGTCAGAATTTGGCGTAAACAGAATGAGAACATGGATCCATCATGCCTTGTTACCACTGTGCAGGCTGGTGGTGGTGGTGTAATGGTGTGGGGATGTTTTCTTGGCACACTTTAGGCCCCTTAGTGCCAATTGGGCATCGTTTAAATGCCACGGCCTGAGCATTGTTTCTGACCATGTCCATCCCTTTATGGCCACCATGTACCCATCCTCTGATGGCTACTTCCAGCAGGATAATGCACCATGTCACAAAGCTCCAATCATTTCAAATTGGTTTCTTGAACATGACAATGAGTTCACTGTACTAAAATGACCCCCACAGTCACCAGATCTCAACCCAATAGAGCATCTTTGGGATGTGGTGGAACGAGCTTCGTGCCCTGGATGTGCATCCCACAAATCTATCTATCTATCTATCCTATAGGTGAGTGTATTTTGCTAAGCATTACTAATTCATGCCAAAGTGAAGTGTTATAATCAACATTGTCGTTGACTTGTATTTAGACAACCAAGGAGATGTTTTCATTTCTTGCTACTTGCTAGCTACTAAGGTTAGCCTGCAGTCATTGCCATCAACAGTCAAGAACCATGTCCATTGTAACACTTCACTTTGGGATGTATTAACTAGTAATGCTTATCAAAATAAACATTGGATGTATTTAGACAACCAGGGCGATTTAATCATGTCATCTCTAAACTCAATATCTCTCAAAACAAAGACAGGATCCCGCAAAAATAAAGTCAGTATCTTGCAGAAGTGTTTGTCCCCAGTACATGTTATCTTTTTTTACCCTCCATGTCACCTCCGGGCTCCGTACGATAGTGTCGCAGCAGCAACAGCTATGGAAAGAGCTGGTTAAATGCTAAAGGGTCATAGAGTGATATCTTTTCTAGCATCTTTAGCCCAGGAGACATTAGATGTTTCTTTACAATACAAAATTAGATATAAACCTTAGGGATGTCCTGATCAAATTTTATTTATTTTTTGCCTCAATCTGAATACTTCTATCCGAACTGTTACTTAGATTTACCTAAATGTTGTTTCTGGCACATTGAAATAACAGCTGTAGGTTTTGACACACCTTATTTTTCAGCAGCTACTTGATCGAAATGTTTTTGCATTGTAATGGAATGACACTGTCACTAAAGTTGGCACATTAATTAATATTAATGGTTATTTTCATATTAACAACATGTTTAGTTTGTCTCCTGATTTCCATTACCTCCAGACTGTGGGGTAGTTTACCCCATAGCCACGCATATGCAATTTATCCATTTTTACAGCACTTATATTTTATCTATTTTTAGAATATAGAATACACTTTTTTGTCCCTGAGGGGAAATTTGTCTTGGGCATAGTGCTACACTCTGTTGCTTGAAACATGAAACACAAAAAAAAAACATTTTAAAATCATCATAAAATAAATTCAACATAAATACATAAACATAAGATCAACGAAACAACCTAGGACATAAAAGGAAATGTATGACTGTGCAGACAATACAACATCTTAAATAGTAACTAATAATGATTTTCTATCTTAATGTGTGAGTGTGTGTTTGTGCAGATTGGATGGGAACAGTTTTCTTTTTTGAGAGACAGAAAATGTCCTTGTATGTGAACATGCAATGACAAAGGCATTAGTTATTATTTATTCATCAGGTTGTCAACACTTTCACTTCTTTCAGTTTCAGTAGGAAATTTACATTTATTCATTTGAATATGAAACAATAGGTTAATCACTATGTATTTTTTCAATCAAGAACTTAATTTGTCATCCTTAAAAAGAATACTATAGTTTCTTCTCAATTTTGGGAGTGTTAAAACATACCACAGCTCTAAATGTGTGGCCATGAAAGTGGAGTCACACAGAGGTTAGAGAATAAAAGAGAGAGGACTCCAAAGCAGGTTAATAGTTCCATTGGCTGTCATTTGTATTGGCAAATGCATTTTGTATTTTTATTTTTTTTTACTTTGGTTGTTGTTTCCTTGCCTCTGCAGATAGCTGCTCTGCAGAAAGGAGGAGACAGCTTTCCGCTCGCAGCCGCCTCAGGCAAAGTTCTTGGAAAGGTGCGGCAAAGGACACACACAACACAAACAAATGCTTTTAACAGAGGTTTGTTGCTGCCGACTTCAAAGAACACCCACCCTGCTGAAAGTCAACCTCAACAAAATATGTCTGACGATCACAATCAGAGGGCAGAGGGAGACGTGTGAAAACGGTTTACTGGAATCATTTTTCTTTTTTTGTGTCTAGGCATTGCGAAGCTCCGACAAAAGCTCTAAACCAGTGTATGTGTCCGTTGGCCACAAGATCAGTGTGGACACAGCTGTACGCCTCACACACTCCTGCTGCCGCTACCGGGTCCCGGAGCCCATCAGACAGGTACGCACACACACAGGACTGAACGGCTACAGAATCACCTGTCCTGTAAAGAAGCAAAAGATTTAGTGATCAGATGAAAGTTGAACTCCTCAGCTGTAAGGCAGGGCTCATAGTTTGTGTAACGGCATCCTGCTGTGAAGCCGCAAAGTGTGAGCATCACGCTGTGTGTGTTTCATATACATATACACTGATTTATGCTGTGCAAGATTATGTACTGGCCATCGTTATTTAGGCTCATCTCGAACAAACATCGAGAGATAACAGGATAGCAGACACTGGTGGGCTGATTGATGTTTTAGCAGGACAATGACCGCAGCCAATACAACATTTGAATATCTGCTAAGCAACAAGATGGAAGTCCTTGATGTTTCTAGCCAAATCTAAGAGTGACAAATGAAAAGAAAAGCCCAAATAAATGTGTAGAAAAACTTAACAAATGCAGATTTCTCCATAATAACTGGATTCAACATGTTGAATCTGCGAAACAAATAGTGCACAAGAAGGGGCGACCTCATGTAGGCTGAGTCCTTTGCAGCGGGTTCGAGTCCAACCAGCAACATTTCATGCTGCATGTTGTCCCCCCCTCTCTCACCTTTCCTGTCTCCAAGCTGTTCTGTCGATTAAAGGCCATAAAAGCCCAAAAACATAATCTTCAAAGTGCACAAAGAGAAAAACAGTAGTGAGGAAAGAGAGCAGACAACTGTGGATAGGGCACACAAAGAAGGTTCTTCTTAATCAGTCCAATACACAGAGATGTCAGAACTGGCCAAAAATGTTCAAATGTTCCTTCTGTAAAAACATACTTTCAAACTATTGGAATAGGCAAAAGTACAACTAGATACGTAACTTGTATAGGCATATTTATTTTAACAAACTTTTAAAAGATCTGCATACCTACACATTTCAAAATAAACTAATAAAATAATGTCCTTTACCGTAAAACTTAATTTAAAGACCGTATAGCCTTCTTTCTCTTTCTCAACTGGCCAGCCACAAAATTAGTAACATTTAACATGTTTCATTGATTCACTCTTGGCACAGCGTAGGAAAGCACATTGCTATCGCCACATAGATGACTAGTTGTTTGTACTTTCTGTAACCGATGTAGCATGAAAGCATGCTGGGTAGAATTAGCAAACAAGCTGACCAGCCAGTGGCTGCAGCGGGCTGCTTGACTTCTTCACCGAGAGAACGGACGAGAGCCCGGGAGATGGGCAGTCTGGTTAGTCATCCTGGCGTCCGCTGAGTGGAGCAGAGGGACGTAGGCTCTGTGCTGCCATTGGCATGGAGTTATTTCCCCTCACGCAGGCGCAAAATGTAAATGCTAGTTGCCAGCGACAGAAGTCTTTGCGGTGTTACTTTTTGACCAAGACACAAGTGGCGTGAGGCGATGCCAGAGTCTGCCACTAGTTCTTTGACGTCTGCTTGATGTATCAGCCCCAGGTTTCTTTTATTTTTGAAACTTTAAGTCTTCAGCCCCAACTCACGCTGACTGAAGCGATATCACTTGAGGCATTTTATTAGACTTTGCGCAGCTCCCTCTGGAGACGCCAAACGATTTGTACAATGGTATTCACATACTGTATACAGTATGCTCCCCAAAACATTTACAATCAGTGACGTTCCCCTTTAAGATGGTTTGCTGAATCCAACTTGGAACTTGGGTTGCCGCCTGTCCCAGTTTTACCGGGATTGTCCTTTTTTTATTAACTTGTCCCGGGAAATGTATCCACTCTCCCGGGACACTGAATGTCCCAGTTTTCACAAGGCTAGTGAAGATGTATGTTCAATTTACTATTTTCCCTTCACTTGAAATAGCCTATGCGTTGTAAAAAGAGCAGTCAGTGTCTCCTGAGTGTTGAATGCGCTATCATAGGCTCTGTAGGGGATGTGACGTAGCAAGCACAAGTACAGTGGTGCTCAAAAGTTTACATACACATGCTTAAGTTGACTAAAAAGAGGAATAAAAAAATCATGTTTTGGAAATTTATTTTAATACCTAAATTAAAAAATGAGGTAAAATCCAACCTTTAAGGACACCAATTTTCTTTGTGAATGAATAACGTATTGTAAATAAATAAATGTTCTTATTTAAAATACAGGGTCATAAGTATACATACCCCTATGTTAAATTCCATAGAGGCAGGCAGATTTTTATTATTAAAGGCCAGTTATTTCCTGGATTCAGGATATTATGCATCCTGATAAAGTTCCTTGGCCTTTAGAATTAAAATAGCCCACATCATCATACTCTTCACCATGCTTAGAGATAGGCATGGTTTTATTTCAGTTAGACTAATACCTGGTTTGATTTGCATTGAGAGATGATTTTATAGAAAGTATCCCATGCCTATCTCTAAGCATGGTGAAGAGTATGTGATGTGTGGGCTATTTTAATTCTAAAGGCCAAGGGAGGAATCAGCCTGATCAAATAACTGGCCTATCTGCCTATGATTTAACATAGGGTAGTCTTATGACCCCTGTATTTTGTTATTCAATACATTCAAAAGAAAATGGTGTCCTTAAATTGGACATTTTAATTTAGGTATTAAAATAAATTTCCAAAACATGATTTTAGTCAGTGTGTAACACCACTATCCAGTATCTAAGCAATCAGGTAAGCTAAGATAAATTAAGTAAAATATTTTAAATTAAGTTTAAAATATTCAGTACTATGCACAATCTTACTGCACAAAGGCCAATTTTGTCTTGTGGGTCTAATGTCTAATGGACATTTTCGCTTGTGAGCAAAGCGGCCAGTCGGGTCATCAATATGTTCAGGTTTTTTATCAGACATAGGTGGCAACCCTACTTGGAACACATTTATGGGCAGGAAAAAGTATGAGCGGTTTAAAATAAGCATACAAAAATGTAATTGCATCAAGCCCAATGTGCTTCTGATCGTTTTGTTGATTTTTCCTTTTTTTTTGTTCTTCAGTGGCTGCAAGACTTTAAGACAATACAGCGAACTAAATTAAAGATCACTATAAATGTTTTAGTTTCCCTTTACACATTTGCTGTCTATAGTGTACCCAGTTTATATAGAGACTTTGGCTAACTCAAATAATGGGCGCTATATTGTATACCAACATCAGATGACTTCACAGTATAACCCTACGCTAGATAACGCTAGCATAAGACATGGCTAACTTCAAACTTCACTTGTTTCTGAAGCAGTGTTAGAACGTTTTTGACAGCATGGTACACATTATTGGTATTACTATATTTGTCCATTTGTTATATGTCAAAGAGAGAAATTGACATTTACCTCACACAATAATGAATAATATTCATTATTCAAAACAAACCTCTAGTTTCCTCTTTTGACCTTCAGCTCCCATACTTTTTGCATTTTGGTTGGTATAAAACATGGAATCCACCTTTGAACCAATCGCATAACAGGATCAATCAGAACGTCCGAATCCCTAGTTGGTCAAACTCTCTCTAATACACGGCTACCCTGTCCAGGGCATGCTGGGACTCTCATGAGGATATGTGGGTACATAAAATTAGTTGCAGTTTAACCGGTTTGAGAACTGTCAAATGAGTAATAGTTTTAACAGCGTTTAGTTTTTTTTTCTCTAAAACAATCATTTATGAGTCATTTAAAGTAAAGGGGAGTTTTGACTTGATACCTCGTCCTGCCTCAGGCTCTTAGTCTTTCTGCCACTAGGCTGTGCTGTGCTTCTGCTGTTCAGTCTGCTTTTATGTTCACTGCACACACACACACACCACTAAATCGTGTGTGTGTGTGTGTGTGTGTGTGTGTGTGTGAATAAGTGTGTGCGTGTTAGTGGGATGGCTTTAGCTGGTGGGAGGAGACGGCTGCTCCTGCAGCCGCATGGACTGAATCTGGACATCGGTGTACCAGGGACACTCTCCCTTTCCTCTGTCTAATCACTGGCACCTTTGTCTCTTTCTCTCCTCTGTCTTTCACATTCCCTTTTTTCTCCATCTCCCACTTTTTCCCTGTGTTCTCCCTTCCTCTTTCTCTCTAACAGATATTTTTTATTCTCTTTACTGCTGACATTACAGAAAAGAATCCTCAGGGCGCCCGGATAGCTCAGTTGGTAGAGCGTGTGCCCACATGTAGAGGTGTACTCCTCGACACAGCAGGCCCAGATTTGACTCCAACCTGCGGCCCTTTGCTGCGTGCCCCTTCTCTCTACCCTTTCACTTCTTCAGCTGTCCTGTCATTAAAGGCCTAAAATGCCCAAAAAATAATCTTAAAAAATAAAATAGAATCCTCGCAGATCCAGTTCTGGCTAGTGTCATGTTCGGATTTTGAACCCTTGAGTTTACGTTGCTCTTTTGTGGGCAGAGAAAGATTCATGCCCCCTTTATGCCTGAGAAACTTCAGTCACAAAAAAATCAAAAAGCTGTCAGTCTGACAGGAAGCCTCTGAATAACATAACAGGTGTCTTTTTGAAGATAATAGAAAACGAGCTGCAGTAGTCTGCTCCTCGGTCCAGACAACTATTATGGCTGGATGAGGGCTAGCAAGTACACACACCACACACAAGAAAGCATGCACAGACATAAAAACACTCAAGTACACATAGATATGTAAATGTATGAAATGAAATGGATCTGCACGTATGAAACCTGGACATACACTTGATTGGACTCGGCAGCTAAAGGTTGCCATGGTCTCTGGCAGACAGTGTTTTCTGGTTTTGTGTCAAGTCATAGTTCACTGCATTGAGTGCTTCACAGTATCGACTGTGCACTGGAGAAGCAAGATGTGGAGCATTCATGTGGACAAACAGAGGTAGAAATCTATGGAGAGTCTAACTATAACAGTAATGAAATACATACAATTTGAAGAAAAAAAAACATGTTTGCGCTAGGAGAAATACAGATACCAGTATGATATACAAATTAAAGGACAAACCAACAAAGTGTCCTAGTGATGCCCACTACAACCCTCCAGAACAGCTTTACTACTCCTCGTCATAGGTTGTAGAACTCTTTGAAACTCTAGAGATGAACAGCATTCTTCCTAAAGATTTCCCTCGTTTGGTGTTTTGATGACGGTGTTGTACAGCTGCAAAATATCCCTTGGGTGTTCAGTTGGCTTGACTGGTGACTGTGAAGGCCACGGCATATTATTCACAGAATTTTCATACTCATCACTAAAGGTGTCACAATTTCAATTTTAAATCAAAATTAATTCACAATCTTGAATATCGAATAAAAAAATGGAATCGTTGATACTGTCACGTCCGGTCGGCTTGTCAAGTAGCCACACAAGCCTCCAGGAACAGCCTCATATCTTAATGCTACCATGGGCTTATCGGTCAACGGTGGAACTGCACCCCGCTGACCCAGAAAAACTTTTCCCAGAGACTTTGCATGGCGAAAGAAACTTCTATATTTTCAGCAGATCATTTTTTTGAGTTAAATCAACTTACCAGCACTAAAACTTAAAGGGTCCTGGTTTAAAATGTCACATTTAAACATTTAAAAATCGCAGCCGAATTCAGTTATTAAACTAGGCATGATGAACGTGAGCAGACCCGCCCACGTCGCCTTGCACGCCCCATTTCACGTTCTGCCATGCGGAAAAACCACAAGTTGAAGTGCTGCGAGTGGTATCCTCACAGTCACAGCCAGTCAAAAGAAAAGATAGGATGGCAACTGCAGATTCAGGAGACACATCGACAGAACTTGAGCCCCCTCCTCTTTCACTGAAGTCTCCGGTGTGGAAATATTTTGGATTTCCATTCTTTTTGTCAACAAAAAAACCACAGTTGCAGTGCAAACTATCGCTATGTGCATGTGTGTACCATATTATTCCACTGGCAACACGACTAACAGGGCAGTACATCTCCGCAGGCACCACAAAACATAGATGTATCTATCAAACCAACAACAACACAAACTACTCTGCCGTTTTCATTTGGAATTAAACTTAAACAACTCAAAGAGCAGCTCTAAACATCATATCTGTCTTTAGGAAAAACATGAAAGAATGAAAAAATACAGTCATTATTAGGGATAAAAAGTTATGTGTGGTATATGTTCAACTGTTGGGAAATAGTTTAAGATACTTAATCGTTCAGAAGACTATGGCTATTTTATTGTTTTTGTTTGTTTATTTGTGAACGTGAATGTCATATTCTTTGAAGACTCCAGTTTCAAGAGAAACTAGATGGCAGATTATTGTCTAATTATTTTTTTCTTATGTCCAATTGACTAGGTTATGTAACATTATAATTTATGTTAAAGGTTTAAATCTGTCAATGTAGTGTGGTAAATTGCAAACAAAGGTCAGATATATTGCATACAAGTCTAGTCTAAAAATGGCATAGCAACCTGGGCTTTAAAAAAAATAAATGTAAAAATCGAGAATTGAATCGTGACCTTAGAATCGAAAACGGAATTGAATCGAGGATTTGGAGAATTGTGACACCCCTGTTCATCACACCGTTCAGTAAGCCCTCTGTTAGGCTGCGCTTTTTTGTCCCAGAACACAGAGACTAAACACGAGACTCAGAGAGAGAAGGGAAGGTGTGTTCAAAGGTCCAGTGTGTAACGTGTTGAGTTGTTCATTATCAAAATCTGTTTCCCATTCACAAACTTGTCCTTTTTCATGAATATTTACCATCACTATCAATTCCAAGTATTCCTCTTGGCTTGAAATTTTACATTTGCATCACATGAACTTGGGTAAACACTCCATATTCATGCGCCCTCTGGAAATACATTAGTCTGTAAGGGACATACAGGACATATGGCTCCGCCTTTTGAGTTTTTGCTGTCACATGATAAACTCACAGATGCTGCTAATCTGCTAATGGTTATCGTAGCTTCCCGGCCCCGGCAAGTTTGAAGAAGGAAACATGGAGGACCACACGTATTCAAACTCCAAATTTCAGGAAGGATATTGAAAAGAGCAAGAGAACTGCGTGGTGTGAGAGAGCTGGTTGCAATATATGATCGCAACGCTAGATGGGAAAAATTCCTACACATTGGACCTTTTAATGCCATTGGATATTCCGAAGAAGGCCTTTTTCCAACTGTAGCATTTTCTGATTAATACATGCTATGTATACAGCATATTTGGAATATGTGTCTCAATCAGGGTTTTACCGCAGTCTTATGGTCAGCTCTGTGCATTGCTGTAATTGCTGTACACAAACCAACCAGCCAAAAATTTGCAAGGCTGCAGACCCGATAAGGAGATACTTTTAAGGAGATACAGATACTTTTTAACATTGTCAAAGACTTGGCTATCAACAGGTTTTTGGATATATATGGGAACAAAAATAGACCCTGGTCTCTGTCCTTACAGCCCCCACAAACCATACTATTGGATTAAGATGGCGCCGCTATGTGTGTCTCGCCGCTTACCTCTGCTGGGTTTATCGTTGATTTGCCTGTTTCTGCTGTTTGTCACTCGAAATGTGTCACCGCTGCTGGTGTATGACCGCCTGACTCTTTTAAGTATATGTAAGTCTGCGGAGAAAGTTTCAATCTACGGCTCTGACGGTCAGTCAGGTACTCCGCCTCCGCCCTTCCTGGCGTCCATTCCGGCCTACCTACGGCGTCAGCCCTGTCTGCCGCTCCGCAACAAGCGCCGCAGGAGACGCGGCAAGAGAGGAGGAGTACGTGTCAGGCTCAGAGCATACCTGGCATCATCCTCCACCTGCGATCTGGACCATCCATCTGTCCGATCTTCCATGGGGTTTATCGGCTGCAATCTACGGCATTCTCCGGTATACAGTTACCGGTGGCTCCGGCAGACCGTACCGGATTCCGAGTGTCCGTCTCTCCGCTGCTGGAACAGGAAGCGCCCCAAGCGAGGCTGTGTGCACGGGAATCTCCGCCAGCTCAGTCGTGCTTCCCAACAGACTGAAAGGCGCCCGATTCGCATGGCGCTGATTAATACTAGATCTCTCACTAATAAGACTTTTATATTGAAGGACTTTTTTACGACCAACGACCTGGACTTTCTGTTGTTGACGGAAACCTGGCTGAAACCAGGTGATGACAGCGCCTTCTCGGAGCTCCTCCCCCCCAGCTGTTCTTTCCTCAACTGTCCCAGAGTGTCAGGTCGAGGTGGTGGGCTGGCCACTCTCTTCAGAGACAAGTTCAGATGCAGGTCATTATCTGCACTTTGTTATAGCAGTTTTGAACTTCAGCTGTTTGTTGCTGATCTGGATTCTCCTGTGTTGTGTGCAGTTGTTTATCGCCCACCAAAACTCAACAAGGATTTTATTTGTGAATTTTCTGAGTTTTTAGCGGATGTTGTTCCTAAATACGACAAGCTCCTGGTTTGTGGGGATTTCAATATCCATCCATGTCCCTCAAACCCACTTGCTCATGATTTTAAAACACTTTTGAACTCTTTTGGTCTTAACCAATGTGTGGAAAGGCCGACACATCATCTAGGCCACACCCTGGATCTCATCATCTCCTATGGGCTTTCAGTTTCACTTGGAGAAATAACTGAAACTGGTATCTCAGATCACTTCCCCATCAGGTTTGAGATCAGTGTTCCACCACCCTCTATTAAACCTGTCTCCTTAGGGTCTAGGCGCCGTTGCATCACATCCTCGTCAGCTGGAGAGTTTGCATCTGTGTTTGTGGGCTCACAGTTTTATGTAAAGAATGGTCTGGTCTCTCCCTCTTCTCCAGAAAGCATTCTCTCTGTGTTCCATTCCACATGCACTGACATCTTAGACTCTATTGCCCCTTATCGGATTAAAACTGTTAAACCTAAGGCGGACCCCTGGCTAAATGACACCACAAGAGTCCTTAGGCAAAAATGCAGACAAGCTGAACGAAGATGGAAGAAAGACAATTTACACGTGTCACTGGGTGTATTAAGGGACAGTCTAGCCACATACCAGAATGCTGTGAAGGTGGCAAAGATTCAGCATCTCTCTTCTGTCATAGCTAGCAGTTGCCATGAACCAAGAGTGTTATTTAATACTATTAACTCGGTCATAAATCCATGCTCCTCTACTCCGACAGATGTGTCAATCAGTACATGTGAGAAATTTCTTGGTTATTTTATTGACAAAGTAGCATCTATTAGGAAAATCACCAGTGCTAATTTTAAGGTGTTTTTACCTGCTTCTCCTACACACTCAGCTGTGTTTGAGGAATTTAAGCCAGTTTCTCTGATGTTACTTAGTGAGGTTGTACAACACATGAAACCTACCAACTGTCCCTTAGACATTGTCCCCGCCAAAATGGTGGAGGTTTTTAATACCATTGGGGCGAGTCTTCTTACTCTTTTTAATTCCTGTCTTACCTTAGGTTCTGTCCCAGCTGCCTTTAAACATGCTGTGGTCCGGCCCTTACTTAAGAAGCCTAATCTTGACCCTACGGTGCTGTCCAATTTTAGACCAGTCTCTCATCTTCCTTTTCTTTCAAAGGTTTTAGAAAAAATTGTTTTTATACAGTTACAAGTCTTTTTACAATTGAACTGTGTTTTTGAAAAATTTCAATCTGGTTTTAGATCACGTCACAGCACTGAGTCTGCACTGTTGAGGGTACATAATGATATCGCCTTGTCTGTAGATGCCGGGAATCCTACTGTTTTAGTCCTTTTGGACCTCACAGCGGCGTTTGATACAGTGGACCATGCAGTCCTCCTCTCACGCCTTGAGAATTGCGTAGGCATCAGAGGTTTGGCACTCAAATGGTTCAGCTCCTATCTGTCAAATAGGAGCTTTTCTGTTATGATTGGTGACCTCTACTCGTCAGTTGCTCCTCTCTCTTGTGGGGTACCACAGGGATCCATTCTTGGCCCTATTCTGTTTTCTTTATATATGCTGCCTTTAGGGGCGATTATAGGGAAACACAACCTGTCATTTCATTGGTACGCAGACGATTTGCAAATCTATTTGCCTATAAAAGCAAATGACAGTGTTGCACTAAACTCCCTGCTAAGCTGTATCGCTGATATTAAGTTGTGGCTTTCAGACAACTTTCTTAATTTGAATGATAGTAAAACAGAGTGTATTATTTTCAGTACTCCAGGCATGCAGAATGGGCCAGCTTTGAGTTTGGGAGCTCTGACATCTTGTACGAGATCTGTTGTCAAAGACTTGGGGGTTACTTTCGATTGCTGCATGAAATTTGATAAACAGATCAGTAATGTGGTTAAAATGAGCTTTTTCCAGCTTCGCCTGCTGGCTAAAGTTAAGCCCTTTCTGAGCAGGCACGACCTAGAAAAGGCCATTCATGCTTTTATCAGTTCAAGGTTGGACTACTGTAATGCCCTCTATGTTGGACTGAACCAGACCTCCATCTCACGTCTTCAGCTTGTTCAAAATGCTGCTGTTCGCTTTTTAACAAATACATCTAGACGTGCACACATCACTCCCGTTCTCTACACCCTGCATTGGCTCCCGGTGCGTTTTAGAATAGAGTTTAAGATTTTATTGTTTGTTTTTAAAGCTTTAAATGGTCTCGCCCCAGAGTATCTGTCTGAAATTTTAACTGTACGGGAGAACAACCGGTCATTGCGGTCTTCAAATCAGTTGGTTTTAGAAGTCCCGAGGTCCAGGTATAAACGGTGGGGTGATCAGGCTTTTGCAGTTGCTGCCCCGAGACTCTGGAACAAGTTACCCCCTGATATACGTACGGTTACAGATGTCACTCTTTTCAGGTCCAAGCTCAAAACATATCTGTTCAGTCTGGCTTTTGATACGTAGCAGTGGTGTGACAATTTCATTCTTTTGTTTCTTTGTACTTCTTCTGAATTTACAATTTCTTTGTTCACTCTTTCTATTGTATGTTGTGATTTTACTTATTTTGTTAAGCACTTTGGATACCTGCTGGTAGTTGTAAAGTGCTATATAAATAAATTTTGATTGATTGATTGATTGATTGATTGATACTTTTAAGGAGATACAGATACTTTTTAACATTGTCAAAGACTTGGCTATCAACAGGTTTTTGGATATGGGCACACATTGCTATGCCAACCTTTTCAAAAAGCTGGTTGAAGGAATGAAAGAGGGAGGCAAAAGTAGACCACCGCTGGTAAACTTTGAAAAATTGTATTTTGCGGCTACATTGAAACAGGAATATAAGTGGAATACTCATTCTTTAGTCATGTAAACAGCTTAGTTGGAATATTGTCTTTTTCAGAATAAGGGCAAACACTTGAATGTTATGGTCATTGTAGTCTGATGACCTTCTGTATTCATTTCAGCCAGATATTGGCAAAGTTTTTGTCAAATCAGTCTATTAGACACAAATGCATGGGGAAATGGGTTCCAGGTTTAAAAAAAAAATAAAAAAAATAAAAAAGGAAATTACCCTTTAATGTGAAAAGTCAATACTAAAGGTTGATTAGGTTGCAACAAGAGAGTAACTGGGCTGACGTTGGATGGCTTCAAGGCTGATACTGAGGTCCAAGGAGCATGCAGGCAGTAATGAGTCCAGAGAGCTGGGGCATCAGGTTTGAAAGACTGTGCAACTTTCATACTAAAAGATGGCGTATGCGCAACACTTGAAAAGAACGTATTGCAAAAAGGTACCGGGTTTAAACCCTGGTCGTCCCGGGCCTTTCTGTGTGGAGTTTGTATGTACTCCCCGTGTCTGCATGGGTTTTATCCGGGTGCTCCGGTTTTAACCTCCACCAAAAATATGTTCCCCTCCCTCTCTACCAACCATCTGGCGTTGTAAGGCTGCCGTGCATCACCAAGGTGGATGCTACACATTGGTGGTGTTAGAGTAGAGTTTGTACCGGTGAGGAGAATTGATTGGCAGCAGCTGCACTTGATGAGTGGCAGAGCCATCGGTGATGAGTGACCACGCCCCCCGACCTACATGCACAGACAAAAGAATGACAGGCACACAAGTGAAAGGGCAAAACACTGAAAGGGGAATAGCAGAGACTGCTGCTCCATAACCCCCATCATTTCATGATGGAAGCATCTGCATTGGTTGTTTCTTCACTAATTTATTCAAGTTTATTATTATTCAAGTGTCAGAGGTCATTGTGTGTATTAAATCAAAACCAAGAAACATGCATGACTTATATATTACATATTTCATTTTAGAGCAATTTGATGCATTCTGTACTTTCTTCCTGGGGCTGCATTAACAGTTAATCGATCCACATCGGTTTTACACATAAACAGGGTTTCCGCGGAATTTTAAATCTAAAATTTCAAAATCAGAATCTTACGGCTTAAAAAGTCTTAAATTCACTGACATATTGTATTCTAGGTCTTAAATAATTTTGAACGGGTCTTAATTTTCATACGTCCATGTAACGCTGCATCTAAGAATCATTAAAATTGAATTTTTTTTAAATTCCGATTTAATTGAATTTGTTTGTTGAATTGTTTGAAAAATAATGTGCTGTATATGTACAGCTTATTATTACTCCGTGTTGCTTTCATTCAGTTTAAATACATTTATTTACTTTGCAACAACTTTGTGACGTTCTTAGATTTTATTCATAAGGGTCTTAAAAAGGTCTTAAAGTCTTGAATTTGACTTAAACCTGCAGAAACTTTGATAATGGTCCGGTCAGTCCGGTTGAGAACTGTTCAGGTTTGGCATCAGAACTGTGGGCATGGAAAGACAAAAGCATTGAGAGTCTAATAAAAATATACTATATATTGGTTTTGCAGGGTTTTCCAAATCTGACACTGTGGGCCCCCTTTCAGACAAAACCTAAACCACTGCCCCCATCCAAACACCTCCTTCCCTCTTTTTGGTAATAGAAATCGCTTAATTTAGCTACTTTTGGAATTTGAACAGCCCTCAAGAGCTGTATATCGCAGCCACTGCTGCAGCTGTTGGGTGGTTAACGAGCCAAACCAGCAGCCAAACTACAATAACTAACCTTTAATTTCCTTTTCACTTTCATCTCAGTCAGTATCTTTGCTTCACACCGGATTAAAATGACTACAAAGTTGTTGCGCAGCAGAACGTTTTACTGATGGTGCATTGAATGAAAACCTCTGTGAAAACACTGATACTGACTTTATCAACGACATTTCATCCCCAGACCTTCATAAGGTCGTTTGTGTATGTTGTATCTGTGTTGTTTGTCCATATGAATTGTTTTACTCGAAGGTGTGGCGACAAAATGTTTTTAAGAAAGTGATTGAAAGTGTACAGGATTTATTCTTCTATCTAAATTAAATTATCAATAAAATAGAAAGAAATATATATTTGGTGTTAGAGTAGAGTTTGTACCGTTGAGAAACAAAAAAAAGGAATGGGAAAATGACAAATGATAAACGCTATCCCTCAATATCATTGTTAATACCATCTACCATCAATACCTCTGCCATTTCTTTCATTTCTGTGGATTAGATTCTGTGGAAGGTACAAAGTATGTTTTGGATTAGTACAGCGAGACAGGTATTACTAAAAGTCTCAATGCTCAGTAATCATGACTTGCATAGGTAAATTGATCCACTGCTTCATCACGGTGTCACAGCAGCTGGCTGTTCATTTTTCTAGGTGCAAATTAACCCTTCGCTCTTCTGTTTCTCTTTCCTCTCTTCTCTCCTTCTTATAAGATCCTCTGTTTGTGTCCTGACTGAAACAAACCCCTCCTTTCACAGCTTGAGAGATTGTGAGAGAGAAAGATGAAAGGTAAAGATGACATCATGGTTGGATTCTGCAGTGAAGGCTTATGTGTGAAAGAAAGCACTGCAGCACAATCTCCAAACCACAGTGGAAAAGCTCAGTCACACACATGTACTAATTCACGCCCCAGCTTAGCCGTGCTCCATCACCCTATTAAATTCTCACACTCCTGTGTCCCATGGTTCACCTGCATATGATGGGAAGTAGAAGGCAAGCCAACACCTACCTGGATTCATCCTCTGCTTGCTCTACTCTCTCTCGTCGCTGTGACAACAGAGTGACAAGCAAAGGTCAGAGAGGAAGGATTGCATTAGTGGCCACTCCCCCCCCGCCCCCCGTCGAAGCCCGTTGTCATTTCCAACTCGTCAAATACTGATGCATGGTCAGTGGCTTTAATGGTCAGATAGAGATTCAAAAGACACCCTTTAGGGTCTGTATGGAACGCACCAGGCAGAACAACAGCTCGACCGCGGCACTGTAACATGACGTATTAGGAACGACAACGGTAGCGAGTAGTAGGAATGATCGAAAACAAGAGTTAGGCCGCACTCTGACTGTCTGCGTCGGCCGTCCGACTGTGCGGCAACAGCACAGGTCTTTCTATTCACTTTGAATGGGGGTAGTGCGTTTAGGCTGCGACGGGGTTAGTCTATAATCCACAACGTTCCACTTATGGAACTGCTTTTAAACCCAACACGACTACACACACACGCACACACACACCCACACAGCCTCTTCCTTCCTTTCCTTTGGAAGTCAGTTAAAAGCTCTAATGCACAGCAGTATAATTGAAACCTAATCCTCTCTTAGCGAATGCTCCCTGACAAACATGCTCATACTCTGTCAGTCTTGCTCATTTGGAATGATCATAGGCCTGTCTGTTAGCTCACAGCAAACTGGTACAAAACATCATAAAACAGAATGGTTGTAATTTATTGCACATGATAACCTATAACTTGAGCGGCTGCAGGTACTTCCTCCCTTCTGAAAAAGTACATTTTCATTACAGTAGGTACAAGTATTACATTTCCTACAAGTCAACGGCAAAGCAAAAGTTTTTTTTTTTATTTTAAAATACAACATACAAAATATACAAAAATAAACATGACAGACTGATGACTTAGTTCTTAATATTTACACACTAAGTACAACTCCAAGCTGTTGTCAGAACCTTTGTATCCTGCAAAAGGCTCAAAGGAGATGAACTGATGTCGTCATATATTTTAAGCGGCTGTGTAGGATATACTGGATTGGTCTCTTTATTGTGGATGTGTCCTTCCAGCTTTTTTTTTTTTTTGTAATTTATAAAACTGGGCTCTAGTATCAGACACAACACAATTTTTCTTTTGCAAATAGTAATTTGCAAATAGTAAGCACTATAATGCACACTTGCTAAATTCAATACACTAAGAGTTTTTTCTGCTACAACCTTACTTGTTCTGATGTGACAAAGTATGGCAGCCAACTAAATAGTCTGGTAGCCAGTCTACATCCTCTACGTTCCACTTCTGGATTGCTCCGGTGCCTCAGGTAATTCTGCTGGATGCATGTATTTTCGCTGATTTCCGTTACCTTCCTCTTTCCTTGTGTTGGCATTTTAAACTCTAGTGGATTTATGAGGACTATGGTTAACTGCTCCTCAGATTGCCGCCCATGATGATTCTGATTGGTTTAAAGAAATGCCAATATACCAGAGCATGTTTTTCTCCCATCCCGAATGCTGTGTGGACTAGCCAGACCCTCCTCCACTCCACAGCGTGTGGATGTCTGGCAAAGCGAGACTAATGTCAGCCAATTTACCACCACTATCTATTCCAAGTATTTCTCTTGGCTTGATATTTTACATTTGCATCACATGAACTGGGGTAGACACTCCATATTCATGTGCCATCTTGAAATACATCAGCCTGTAAGGGACATACAGGATATACTGCTCCGCCTTTCGCGTTTTGCTGTCACATGATAAACTCACAGATGCTGCTAATCTGCTAATGGGTATCGTTGGCAATGACAGGCCGACGCAAACCGAGCTACAATGAGTATGTTTACATGCACACTAATATGCCACTATTATTCTGAATATGACAATATTCTGAATTTGACACAAAACAGTATATTCTGTTTGGATATTCCAAATCAGGCTTCATGCAGAATGTAGTTTTTTTTATTTTTATTAAGACACATGTCTTAGATATATTTTGCTGTGTGACTGACACAGTAATATACTCTGTGTGTGTGTGTGTGTGTGTGTGTGTGTGTGTATATATATATATATATATATATATATATATATATATATATATATATATAAAATCACTAAAAACACTTCTTTGTACTTCTGCCACTGTTTTACTATGTTTTAGCATGTAACACAATACTATTTCAGTGGTTTCTCTCAAAAGTAAAACAAGAAGTAAACACAGCTTACCTCACCAAGAGACATTTTCCTGTTGCTGGTCTCTTTGCGTCACTAAATAACAAAAGGGCCACCGTAGCGCTCGTAAAACACACACGACATAGCCACATGACCTCGTCCTGTTGCATTTGACTCATCACATCCACGCGTACGATAATCTGGATGACTGATGGGCTTCAACAGGTTTGTTTACGTTGCTGTGTCATGTGTGTAATGTTGGGCCACATTTGGTCCATTTGTCATCATCTCCAAGATGAAATCCATTACTTCCCCTTCACACACACTGATGGGAAGACATCCACTGGTAATGGGACTCTGAAAAGCTGCCTGAGGCGTACAGTAACTGGCTATTTCCAGACCTCTCCACTCTGTCTGAGTGCTTTGCACTGAGCGGAAGTCACTAATTATGTTCCCTCTCCTTCTACAGCAGTCACCGGTGCACTGTTCGTAGAAGTCACTGTGTAGTTTAAAGTTTGTCTTGCTCTATCGCACACAGTTTACTGGAAGTATCAGAGGGGTTTGACCATAGACTGGAAAAAAAAAAAAAAAGGGACAAAGCTTTCGGGCCTGAAAAGTCCAGCCAAAGCGGAAGTGCCTTAAACCTGCTTCTTTTTCAATTTCCAGCAGGGGGCGACTCCACTTTTGGCAATTTTCAAAAGAAGGGAAAAAATGACCCAACTTCTTAATTGGTTAGATACCTTAGTAAAAATGTTTAGAATGAGTTTAAAGACTCAATTGCTAGTTTCAAGTCTTCTTCATTTCAGCATGATGTTCATTTTGTAAAATATGGTCCCATTTATTTTAAAATTTACGTTTAAGCAGGGGGTGCATTAAGTGCGTGGCTACAGGTCAACTTGTCAATTATGACAGTCTTAGCAATGCTATCAATGGCACTGAGGATTTTTGTGGATCTTTAAATAGCCGTGGACTTTAATGTTGTCTGTGTTTCCATCTTAAACAGGGACCCTCTCACTGTGTTTTCACTTCATCAGAGTTTGTTGGGATATTTTGTTCACCTAAAAAATGTCTTGTTCTGCCAACTGCTGTGTACAAGAGGCTATAAATGTGTCTCCAATCTCCATTTTGGGTCTCCATACATCCCCCTGCCTGTGTTGTGCCAGGCAGTAAGACAGGAAATGTAAGAGCTGCACTCCCAGATTGCAAAAACAGATGGAATTTCAATGTGAGTGATAGGTGATGGGAGCCTGCATGGATCGACTAAGAGAGATTGAAGAATTGTGTGTGTGTGTGTGTCTGTGTGGGCGTTTGTGCGGATATTGAGGACCTGCATATATTTGTGTGTACAAATTTGTGTGTAAGAAGCAAGGGTGTGTGTGAGATATTGCTGATGTGTTTTTTTTGTGCAGGTATTGAATACCTGCATATATTTATGTAGAAGAAGCAAGGATTTTTGGTTTTATTGTTTTGTTTGTTTTAGCGTTGCAGTCTGCAGATGCAAGAATGTATTGTGCACCCCAGCAGGCCATAACAAAGTGTGCGTGTGTTGCTTTTGTTGAGTTTCCACTTTTTCAACTTGTCTTTTCTCACCTTCTTGTTCTCCCGACTTTGTTTGTCCTCACTCACTGTACTGTTTTTTTCTTCTGTTGCCGCCGTCTTTCATCCATCCATCTATCTCCACCCCCACCCCACCCTGCTGAATTATTCAGGCCTGCAGAGTTGTAGAGTATTTTTGGTTGTTGTCACCTCTCCAGTAACACAAACACACTCCATATTAACGAGCACGCACACATAAATACTCACACATGCAGCTGTGCTAAAATGCACGTAAACACACACACACACACACACACACACGCTAATTCACACAAACGAAGATGCCAACAGCACACTTTTTTACCAGACTCTGTTAGACTGTTAAGACTTGCTAACTACAAAGGAATATCCTTAGCAGAATTTCACACCATCACTGTGCTCCACCCTGTCTCTGCTCTGCTATTTCAGCTATGAATAATAATATGTCTCACTTTTCTGTGTGACTGTAAAGTAGTGTGTGAGGAAAGACATAGTTTGGAAACTATACAGTTTTTGGTCACATGTATAAGTGAAGGGGGGCTTCACCTATTACAAAGTTCTTGTATGTGCTGAGTTTTTTGTTTAGGCAGTTCCTGAAATTAATTTGGGAGTCATTATAAGCTGCTGCTTGGACATCATTATGCGAATATGAAGACAGCAGCACATGCGTATACTATCTAAAGGCCAGATTGAAATGTGTAAACAACACTAAGCTATATATCAGTACTTAAAACTCCCAGCCTTGACTGCATCCACTGGGCATCAGGCATCATTAAATGCTGCTTTTAAAGCTGCATTCATTGATATTTCTGCCACTTGGGGCAGACCAGAAGTATTTCAACTTTTGAAATGTTGCAAAAAAGAAATCAGGTGCGTTTCCTTCAACTGGTTTGTATTGATTAACTAGGCTACAGTGTAGTTTTGTGAGAAGTTGTCACTTTAGGCTATGTCTGGCTGTGATCTGTTGGCTGTAAACAGAGCAGAAGAAGTAGATGTCTTCAGGAATGTAGTTCAAATGGGCAAATTTGAATTGTTCTTTCATGTCAGCTAGTACTGGCAAATGTTTTATGCTGCCCGGACGAATACACCTTATGGCACAGGTGTCAAACTCAAGGCCCGCCGGCTTAATCCGGCCCCTCACTAATTTTGATCCGGCCCATAAATCAATTTAGGTTCACAATACATTTTTAGCCCTCCTAGTAAAAAGACAGGAAACTTGTTTTTTCACACTAATTACGCAAGACTCAGAAATTCCCCCAGAAGCAGAGAGTTTTCATACTCAGGCTGAGAAACAGGTTGCCTAACTATGTACGTAGGTACCTTAAGACAAGGACTCTATGCCAGAGTCTGACGTCCACCTCTCGAAAAATGTAAATACACGTGGCGAATCACGTCACTTGCATGTACTCAATTCCTGGCTGTCCTTCTCCATAAAAAAACGAAAAGAACTTTTCCGGCTACAGATTGCCCACCGTGGTCAGAAAGCACAGGGGAGACCGGCACGTGCAGACATACACATCAAAGCATGCAATGCACTTTTTCTTCCTTGATAAAATAGTGCCATTTTTCTGAGGAGCTTCTTTTTTCTTTTTATAAATGAATATACAGTTTACAGTAGCTTGAGAAAGTTTACACACCCAGTCTAAAGTTGATTAAAAGAGGAATAAAAAAAGATCTTTTGGAAGTTGATCTTAATGCCTTAATTAAAAAAAAATAGGAAAATCCAACCTTTTAAGGACACCAATTTTCTTTGTAAATGAATAATGTTTTGTAAATAAATAAATGTTCTTTCCTTAAAATACAGGGGGCAGAAGTATACACACCCCTATTTTAAATTCCCATAGAGCCAGGCATATTTTTATTTTTAAAGGCCAGTTATTTCATGGATCAGGATACGATGCATCCTGATAAAGTTCCCTTGGCCTTTGGAATTAAAATATCCCCCCCCCCACATCACATACCCTTCACCATACATAGAGATTGGCATGGGCAACTTTCCATAAGATCATCTCTCAGTGCAAATCAAACCAGCTATTAAGCTAACTGAAATAACACTATGCCAATCTCTATGTATGGTGAAGGGTATGTGATGATATGGGGTTAGTTTAATTTCAAAGGCCAAGGGAACTTTATCAGGATGCATATTATTCTGGATCCATGAAATAACTGGTCTTTAAATATAAAATTCTGCCTGCCTCTATGGGAATTTAACATAGGGGTGTGTATACTTATGCCCCCTGTATTTTAAGACAATATTACAATACAATAAACAATACATTATTCATTCACAGAGAAAATTGGCGTCCTTAAAAGGTTAGATTTTCCTAATTTTTTTTAATTAAGGCATTAAGATCAATTTCCAAAAGATGTTTTTATTCCTCTTTTTTATCAACTTCAGTATGGGTGTGTAAACATTTTAAGCCATTGTATATGCCTGTTGGCGCAAAATGGAAAATTTATTTTAAATCATGAAAAAAAAATGTTTTTATTAAATTCAAAATCTAAATATCCAGTCGGGAGATTGGCTTTCGTTTTTTAAAAAGAATAATTAAAAGAAATGCCCTTTTTCACTCAAGACCCTGCTCCCGAAAATGTTTTCCACGTTCCTGAAGGGGGACACTTTGTTTATCTCACTATGGCTCTAGAGTCGGTGCTTGCTCTACCACACACACACACACACACACACACACACACACACACACACACACACGCTGGCCACCTAAAGAGATCGACGCGCACACCAACTCAAGTATAAACTTAAGTAGGCTACATTGAAAGCTCTCCATGGAGGACCATAAATCAGCTTTAGTGAAGTTGAGTTTGACACTACTTCCTTATGGGAACATCCAGGAAGCATCCAAACCGCTGATCAGTCATGTGAGTTAAATGTTCGCTACAACAGAACTTATTCAGCAAAGGCATATCCATATCTCACATAGCGCATCAACTCTTTTTCCGACAAAGGCAGAAATAAGTGTTTTTTAGTATCCATACAGCTTTTCTAATGCGATACTTCAGGTGTTTGTCACAGTTTTCGGATGTTTTTTTATAATTGAATTAATCACATTAATCAATATTAAAACAATTGCTAGTTCCAGCCCCTTGGATGGCAACGGTACCCTTTGTGTTCTTCTAAAACAAGATTCTCTGTGGAGCAGCTAACGTCACATTGACTTGACACTGATGGGAACACAACACAATGCGTTTAGTGTAATTGGAAGGAAACAGACAAGTCTTAGAGGAAAAAGTGAGAGAACGAGAGAAGCTTACAGCTATAAAACAGTCATGGACAACTGACGGGGTAAAACATCCGTGAAGATTGACACCGGCTGTACCAGTCTGCTTGTGAAACCTTTCTTAACGTGCAGAGAGGATGTGAATGATTTCAACCACTTCCCTTCAGGCCCCGAGGCTGTCTAAATGTTAATATATGGCTGTCTGACATTCTGGTGCTTCAGCCACTGGACTCTCGACCTCCACAGAGAGATTGGAGGAAGGTTGGAGAGAGTCGAAAGAGCAGCCCTGGGGTGGATATGAGGGAGAGAGGTGGGAGGCGTAGAGATCTGGAGGAAAGGGTTTAATGATTAGAAAGGATTTGGTGTGAAAACAGTAAGTGAGGGGAGCTGGATTCCAGGGAGAAGGAGAATTATAAAAATGATTTGGAAATTGATGGAGGGATATGGAAAGGAGGAAGGAGTTGAGTAGGCTGGTATAGCTGCAGGGCCTATAGGGCTTTGGAGGGCTGGAGAATAAAGACCTGCCCCAGGCCACCAGTCCAAAGCCAGAACTCAGTAACCTCTGTGTGTGTGTGTGTGTGTGTGTGTGTGTGTGTGTGTGTGTGTGTGTGTGTGTGTGTGTGTGTGTGTGTGTGTGTGAGAGAGAGAGAGACCTGAATATACCAAATGGCCCTGCAGGGAGCCAGTAGTGCACATCTGTTCACCTGTGCATTCCCACCTTGCCAGGGACTGTTGGCCAGAGGAAACCAGTTCTGATCTGATCAGGCTTCAGTCTGTTTTTGTTTTTTTCTTTGCTCCGCAGCAACACAGCTGTGACACTTTTTTCAATTTACAGTTTTTTGTTCTTCCATTTTGTCTTTGTCAGGTACACAAAGAGCAATCATTTATGGTGCTTTAAACCAGGGGCCTGTTGCACGAAACCAGGATAAGGGATTAAGCTGGGATATTCAAGTAACCCTGGATGAATTTAGCTTTGACTTGGTTGCGCAAAACCAGGTTGAATTAAACCCAGCCAAGTAACCATGGAGATTTATTCTTTGCGGCTAGCCTGGTCCAGAGCAGGCTAACAGCTGGGCTAAGATTAATCTTGGAGTCTCATGTGTTAAATCAGCTGCCGCTCTGAACCAAAATAAACGTGTTTAACAGTTATTCCGTTGTCTTCTGCATGTGTTCTGCTTTATTTTTATTAACATGCATTATTTGTCACTATTGTTGTCATGAGTTTGATTTAAACCCTACTATTGGTTAGAAATGGATGCACTGGCACCCAGATGCGGAGTGGCAATCGGGAGAGTCGGGACTTTTCCCGGCGGGACGGTAGTGTGTCGAGGCTGCCTGGCCGCTGCCCGGTGACTGCTGCTCGGTGGCTGCTGCCTGCCGGCCGCTGCCTGCCGGCAGACCTGTGCATCACATCAGTGTCCACTCTCTCTATAAAAGTAGAGATGAGCAGCGCGGCGTCCGTGGTCTGTGCAGCTTCAGGTTTATACAGGACGCGCTCCGGAGATTAAGTGGGACAATGCAGCGATATTCCCAGATATGATATTAATGGCAGACCGGTCAGAGACCAATACATTCATGATTTAATTTTCTTGTTGCTTGTCCCTCTCTAATAAAGGACAGTTTGTGTTACTCTGTAATATGTAGGCTGATGTTTTTTATTATATCTTACTTTGGTTTCATAACCTTCTCATAAGTCTTACATCCCTGGACCAATAACGTGGCCTATATACGTATATAGTGTAGTTTACATTCAGCACACAGGGAGCACCACAATGCCTCTTAATATATTTATTTTGATGCTGTTACTTGTCAGAAGAATAAAAAAAAAAGAATATTGTTTTACACATATGCTCACAGTGTGTCTAGTTTTTGTCCCTTTCTGATTGTTCTGTATGAACATTAATTGTACATAGATATTTAGAATTAGACATAGCTTATAGAGATTTGTGTATATGGTTGTAAAACATGTTCTCGCATTGTGAATAAGGGTTTGAAATTAAGCCTAGTCCTTAGGGTACATCTCCCGGGATACATTAATTCCCTCTGCTCACTTTTAAGGCAAAGTAGGCTAAATAATCATACATTTTATTCATATTGTGCTTTACATGGTAGGCTACTCAAAGACCCTTTACGGTAAATCCAGCACATTTATCACATAAAAACGAAACATGAAACTAGCATATTTAAAGCAATTAAAACAGTGTAGCCTACAACTTTGTAAAATAAAAAAGTGGAGTGATAGGCTGAGTAGATATTTTTACATCCTTACGCATTCAGTCAGTCCGCTATAGTCTGTTGGGCTTTTTCTCTCCGTTTGATAAGAGCCGTATTTCCCTTTCTGCATATTATATGCTTCACCTCCTCGTTACTTTCCATTAGAAGCTCACAGCTCATTGGGTAAAACATATGCCCGATGCGTCTTCTCCATTTCTGCATCAGTAAATCTGTGATCGATACCGTGGTCTGTTTAAGAAAGTCATGAACGTGCACTTATCCCAGCAATCTACACCTGGCTCGACATAGCTTCACCTGTTCATCCTGGCTCAGCAAACGTGCAACCGATTAAACCGCAATAAGTGGCTCACACTAAGTCAAGCTACGCTTTTCACTTATCCTGGATATCTATATTCTACTTTCGTGCAACAGGCCCCAGAGTGGAAAATTGTTTTTATTGCATTATTTTGGTTATTTTGGTTTGTTTAGTGCAGTGTTGCCTGGCCAGAGTGGCTAGGAAGTAAGTAGGCAGACTCAAACATTGTATGTTTCAGAGGTGATTATTTTATTTCCAGTGGTCTGCAGTACACGGATAATTAAACAATCAAAACTTAAAGAAAATAACACATTAAACTAGTAGTAGCACTAACAACAGGCAAGTGTTCCTTGCAGCAGAGCCTCACCTCCCTCTTTTTTTTCCTAGGAGCACAAATCCCACTATTTATATAGGGTGGTCAATTCAGACCCCACTGCTTCAGTCCATTCCATTCCAAAGCAGGTTAATCTACTCCATTATATTAATACCTAGCAATCTCTTAACATAGGGAACTTACTTACCAGTTCACTCCTAGCCTACTGACTTCGAAACAGGTCAGGGTTATTCACACCTTTTTTATATAATAACCAATAACAGCCAAAATAAACATTCCTATATGAAAGAAAACCCTCTACTTGGTTTAGTCCGGTGATGTCATCCATGACCACCCTATTCCTATAAAACAGGAAATGCTAAGGCCGGCCCCTCTCCAAACATATGTCCTGCATGGTGGAACTGAACAAAGGAACAATCAATTGTAAGTATCAACAGAGGGAAACTTTTAAACCTAATAAAATGGAACTGAAACTTACATGACTGTGTGTCTACTTACTATAGCCCTACTAATACCCTGTATGGGACGTGTATGTAAGTGTTGAGCAAACCCATTTTGTCACATTTAGGTTCACACTGCCTATTTAGGTCTAACATTTGGGTTTTAAAATGTGGGGTCCTTTCTAGCATCTGCCTCAGTGACATTCCCTCTGACTTTAATTGAATAGTTTAATATTTTGGGAAACAGGCTTACGTTACTTTCTTACCACAATAGTATCATCTCTGTACTATAAAGCTGGACCCAGCAGCATGTTAGCTTAGTTGCTCCAGCTCCTACACAAATGAAATAAATACAACGCAAAATGGTGGAGTTAGCTCAGTTTATTGTTGGGAGCCAATTGGCTGGCATGCTTGCTACTGGATGATACTGTGTTATACCACACTGAACGGACACATTTCAGTAGGAATTAATTTGCTGGTTTTAATACCATGGCATGAAGCTTTGTCTTCTTGATTGTCATATTTCTGCAGCCAGACATTCTGAACAAATTAATGAAAATTCTTGCTGGACAACAGGATGCTGGATGTAACTTTTGCTGAACAGTAGCCACTGTTGCTACACAAGATAATGATAAATGCTCAAACATATTGTAGCACAAGAAGAGAAAATCATCAACTCAGTGAAGTGACTTACTAATGTCTGTCACAAAGCAGTATCAGGCCAAAGCCCACTAAGTAAGGGTACATTTAATTGTCTTTAATTCCGTTAAATTATTCATTTCAAAGTATTCAGCAATTAATCAAAAATAGTTGTTGAGACCAAAGGGGTGGACCATCCAGCTGACAGAATTAAATGGTTGCTAGCATGGCTGAATGCTGAGCCAAGGGTCATGAATACTAATGTGACAAATTGGACACATTATTGTGCTTTAAGTAAGTTTTAAAAGCTCTCCTTCAGTTGGCGCACTCTCATATATAGCTGTGATGCATGTGTCCCACTGAGTGAAACACACACACAAACGTCAGGGGTTTATCTGACATAGTGGCTTCACATTTTTATTGGTACAAAAGTGTTCTCTTAACACGAGATACACACACAGGTCTTTGCCAGTGGTTCACATCTAAATAGCATAGCCAGCATCACACAACTGTAGAGCAGTTTGATCAGAGGAGACCAGGTTTATGAATTCAAACAGCGTCACTGACACAAAGCATTGATCAAAAGCTGGTGTGTGTGTGTGTTACCTCTGTTTGATGCTGTTAGGAAGAAGACAGCACAAATTGGCCAAAAATAACTAAACTGGACTTTATTTTTTCTAGCTTTTGCCATTATGTCAACAAACCGTAGTAGTGTCTCCTTCCCCCGGTTTTCAGAGATTTGACTTAATTGATTTATTTATTGCCTTATATTATTTATCTACAAAACACAACAATCCAAGGGATACTAGTTGAAGTGAAAATACTCATTTCTAACATGGTCCCATAATATTTTAAGATAGACATTAAACATGTCACATAAAATTCATTATTATTCATTAATATTTGTCAGGCTTTTCTCAGTACAGCCAAAGTATAAGAAAAAGAGCCTTTGGCTACAGTATAGACCAAATGAATTATAACTGAGAAATTGCATCTTTTACATTGACATGTAGCTGGTTAACTTGCCTATATCTCTAAACTGCTGCTGTTGGTTAAAAAGTTTTGTATTTTTTAAATTTGTTAATTGTTCATTTTGTTAATGCTTAAGTTAAAGACCGTTGAAATCCCATGCAAACCTTACTGTAACAAAAGATTGACATTGGCATTCTCAAAAGATATGATAGAAAATGCTATGGGACAAACATCCTAATTGCTACAGTAATTAATGCAGGCTAAATGTGCTCTGAAAGCTGTATGGTTTAAATAGAAATGTTTGATTATGAAATGCCATTAAGACATTTTAAAATGAAAGTCAGACTCATAATACCTTCAGGACAGAAAGAGACTGGGATGTGGAGGAATAAAAAGACACCTGCACAAATTAAACCTAGATAATGCAAGAATGGTACAGGGATATCAATAACCAGGTTGATTATCTTCTATATAGTATTTTAAATATGAAATCAGGATGAGACATAACGGGGGCTATTGTGCATGTAAAGTATATGATGTATATATATATACATGTATATGATGATTACAAAACACAGATGAGTGAAGTTGAATAAGGTTTAATGAATTATAATTACATTGTTTGGAAATAAAAAAAATCAGTCCCCGCAATGGATGTCTGGGCTAGGACACAGATATGTCCACAAACATCTGCAGTTGTGTATATATAAGGAAGAGAGGCCTTAATATGGAGCCTTGGGGCACCCCTTTAATAACCCTAAATTCTCAGGTAGGTCTGTTCCCTAAACAACGCTTGAAAAGAACTTTTCTAATATTGGGCCCAGAGTTCAGACACCGTAACATCCTAATGATGTTAAGAACGCAATGCTGCCTCAGAAACATTTGTACAAACAACTGTCTCACACAGTAATTTTTGTTGTTTGTCATATTTGGCTGTAAACAGAAGAGCTTGGTTTGTTCTGGGTAAAGTCAGTATCAAGGCACTTTTAGTTTGAAACTTCAGAAGAACGTGTTAAGTGTGTAAGGAAAGTAAAATGTATAATCTCTTTTGCTTGCTTTTTTCTCTCTCCCTCTCTTTCTCTGGCTCTCTCCATCCTCGTCCTCCCTCACCTCTTCCACAGGCCGACTGTCGCTCCAGAGAATACCTTCGCACACACTTCCCAGCTTCTGATACATGAAACAAGGAATGAGGTAAGTGACAAAAACACCATACATACATCATAGACCTGTGAGTTCTCACGATCCACACACACACACACACACACACACACACACACACACACACACACACACACACACACACACACACACATAACTTGTAGGCTGTGTGGTACTTTGGCACATGGTGATAGAGGAGTGATTTACACAGGCTTAAAATAGGCTTAAAAGACAGCAAGTGACTCATCAAGGAATTTCCCCAAATCCTAAAGTAAAGCCAACTTTTTTAATAGAAAGCCAAATCATTCTCATCACATTTACTGTTTAAGTTAGGTAAATTTATTGTAGATGAGGATAAACCCTCTGGTGTCTTCAGAAAACTGAAGATTGTTTCCTAATTTACTGAAGCAAAGTAGAGGCAGATGAAAAATAAAACAAGAGAATAGTTTAAATCAAACCTGGAAATTAAAGTCATACATCACAAACACTGTAGTCTACATAGCACATGACACACAGGTCATAATCTCTCTAAGAACATTATCTTTATGCCTCCGTGACGGTGACAGTTCATTGGTCGGAGGCATTATGTTTTCCGGGTCGTTTGTTCATCCGTTCATCGGTCAATCTGTCTGTCCCGTTCTTGTGAACTTCCTCTCAGGACCCCCTGGAGGGAATGCCTTTTCAATTTGCCACAACCGTCCACTTGGACTCAAAGATGAACCGATTAGATTTTGGTGGTTAAAGGTCAAGATAGAAAATAGATCTTCTGTACTGCCGGGTTGAAGATCTGAGTGAAGAATCCATGTTACGCCAAAAAAATACACCTAATACTTTATTAAATTTCTTCAAAGTCTTCATTGCATATATTATATGAATCTATATAGATGGATGTAAACTGCAACTTGACTGGTTGGCGGAGGAATACAATGGCTACAATTGCCGTTAGGATTAATTTTGTTCCTCAAAGGTGGAAGCTTTCTATTTCAGTGACTGTACTTCATTAATGTCATACTTTGCTGATTGTTTTATATATATATATATATATATATATATATATATATATATATAAGTGTTGGGAGAGTTATGTTTGAAACGTATTTAATTACAGATTACTGAATACATGCTGTAAAATGTCATTTGCAACATATTCCATTAGATTGCTCAAATTAAGTAACATACTCTAAATACTTTGGATTACTTTTGGAATACTTAAAAATGTATCTTGCTCAACCCATTTGTCTGGGTCACTTTGAATGAAGGCATACTATGCCAATGTTGGACCATACCTAGTTATTTCTTGCTGTTGGGGTGTAAAGACCATTTCAAACAATATATATAACACGTGTATATTGGCAGTAGTTACCAACCCTGCCTTTAAATATTCTTTACAGATCTGCAGCCTATTGTTGTCTTGGCTGAGGGATTGTGAATGTACTAGCCTATAAATTAAGCTAGTGTGATCTCACACTTATGCTAAATTGATGGATACATGATGCTTACTTGAACTGGCATGCTGTCAGATTTTAGTTTTTTAGCTTTTAGGCTTAGCCTGAACAAACCTTGGTTGTGTGGTTACCCATGCTATTAGAAAATCTGATGGGATGTAGTTGCATATAATGTTGCAGATGTTCAATGAGCAGATCATTGCAGTCCCCACTACTCCAGGTTTAACATTTCAGCACTTGTGCTGTGATGTTATTAAGGAAATCGTTGCATTAAATGAAAAAATAATGTTGCACCTTATTTCTTGAAACTTGCTAAACAGGAAACAAAACCAGTAGCCTGCTATCGGTACAATGTATAGTAGGCAAATGCTTTAAATAATGTTTTAATGGGATCTTAAAATAAGACTTAAAAAGACTGTTATGGTTGCCCTACAGATATCTTTGGCTCTTGCACACATAACATCCCACAGGCCCACTTAATTAATATTTCTGGCTACGCTACTGCGGTACACAATCCTGCTGCAGCAGAGGGGAAAGTTTAAGAGTTTAAAAGCCTTTGACAAGTTCTCAAGTTGCATTTTTTAAGGGGTGTTGACAGGTCAGAGGTGAGCCAAGGATGCCTGTGGTTTAGCAGAGACACACAGGCAGAAATGCAGCAATGAGGAGAGAAAACCTCTTTGATCCTGTGATTCTCATCTGAAATAACAGGCAGCGCTGGTCAGTTCTGCCCTACCTTCCTCATTACCGATCAAAGCCGCGGACCGTTTGTACGCTCAGATACATCGAAAACTCAATCATCACCCTCCAATGCCAAGTATTTTTCTAACGTGCACAGAATTCAGAATTGAAGTGCAGCAGCTCCCACTCACAGGTTTGTTCACAGTTGCTTACACTCAAGGCAGCTCACAAGGGTGTGTGTGCACTGCACTCTCATATCCCTCAGTGTACATAACATAATGGGATGTCCGTGTTCATCCACACTGAAGCTCCCTGACGTGGTGAATCCTCCCAGCGCGCTCTGCTCTTTGATCAGCCTCTCTACAAAGAGACTGAGACAGGGAGAGAGGCTTTGTGCTGAGTAGGCAAGGCTGGAGCGGGTTCGTATAGGCCTTAACCCTGCTTTACCCTTTTCACTCAACAGGCTGGAGGCACACACACACACTTTGGTTCGTTTCAGACAGCACTTTTTCTAAACTACCTAAAACGGCTCACCCACATGAAAAATGTCTTAATTAGTTATGTCACTGATTCAGAATGCCAACCCAGTTTTTCATACGTGCTGCCTGAGCAAGCACAGCCCGCTCAGCGTCTTGTTGGAATTTGGTTGAGCAATCACAACAGAGTAAAGAATGTATTGTGCACCCAAGCAGGCTTTGTGTGTGTGTGTGTGTGTGTGTGTGTGTGTGTGTAATAAAATGATAAAGTTCAACTCAGACATCATGGCGGATCTCATCATTTTCACAACCGCAAGCTAGAAATGTCTTCAAATTCCCTCCAGTGGCATTTTAGCACCCAAAGGAGCAAAGCCTATCACAGCAACAGTAAAAAGTATCCGTTGATCTACATTTACTGTGGCAGTAAAGGTTTTATAAACGGAGGTCAAATGATTTATAGCAGCTTAGAAAGAGTCCCGCACACTGACCATTACGCAAGCAATAATTTATTTAGAAAATACAACCTCAGGTAAATTAATTCATTGATTCACAAAGTGGCACTCCCATCACGGACCGTGATCAGGAAAGGTCAAAAAAAAAAAAAATGCCACTCAGTACATTTAAAAACAATGGGTAATCAGACCAGTTGTGTTATAAGTTCATAATTAATGCATTGTCATTAGCCCAATATATATTTTTAAACTTAATCAGAGAGGACACAGTCAATTCAAAAGTGTATCAATACACTGATGAAATTACATTGTAGCTGTCCATTTGCACCTGTACAATGAACAGTTCCTGAGGAACTCAGTTTGGATTTCTTTATTGCCAGCACCCAATTCGTACTGTTTTTTTTATTGAATAAATGATTGCGTAATGGTCAGTGTGCGGGACTCTTTCTAAGCTACTGATCTGCCACTTTTGGTCACATTTTACGCACCTGCCCGACAAAAGAGTTGTGCAAAAGCTTTTCTATGTTGCAAATGATTTACAGCCAAAAACAAAACACTTTTGTCTCTCACCTTGGATCTTTCTCATGTGTCCACTATGTGTGCAATGTTGCATTCAATTGTTGTCGGACACATGGGCACACAGGTTACTCTCTCTTTGTGATGGAATCAGTCTTTGCTATAGTGCCGAGCTCTTAAGCACAGGGCTGCTGAACTCATTCCAGCTTTCACCTGCAGGTAGTCTCTGGGAGCGAGAGGCTCGACAGCCAACAGTGAGTTGTGTCCCTGGGTGGCAGAGGAAGAGAAATGGTTTCTGTTTCTGTCAAAGAGAGAGGAGAGAGGGAGAAACATGAAAGACGGAGCAGCAGGAGAGGAGATGAAGAGATATGAACAGGGTGGAAACAACGGGGGTGCAGGGGAAGAGCAAGAGTGTTGAAAAATCGATGTGTATGTAAGAGAGAAAAGAAAGGAATCAAGGCAAGAGGATACAAACTTCTCTGTGGTTTTGAGTGACATGCTGCTTGTTTTGGGATTTACCTTCCCCTTCTGCTATTAATTGCTGTTATTGCTGAATGGCCATGTGATTTTGCATATACTTAACTATAGAAAACAAAACTTCAACTGGTCAAATTTCAGCATGGCAGGTAGCTTCTACCTGTTCACTTCTACCCTGTTGTTTTGCTGTCTCCATAATAGGATTTGTCCATTTACACACAGCAAAAACAACAATTACAAATTATATTTTGGACAAATTTCAGTCAGATTTACAGAGGCCATTATGCATTTCTTTCAACAATCAGTGTCTTTCTCCGTTGATCTCCCATCCTAACTTGGGTCCGAGTTGCTTATGTGAAATGACTAAGCCACTTTTCTTTGATTACTTTTCCCCAAATATTAGTACTTCAGTGTTGTGCTGTTTTAAGTTGCACTATAAAGTATACAGTAGTTAATCACTGGAATTATTCCAAGTATACCAATTATTGGTAATACGGTTAAAAAATAACAAAAAGGCAACTGCATGGGTTTTCTTCAGCTTTATTCCTTCTGCATTCCAAAACACATACAGATTAGGTTAAAGCTACTGTTGGTAAAAATAACATATTTGCAGAAACTGGGACTGTATCTTGACAGTACTTCATGATATTTAATATGTGAAAAAGTCACAATCCTCTGCCTCATCCTGGTGCTCCTAATAAGGAGGCATAAGAGCAGAGGAGTCTCTAACAGTGTCAATTACTGCTCGTGAATTGCGACTAAACTGTCAAACTAGGCAGCGTTGATCAAATATTTATCAAGATTCTGTTGCTGCATTGCCTATTTTTCCCTTCAAATGTTTTCAGAAACATGTTTTTGTGTTTGGCTGTAAAATGACAAGGTTTGTGACCAAGTCCAACCAAAGCCCAGCACCACCCTCCTGCCGACTGTCACAATATCCATGTTACAGCTAAACACTAACTAAAATATGTTTCTGACAGCACTTAAAGGAGAGAAATAGGCATTGTAGTATCAAAGTCTTGATTCATATTTGATCAGCGCTGCCTAGTTTTTTTAACTAAGTTCACAAGCAGTAATTGACACTGTGTAAGAGACTCCTCGCTCTGATTGGTTGTTTTCTTTATGCCATTAGGAGCACCAAGAGGAGGCAGAGGAACGTGACATTTTCACAGGTTATCTGATTCATGTCTTACTCTCAGAATATAAACACAATGCATTGCATCATAATATTTTCACCTCATATTTGATTGTGCTCTCTTTGCTCAACATACAGAATATAGCACATCATAATTTGTTGCAGCAGTCCATGGTCAAAAAAACAAAAGTAAATGTCCAAGAGTACAAGAGAAAAAGGAAAAAAATACACACATACCCATACATATATGTACAGTAAGGCAGAAGATACTGAGTACAGGGTCCTATATTTTATCAAACACATCCCCTCTATCTTTGTTTTAGTATCTCAGTCTGTATCTAAATGTAGTGTTGGACATTTCTCCCAACCACAGGACATATGTAGGCACAGAGCTGATTTTCCCAAAACAGTATCTTTAGGTATTTATTGCTTATGGTATGTGTGAGGCAGATTTCGTTGTCACATATAGTCCCACGCTATCAGTACGCCATCAGGAGAGTCCTCAGTTTCAGATTGTTTCAATCTCCTCCATGCTGTTATTCAAACTAATACTGGCCTTTTCCAAAACATTTGTAAAATGTCATGGAAAACGTTGTAGAGGCAAGTGGGTCTAAGGTTGGAGCGATGAGCTCTGTTGGGAGCAGACAGTCTCATTAAAAAGTTATAGTGATACAAGGACACTGGTTGTTGCTGGAGCTGCTATTCAGCTCAGTATTAACTGAAGGACTAAGCCCTTCTCCGCCTGTTCTTTCTTCACTTCCATGCTTGTCACTGAGTGTGTGCTTGACATTTTTTGAAACACCATCGCCCCCCCCTCCCCATTTAGAGTAATTCAGATTAACCTGTTGAGGCTGATTTATCGACCCATTGTGCCACTGTGGATAAAGGTGTGTGCGCATGTGTTTTTCTCATAGGTCACGTCATGTTGTTCTTTGGATAGCTTGTTCAGTCAAGAATAAAATAAAACTGCTGTGCCTAGCTTGAAAAACAAATGCATACAAATGAATTATTTCTATCCTTTGATGCAGTTTTGATTTTGGACAAGGACACATGCTTATATTTTGGCTTTTTTTTGGGGGGGGGGTGTTATCTTTGACATCCATTCAACAATTTTGAACAAGTTATTCAGCAAAAATGTTTATCACATGATAACATGTTCATTTGTGTGCATTATTTGAAAGCCCAAAATAGTGTGTGTGTGGGGGGGCTACTCCCGTAGGTACTCCTGGGCACTGTAGTCACTGAAGCTTCATTCAGCATTATATTTATTGGTTTGATTTAATAACCAGGGTTATGTTAAGTCTATGTCCATGACGTTCCACTTCCGGGATTGCTCCGTTGCTGAAGAAAATTAAGCTGGATATCTGTTGCTTTGGGCTTCCTTTGTGTTGTCATTTTAAACTCCGGTGTATTTCTGAGGACTATGGTTAACTGCTCCTCAGATCTCTGCAGGGTAAATCCAGACAGCTAGCTAGACTATCTGTCCAATCTGAGTTTTCTCTCGCACAACTGAAACAACTTTTGTACAAATGTTCCACCAAAACAAGTTCCGTCATGAAGCTATTTGGCAGAGACACCGGGCTTTGATCGGTGCTTAGCATCACCAAGACAATTGTGACTGGTTTAAAGAAATGACAAGAAACCAGAGCACGTTTTTCTCCCATCACAGAATGCTGTGTGGACTAGTCAGACCCTCCTCCACAGCACCGTGAAAGAAGGTCTGGCAAAGCGAGACAAGTATTATGTTAACATGATTCTATGTAACTTTTACAACTTCACTTTGAACAGCAGCAACTTTGGCAACCAGTTATGGGAAAATGGTGAATGCCTCAATGTAGTTCAACAGTAGCACAAGTAAAGAAGAGTCATCAAGTCAGAGAACTGACTCAACAGAGTTAGTTACAAAATCAAAAGTTAGCTAACATTATCCACCATATGCTAACAGTCACACCAGACCACATACAGTGGTGCTCAAAAGTTTACATACACATGCTTAAGTTGACTAAAAAGAGGAATAAAAAAATCATGTTTTGGAAATTTATTTTAATACCTAAATTAAAAATGAGGTAAAATCCAACCTTTAAGGACACCAATTTTCTTTGTGAATGAATAACGTATTGTAAATAAATAAATGTTCTTATTTAAAATACAGGGGTCATAAGTATACATACCCCTATGTTAAATTCCCATAGAGGCAGGCAGATTTTTATTATTAAAGGCCAGTTATTTCCTGGATTCAGGATATTATGCATCCTGATAAAGTTCCCTTGGCCTTTAGAATTAAAATAGCCCCACATCATCACATACTCTTAACCATGCTTAGAGATAGGCATGGGATACTTTCTATAAAATCATCTCTCAATGCAAATCAAACCAGGTATTAGTCTAACTGAAATAAAACCATGCCTATCTCTAAGCATGGTGAAGAGTATGTGATGATGTGGGGCTATTTTAATTCTAAAGGCCAAGGGAACTTTATCAGGATGCATAATATCCTGAATCCAGGAAATAACTGGCCTTTAATAATAATTTAACATAGTATGTATACTTATGACCCTGTATTTTAAATAAGAACATTTATTTATTTACAATACGTTATTCATTCACAAAGAAAATTGGTGTCCTTGAAGGTTGGATTTTACCTCATTTTTTAATTTAGGTATTAAAATAAATTTCCAAAACATGATTTTTTTATTCCTCTTTTTAGTCAACTTAAGCATGTGTATGTAAACTTTTGAGCACCACTGTAAGGCTATGGCAGCAATACCCCTGAGTGTATAGAAATTAGCAGCTGATGAATTCAGCTTTTCATTTATAAGAGAATGTGTACATAGTCCTGCTTTAAGGTTTGAGTTAATCAGATATTATTAAATATCAACCCAGCATCTCAAAGTTTGCGTGTGTGCGTGCGTGCGTCCTGCAAGACTGTAGCCTCTGGTTGTGTGTATCGGGCGCTCGGCCCAGACTCTGGACCAAACAGTTCTGACGCCAACTCTGCTTCTAGGGGACAGTAAATAAAACATGTTCAGGTGACTCAGGGGCACAAAGCTTTAATGATCCGTTTTTTCTCTCTGTTGGTCTCTTTCCTTCCGCCTCTGTCTTTCTGTTCTCCACTCTCATTCTTTCCCTCACACACATACACAGTGGGCAAAGTTAATGTGAAGGCTGACAGGATAGGTTGTCAAGTTTGTCTTAAAACAATAGTCAGGTATGAATGTTGATGCTTCTTGTTGTAATCATTCCCTCTTCATAATTAAAGATTAAAAGATGAATTTCTAACATGCTGTCAATGTAAGAGGGACACAATGAAAAAATATATGTATTATACATTACACGATGATCGAAAAATAAAATGTATCAGACCAGCTTAATCCTTTTAAACGAAACTAATCAATATTTTAATATCAACAGTGGATCAAATGGTCGCCCAGATAGCTCAGTTGGTAGAGCGGGATGTTTACTCCTTGATGCAGTGGGCCCGGGGTTCGACTCCAACCTGCGTTCCTTTGCTGCATGTAATTCCCACTCTCTCTCCCCTTTTATGTCTTCATCTGTCCTGTCAAAATAAAGGCCAAAAAATAATCTTTAAAAAAAACAGTAAATTAAATGACTACATGTAATGTGAACAGGGTTACTCGAAGTAAACCCACAGAGAATTATCGCCCAACTCAGTGATTCCTCTCGGGTCTGCGAAGCAGCAGGTTTATAAGGCCATACTGTGTCAAACTGTGTGTGTGTGTGTGTGTGTGTGTGTGTGTGTGTGTGTGTGTGTGTGTGTGTGTGTGTGTGTGTAAAAGCTTGTTGTGGCTAAAATCGCTGACTAATGCGGCTATGACTAATAGCCTATTTTAAATGTTTGTTGTACAACCATATTTTTCAATTAAAAAAGTGAATTCATGGAGAGTCCATTTATTCTGGCAATATCCAATCAACCAGTTGTATGCTGCATTAGCTGAGTACAACACTGCAGCCAAGCAGCCCAGCTTGTAGTTAGATTAGCCCTTTCCTTGTGTAATGCATTTTATCACATAGTTTAGGTGCCAAGGTTTTTGTTGGCTGTGCTGTTCTCTCCACAGTTTTCTCCCGTTTCTCATTCTCTCTTGTTTTGTTGTGCATGAACATAAACCGCCATGTTTAATATGAAGCCATTTCTCTCCGCTTGAAAATCTACCCAGGGTGTTTCCGCTGTTGTTGTCTTGTTCCCTTTTTGTATTTGTCCTTGTTGTGCCTTCCCCACTTATTGTTCCCTCATCTGTTCCAGTTCCACTGGCTCAGCTTCATGTGTTTGTGCTTTGTATTTATTCAGGCCTCTCTTACCGTTTCTGTGTGACTCCTACCTTATGTGGCTGTAAGATGAAATCTATGGCACGTTCTGCTTTTTGTTGAGATATTACCAGATGGAGTCATTAATAATTTTAAACTAGTAAAGGACATATTTTAGCCTAGAGGGTTTTTTTCTTTTATAATTTCTCGACTGTCCTGTATCTTTGGTATCCATGTTTTCGATCTGTTTTTGCGGATTTTCATCACTTGACCCTCCGTTGTCTTGATGGGTTTTTCCTTTCATGCATTCCTCCCAAAGGACAGAGCTTCACAGTGTGCCTGAGGCAGCTGCAGGCATCAAGCGAGGCAGACATACTGTAGTACAGTAACAATGTGTATGGGTGTGGACAGTATCTAAGTGTATCTGTATGTTTATGCAATGAAGTGGGGGATCAGGAGATGGAAGGGAATAAAAGGTCAGCGTGGGTGTATAGGTTAGGGGGACAGATAATAGGGCAGGAGATAAATCAAGAGATGGTTAGAAAGTAACACATGCAGTTTATACAATACAATATTTTGTTATGAGTAAACTACCCAACAAATACAGGCCTACAAGTACAGCTGAAATGATTAGACCATTAAACACTTGATTGATTGACAGAACAGTTTAGACTGTGTGTGTGTGTGTGTGTGTGTGTGTGTGTGTGTGTGTGTGTGTGTGTGTGTGTGTGTGTGTGTGTGTGTGTGTGTGTGTGTGTGTGTGTGTGTGTGTGTGTGTGTGTGTGTGTGTGTGGGACAGTTGTCATGGCATCGGATGGGATCGGATGGCATCATCCCATCCATCCATCCATCCATCCATCCATCCATCTATCTCCGCTTATCTGGTATCGGGTCGCGGGGGCATCTGCTCCAGCAGGAGACCCTAAACTTCCCTTTCCCGGGCCACATCAACCAGCTCTGACTGGGGGATCCCGAGGCGTTCCCAAGCCAGGTTGGAGATATAATCCCTCCATCTAGTCCTGGGTCTTCCCCGAGGCCTCCTCCCAGCTGGACGTTCCTGGAACACCTCCGTAGGGAGGCGCCCAGGAGGCATCCTCACCAGATGCCCAAAATACCTCAACTGGCTCCTTTGGAGGCAAAGGAGCAGCGGCTCTACTCCGAGCTCCTCTCGGATGACTTAGCTTCTCACCCTATCTCTAAGGGAGACGCCAGCCCCCCTCCTGAGGAAACCCATTTTGGCCTCTTGTACCCTGGATCTCGTTCTTTCGGTCATGACCCAGCCTTCATGACCATAGGTGAGGGTAGGAACGAACACTGACCAGTAGCTTGAGAGCTTTGCCTTCTGGCTCCGCTATCTTTTTGTCACAACGGTGCGATAAATTGAATGTAATACCGCACTCGCTGCGCCGATTTTCCGACCAATCTCACGCACCATTGTCCCCTCTCTCACGAACAAGACCTCAATGTATTTAAACTCAGCCGCATCACACTCGGCTGCGAACCGATCCAGTAAGCGATGAAGGTTACAGACCTATGATGCCGTCAGGACTACATAATCTGCAAAAAGCAGCGATAAGATCCCGAGCCCACCGAACTGCAACCCCTCCGCACCCCGACTACGCCTCAATATCCTGTCCATAAATACTACAAACCAGATTGGTCACAAAGCGCAGCCCTGGCGCAGGCCAACCCTCACCTGGAACGAGTCTGACTTACTGCCGAGAACCTTGACACAGCTCTCGCTTTGGTTAATACAGAGATTGGTCCTGAGAAGGGACCCCCCTCACCCCATACTCCCGCAGCACCTCCCACAGTGTCTCCCGGGGGACCCCGTTATACGCCTTCTCCAGATCCAGACTGAACTTTCATCCCATCTATCGGTATTCTGTCATTTGTTTCCACACCAACAGAGATACAAATTTACATATGAAGGAGAAAAAAGGGAAAGGGAAAAGGTGTACGTTGCACATTTGCAGAGCGAACCCTTAAAGTCTGACTCCCTGGGATGAGAGTGGGAACAGGGGGAGGAGAGAGGGGGGTGATGTTGAGGGAGAAAAGCCGACGCTTGATGTGTAAGCCAGCAGATAGAGGAAAGAGCCTTCCCTCTCCCCTCCCCTCTCTCTTTCCCTCTTCATCCATCCTCCCTGCTGTCTGTCTGAGGCAGTGGAGGAAAAACCGCATCCATTTCATCACGCCCGGCCTGACACAGAAAACCCCTCAGTGTCGTGTTCTGTGCGGCTTCGCCTCCCTCTGCCAGAACGCCACCACGCGCCGCTCAAGTGTTGATAAATTGCCACCACCTCCCTCATTCTTCACCAGCCCTGCCTCATCTTCAAACAAAACCCCTGTGCACTCCTCGGCGTTAACGAGAACAGAGCCCCTGATATGAGAGATGGGGAGACAGAGGGAAAAGAAAATGGGTGGGTGACTAAGTGGGTGGGGTCAGGGGAAGGAGGCAGATGGAGAAAACAAGCGACAGCATGCCATGCATTGCAAACATTTAGTTTTTGACTGACAGGTAGAGACAGTTTGCCCGTAACTAAATCAACTGTGTGCTGAATAAAGTTAAATATACACATTTTCAGTTTAGTGGCTGTACTGACTCCAAGTCAGATACTTTTCTAGCTTCAGGAGGATTTCAGAAAACAAGACTCATGCTGAAACACAGGTATGAAAAAGGTGGAAAGCAGAAGTGTTAAAAAAAAGTTCTCTTATCTGCTTAACCTGAACCTTTTCTCCATGACCCATAACTTTTTCCCCTGCTGGCAGATGATGTCAGTGATGGGCAGTCATGCTTGGCCTGGAGCTTTAGTATACTGATAAATCCCTCTTACAATTCATTGAGTGGAAAGATCTTTGTGTATGTGTGAGTAAAAGGTGGATTATTACCCAGCACAAATCTGCTGATTGTAATACAGTTTTCAGTGGTGATGCAGAATGAAAAATCTGTGTCTGCAGATTCTGTGCGGCCCTTATTTATACTGTAATTTATTATGTAGAGTATATTGCACCGTCATGATTTACTTCAGCCATATTCACCTTTTGCTCCTGGCTCCCCAATAGTAAATAGTAACAAGCCGATACTCAGTGTGTTTATTTAAACCTGAATAAAACATTTTAAAAAATCAGAAGTTCGGGAAAAACAAGCTGTGATATTGCGAAAAGGTTTTTACGCCTGGCTGAATTGATTAAGTTTACATTTAGATACAGAGAAGATTGCTTATGGATGATCGTAACAGATTTTTTGAATCCACCTGTAACTGCTTCTGCTTACTTTACTGAAGATTCAGCATTCATGTCATGCCTCCACTCTGCCAGAGAGTATAAAGAATCAACTATCAAGCACAAACTGAGGGCCCTTATTGCACGACATCCCTGTCAATAACCATAACAGTAGACAAAATGTAACCCCCATCCCATCCTGAGTCATTGCACTTTGCATTAACCTTCATCCTGGACTATATATATTTCTTTTCTGCATTCTGCACTCAAGCCATTCAGCCTCTTATGCTTAACGGTTATTTTTCATATATTTATTTGTATTTATTGTCTATTATGTGAGTTTGTTTGTGTATGCATGCACCCTTCACCAAGTCAGGAATGAAATGCTTTGATGTATCAGAGTCATTGATATATTTGTACACAATATATTTGTATAAAGGTGTTCTTGATGGAAATGGAATGATTATTTTTTTAGCTGGCACAAATGTTTGCTTAAGACCTGTGCACCATTGAAATGCACAGGACATGGAGAGAAGATGAGAGCAGGGCAGCTGTTTGTTTGTGTTAAGTTGCATTATGGGAAATACAGTTTATTTTTGGGACTTAATGAATGATTTTAATTTGACAACTAATTTTGATTTTAGTATTCAACACACTAGTTGTAGTTATCCGTTTAGCTATTATGTCTGAAAATGTCCAATGTCAAGTCACTCTGGCGGGAAGCTTATCTCAGGTTTTATGTTATTATGACAAATGTAACACATTCTCACTCCCAACTGGTCACATATGGACATCTACTTGGTTAGGTTTAGGAAAAGATCATGGGTTGGGTTAAAATACGTATGTGTGTTACTTCACTTGCATATGTGTAAGTAAGTTAACCCTGTGTTACTGGGTGTTTCTTGCTCCAATCACATTGTTACTCACTTTAGGCTCATTTTTCACTCTATTTGCAGGTCTTGTATCTTAAATTCAAAAGCACAACCACGGCACGAAGGAGGAATAGCTCCAAAATGTCTTTTGAGCAGTGTAACACAGTTATAATGGCATTAAACATAAACAAACAACCGTAAGTTGAATTCCTGCATTAAATTTGACAAATCCTGAGGGACACTAACTAAGCCTGTCATATTTGACGAGTTGGGAGTGAGAACGGGTTGGTTATTTTGGAGATAAAGAGTTCAGGAAATGTATTTAAATGAAGCTTAGCATTTCGTCATCCGCTTATGACATTCGAGGCACATTCTGCAAGGTAAATTCCCGACTGAGGCAATGTGTGTTTTCTGTGTTTTGTTGTTCTTTTTAAAACTGACAAAACGTGTCCCTGCGGCGTCGTAACATATCTGCACCGTTGTCGGCGGTATCTTGTTCTGTTGTGGCATCCTGACGTGTGATTGATAGATGACCGGGCCGACACCCTTCTGGCACTTGAGTTATAACGACAGGTGAGCTGCTCCAGTACCAGACAAATGGCCTTGTTTATTTCCAAAAGAAGCCCTGGCACAAAGCGCACCCACTCAAACCAACATCCCACATACAAACCTGTGTGTCCTTTCCCCTGCAGCCTCTAATGCATACACGAGCCGCCCAGCTGTCTTGCCATCCACTTTACCACAAACTCAAACTTCTCGCATGCCCTCGCTATGAACGAGAAAATCAATGGGGCCTTTTTTTCCCTGAGGCTTCTAAAGACAAATCAATTGAGGCAGATCTATTGTAATAAGGACGCGTCAGCCTTGGATGAGGCCGAGGAGATGCTGCGAACATCGGTTATTAGGTTTTCTGGCAAGGCCAAGAGAGTCTCAGCAGATAAAGCCAGGGTTTTTTTCATTGAGTGGCTGTTATGTGAAGTCCACCCCTGCTTAGTAACTCCATTGTCCCTGCCAGCGGGACACTGCGCTCCCGCTTGTAAGGTGCTTTAGTCAGCAGCAATGTTCAGCTTTGTCAGGAGTGGGATTAACGCTCTCAGAAGCCTTTCCACTCACTGGAGGCTTCAGACATGTTTACCTTAGCTTTGTTGTGTAACATTTAACTGTGTGTAAAACTTTTAAAGAGATCTTTCCCGGATGTCTATTGTATCCATGATCAGAATGTTACATACATTTTTTTGTGGGAATTCATTGTTTTTACGGTATATGGAAACATACACAGTTTGTGGTGTCTAAGGCCCTGCGTTGTCAGCTGCTCATATTTTCCGCCTTCTTCACAAATATTAGAAACACCATAGTAAAAGCAGAAAACCCAAGGATCTCATAGTAAGTCTAGATTTGTTGTTGATATGGTATACTCTGGCATTTAGTTGCCCGGGAAAATCTTTCAGCCGCCCTCCTTCCAACTGCTTGGTTATTTAGGTCTACAGCTTTCAAAAATATTGTTCCATTACAATGGCTCAGGATTGGGTATACTCCGTTTTCGCTCCATAAAAAGTAATCAGCTAAACTCACAGGCGCATGTACATCAATGCCGTCCTGAGCTCTCAGGGAATAATACCTGGAAAGACAATTTGTTAAACTTCATGTGTTTGTGTGAGTGTGTATCTCTGCTTTTTTATTTATGTATTTTTTTTTATCAGAGTTGACAAATGCTGATGAATGCTAATACTCCTACAGGGAGCATTTGATAGACATCTGCCCAGAGCCCTTTAGCGCACCTCATTAACGTGAACAGAGCCGCGCATCACTCACTGAATAAAGATTGGTTTGTCTATTCGTCTGGTTTTCTAGTCATGTCTTTCTCTCCGTCTTATAGAGGTGTCATCACTGCTCAAACAGTCGAGTGCTAAAACCACTAGTGTGCACTGTGGGTAGTGGTCCCCACTAGTCCATGGGCCCAGAACCAAAAGTTAACATACCGCTACCATCTAGATGGGCAATTTCTAGTTGATATTTTTTTCATTGTTATACATCCCTAGATTATGTTTTGATATGATACGCCTTGTTGACTGGCATGTTGTTAGTAGTTATCGACTCAATGTTTTTAAGCCAGGGACTCCTTAACTGAAAGAGAGATGGAGCTGGCACCCCCCTACTACATATATTGTATAATATAAAGTTGCACAATGAACTGGGCCTACAATAGCGTGTAGCCTTTATACATACAATTGTGTTCCAAATAATAGCAGTCCAGCATCACTATATTATATTATATAATATACTATATTATATTTCTACATCGCAAATAATTTTCTTGTAAGTGTTGTAGAGTCATAGAAAACCAACAGACAGTCGTGACATGGATGCTGCTCATTCTGTGTAATTGAATTTGTAATTGAAAGGGGCATCTTCAAAATAATAGCAGTGTTGTATTCAATTAGTGAGGTGATTGATTCTGTGAAGAAACAGGTGTCAATTATGGCCCATATTTAGGAAGGAAGGAAGCAAATGGTGTGTATGCTGGTTATAGGGCATTTTACACTGAAATACTCAGCAAAATGACTCAAACAGACTTTGATTAAAAAGTTGATTGGAGAGGGGAAAACATATAAAGAAGTGCAGAAAATGATAGGCTGCTGGGCTAAAAAAAATTTCAAATGCCTTGAAATGGCATCAAACAAAAAAAACAAAAACAAAATGGTCAACTACCTTCCATTAGAATGGATTGAAGAATAGCCAGAATGGCAAAGACTCAACCAATGATCAGCTCCAGGAAAACCAAAGAAGACTTAAAGTTACCTGTGAGTACTGTTATGATCAGAAGAAGGCTGTGTGAAGCAAAGCTATCAGCTAGAAGCCCCCCCACAAAGTCTCATTGCTGAAAAAAAGAAATGTGCTGAATAGGTTGAAATTTGCCAAAGGACACACTGACTGGCCAAAGGAGAAATGGCGCAACATTCTGTGGACTGATGAGAGCAAAATTGTCATTTTTGAGTCTAGGGGCCGCAGACAGTTTGTCCTGCAACTAAATATTAGAACAGCTTAATATTTCTTTTTCTTTACTTTCTGAGAAGGTATAACACAAACTTTGATTTTGGTCATGTTTTGATTTGGAATTGAATGTGCATTGTTCCCAATGCATTGATATTATGGAATTAAAAGCTATTCTAAAGGATTTTGAGCGTTATTCACACTGCTATTATTCTGAACACAACTGTACCTTTTTAGTGCATAGAATACTAAGCTGTTAAAATAGCCTAATGTCTTTTGGTATGTTTTTATAAATCATGTTTCATTGTTAAACATACATGTAGAAAAGTGAATCCTTTGGATTAACTGTATCTGTGGATGGCTACCTTAGTGACTATAAGCAGCGGGAATGGATATTTGCTGATAAAGTCAGATTCATTTTAAGACTTATTTTTGAAAATAACTATTAAAAATGACCAACAATGTAGAGCCCCCCCTGCATAGACTCTGAGGACCCCCTGTTGAAAATCCCTGTCAAACCAGGAAAGTGCCTTCTCTGAAAATCATCTTTCTTTCATTACCTATTCTCTCCATTGGGTGTCTCTGGACTAGTGGCCACCCATAGATATTTGTAATAAGTTCTTAAACCTATACAAATTCATTTGTGGATTACATTAACAACTGGAGATCTGGTTGGAATGATACTTGTTATATACATAATGACATTGCTACAGTACAGTACAGTAACTTGGATGGCGGTTGGCACTGCCTCTTTGTCGTTATTTCCAAACTTAGGACAGCTAACGTTGACTCAGCTAGTGCTAGCGTTCACATTATTTATAACCTCATTGATTAGCTTACTGGGGTAGCACATGTCACTGTTTTTTGTTAAAGCTAATTGGGTGTTTCAATTTGAAAAAAAAACCCTGAAAGGAATGCAAATGGACCCGGCCTTTAATCTAATTTTTACCGTCCAATATCAACTTATATTAACATTAATCATGTCATGAACGTGTATAAGTATGCTTTTGCGGCATCATGCCCATGGATGTTTTTAATGTGTGTACATTGGTGTGTTACATAGAAGATCTGGCGACTTGGGCGACGTCAGACAAACATACAAAACGTAGTGATTTGTGTGTGTTGATTATTCATTATAAAGTTTGAGAAAAAGGGGTTCAGTACGTTGCTCCTGACAGTGTGGTGAAAGCTTCTAAACCTTTGTGTTGAGAAATAAAATTTAACAAAAAAAGACTACAGTTGAAGTCAAGTGAATAGATAAGGCAAAGAAAAAAATGGGGTGGTACATTGGGCTGACGTAGACTCATGACCTCGGTATTTTTTAAGACCTGGTTTCAGCCCTGATAGAAGTCTGTCCAGCAGTCTGCAATGGCTTTTCTTTAAATTTGTCTGTCTCTTACATTTATCCACAGACACGCCCGCACACTTCACTGTAGGCTACACTCTCCCTCTTTCAATTACATATGGTCACAAACATCATAACCCCTGAGGAAATAATGGATGCAGCTCACAGGTTCAAGCCCTGGAATAATCATTAGAATAATCACGGTGATCTGCAGCCTCCGCCTCTCATCTTAGCCCTCCTATCAGTAGCCGCAGCATACATATCCCACTCACACGTGTGCTCATTCAGTCACATTTCACTCTAAATGCCCCAGAGAAACTCTGCATGTGTGTGTTTGTTCTCACGAGTATGTCGGCTTTTTTTCCGTCTTCGCAATATGCTGTCACGCTCACTCATTACTGTGGGGAAAAACCAGCAGCTCCTACGCACAACCACCTTGCCTCACTCACACACATCATTACTCACTGTAAAGAACCAGTGGCCTCTGGGCTCTTTCACCCCAGCCCACCGTAAAGCCTTGTCTCCCAGGCCATTCATAAGCCCTAATGTGCGTATTGGTGCACTACATCCAATTCCATGCATCACACCCACTGCAGCTCATTTACATGAGAGTAATATGGTGTTTTACTACAGGCGAAGCACGAGTGTGATTTGTTGGCGAGATGAGCAGTGAATCAACAATGTTGATATTTGACTTCAAACTCAAATGTCTCTCTCTCTGTGCATGCAAACATGTGCTATGTTCATAAATTTATGAATGACACCCTGGCTGGCATAATGCTCCATAGTCATAGAGCATATAGTACTGTACTCGGTGGTAAATCTTGGCTGTTAAAAAGGCAGTGGTGCAGATTGTTAGGTGCACAGATTGTACTATTTGTTATGTCAATTCACTTCACTGACGGCTCTAACAGAGGGAGACTTCATCTCTTCTCCTCTTCCTCCTCCTCATACCCCTCATTCCCCTTCGGCGTCAAGGCTCAACTGCCTTATAAAGCCTGAGCTTTAATGTCAGGCAGCTTCAAACATCCTTTCTTTCTCTATGTACATGTCTCATTTTCTGTCTTTCACACCCCACTGCCTTTCTCCCATTCTGAACATCTCTTTACTGTTCCTTCATTTTGTCTCTCTTCCTCCACTTTTGTTCACTCCTTCTGTCATCAAACTTCTTTGTTGACCTGCCTCTTGCCTCCATCCCTCTTTCTCATCTCTCCCTTCCCGGCCGTCTTTCTAACTCTACCAGCCCTCTATCACCTTCGCACTCTGGTACACAGCTATCAGATGTGGCAGTGGATTGTATCGCACTGACCCAATCAGAATTCAGTTTGGGGGTGGGACAGACAGCGTGTGTGTGTGTGTGTGTGTGTGTGTCAGCGACTGAAATCGATACAGGGGTAAAACATGTTACAGCCTGCCTCACTTCATGGCTGCAACCTTTTCTATGTGAATAAAGTCACACGTGGAATAATCTTTACACATTTGTGAAGATGATCAAAAGTCGAGTGCTAGGTATGCCAAACGACCCTTATGAATCACACAGCTATAAGAAGTTTGGCAAATCACCAGAAAACTGATTGCCAAAAGTCTCAAAGTTGTCCACACCATTTGTATCCATGAGGGAAGATATTAGAAACCGCTTACAATACTGTTTAGCAGCACCACAAACTACAGGCTCCAAAATGACCGTACGGTTGAATCAACATCCCTCCCAACATTAAAACTTTGGAGGATTTACTGCGTGACTGTTGTATTAGACTGCATTAGTTATACCTGTACCCTATAAACTGGCAACTGGGTGTTACAGCTTTTTAATGTTGTAGCTGGTCTAGGTACAGCTACATGAACTACTTTATATATTGTAGCATAAGAAAACTACATATTTTATAAGCAATTTGGATGTGACATCTTAGTCTGTAAAAAGTAGCCTTTGTACAGTGTTGTAGTTGTACTCTATCTACTACTACCGCTTCTAGACGCTAAAGTGTCAACTCCTATGAAATGTCCTGTGGATGTCATTTTGAATCATGAAGGCACAAGTTCTTAAAAACTCACCCTTTGATCTTGACTTGCGGCCTGTCACCACGCCACAGATGTTGCCCATAAATTTTAGGGTTTCTGGGCTTTTTTTTTCTTTCAGAAGTCGATCAGCGGTTTGCGTAGGTAGCCAGCGTCTCCTGGGGACTGGCTCGATGGCAGGTGTCTCTGTCTGTCACACGGCCAGGTCCACATCATTCCAGTCACTGCTAACGTCACGCAGTGTCTGCCTGAGACCTGAAACTGCAGCTGATACACTCGTAAATTCCATTTCATCACGGTTGACAACTCAGTAGTCCCCTGACTTTAATCTGCATGCGTCAGTATTTCAAAGATGTGACCCATCAGGAGTTTTTCATACTCTTTCTCTTCATACATCCATTACTTAACCCACACTTTTATGTTTAAAGTGGTTGTGGGAAAAGTGAAGAACGCTGCTAAGAAATTGAATTAAAAAAACTAGTTAAAAAGGTGCGAATATGAGACCAAGCCAGCCATCTGCATTTTCATGAGATTCTGTTTCATCAAACTACTCTCAGATGAAGTCATGGAAGAATATTGAGCACAGAAGGAACTCAGTACAAGTTAGTTAAACACAACTCATTTGGATAGTGAAAGGTTGAATTAAAAAAACTTGAAGGAATTTGAATAAATCAGAAAGGTTTTTTGATTTGTGTGAAACGAGATCTGGTGGCCAAACCTTGGCATGTGTGCACAGCTTTATGCGAATTCACCCAGTTAGACACACACAAATGGCACAGAGATGCATCTGCACATAACCACGTTTATGAGCCTCGTTGCACTTTGACCATCGGTGTGAATCCAAGCGAGATGCCACTTAATATTCTGACGTGTATTAGTTTGCACACCTTATATTATGAATGTAACATGTAGTTGGAAATAGTTATTCTGTTTGTATGAAATGCAACGAGGAGTAAGAAAACAATAATAAAGTTGATTGATATTTAATATTGAGCTTTCAGGGGGAGTTCCAATTCCTAGGTATCCAAATTGGTCATTTTATCAATGTATGAGGCACATGCAAAGGGTGAAAGGGTGAGTGGAGAGAGCGATGGATCCTCAAGGACGTCGGGGTTGGAAATGGGGTTTGAAGGGTGTCGAACGGGTGAAAAGAAGGGTTGAGATTTCTCGTCTGTGCTCTGTGGTCTCCCATGGTCAAATCTTTGCTCAGGTGGGGGTTGTGGTGGATCACTGCCACGCTCTTGTTTAGATTCTTCTTGTCTCGGGTTCTTGGCCGAGGAAGCAGATGTGTGGGGCAGAAAGTAAAGTAGGTTAAAGATGGCCAGCTTTACTTTTGGCTTGTTAAGGAAAAGTCCATCTGCTTTAAAAAGAGGTCTGCGGACCCAGAAAATGTTAAAATTGTCACTGAACTGTAGAGAATGGACATTCAGTGATGATAAACCTGTTATAGGGAGCTGACTATATTCAGGGGGCTGTTGCACAAAAGTAGAGTAAAGTAAAGCACAGCTTGACTTAATGTGATCCGCTCATTGTGGCTTAATTGGTTGCACGTTTGCCGAGCCAGAATGAGAAGGTGAAGCTATGTCAAGCCAGGTGTAGATAGCTGGGATAAGTGCACGTTCACGGCTTTCTTAAATAGACCACGGTATCGAGCACAGATTTACTGATGCAGAAATGGAGAAGACACATTGTTCATACTTTATACAGAGTAAGCAGCAGCTACTTATGGAAGTATGATAACTTGAAACACATTATTTGTAGAAAGGCAACACAGCCGTTGTAAAGAAACAACGTGAGAAAGCATGGCAGATGATCGCGGACCACCTGAATGTGTAAGCAGCCTAAAAGTATACATTTGTTGACCACTGCTCTGAAATTGTCATAATCATACCATTCAAGGATTAGGCTGCTAATCATTTTCACAAATTAACCGTTGTACTCTTTGCCTTTAAAGGTAAGCAGAAGATAATTTTACTCATGAAATTTACCATGAAGATCAATCTTTTACAATACTAATCTCTTTCACTCTGTTTCTCCCTCTCTCTCTCATTGGCTAAAATAGTAATTACCTAAGTCATATTAACTTCCACTGCTCGTACAACTGTTTCTTTTTGCAAATGATAAGTGAGTCATTGAATGTTTCAGTTAAGAGTAGTAGTTCGTATGTATATTTTTAGGCTATCATTCAGTCGGTCCGCTATTTTCTGCTGTGCTTTTTCTCACGTTTTTTTAAATTTTTTTTTTTTACAGAGGACAAGTTTCCTTTACATATTATATGCTTTGCTCCCTTCTTTCCCCAGCAAAATATAAGATGAAAAACCATTGCGGTGTCCTCTCCCTGTTGTTTCTTAAATGTACAGTAGACTACACTATATAGTTACTGGTACAGTGAACTAAGATTATGATTTGGGAGGATTGTACAATTAGCATATGTTCTTAAAAATGTACAATCCTCCCAAATTATAGTATTAGTTGACCATAGTAGATACTCATTAAAGAATAAAACAAATAATAAACTAAAATAATTTTAAGGTGCATTGGTCCACTATAGAAAGACATGTACGGCGCTTTATATTTACTTTACCTTTACTAAGTGACTTCATTTATACACTTTTCTAATTATCTTAACCATTGCCATAATATATTCATCAAACTTCTAACAACAATATGAACAGCAGTCTTCATACAGCAATATAACAGTAACAGTGACAATAACATGAATAATTTTAAAATAAGTCACAATGACAAAATATCAACAGTATTTAACTGAACATCAACATGCACCTGTTGGTTTTTCATGCGGGCTGATAACAGTAAGGTAAACCCACTGCTGAGTGAACAGAAAAGGCTCCAGGATTAATAAATCCTGGCTGTTAGCCTGGACGGGACCAGGCTAGCTGTGGAGAATAAATCTCCATGGTAACTTGGGTGCCTCTGCTCTTGTGCGACTATAAATGGTATCAATAACTGGGTTCAATTCCATGAAAGCTTAAGGATTGTAATCTTTATCAGTTTAGACTGATTCTATTCCCGTAAGATACCATTTTTGTATAGGATGGCAGAAACCTTGAAAATACATGACAACAACAAAACATACAGCAATGTGATTATGTGAGCAGCCACCAAATTACTTTTTTTGCAGTATCTACAGTATATTTCTGAGAGATCAGTGCATTTGTCTTATAACTCCAAACTTCAGACTATTTAGATAACTATATTTGAAAGACATCTGTTCTCTGTGGCAGTCTTTCTGTGTAAATAAATAGATGCAGAGCCAGCTTTTTCTTCTTTACCAAAACAAAAGTACAATATTTGAAAAGGCTGTTATGTTTTTGCGACTTCCCATGATTGTTTTAGTACCCAAAATTCCAGGCAACCCCATCTGAATCAGCTCTGAAGCTCTGGTCTGCTGACGATGTCTGAATAAGACACCCCTGAATCACACACACACACACACACACACACACACACACACACACACACACACACACACACACACACACACACACACACACACACACACAGATCATAAAGGCCAGCCTTTGCATGGAATGTCAGGGCCCCCTTCCTTCTCTCAAACACAGTGACACAGTCCACCATGATTCATCTCCCTGGCAGTGTGAAGTGTAAAGGAGATTATTACCAGTGAAGGGCTCAGCCCCCCTGAAGATCCACTGCTTTCCCAGCTGCCCAGCAGAGGAAATGGGAAAATATTGCTAATGTTTTCAGCCTTGTTAGCATGCGAGCGTGCATGCATGCGTGAGCGTGTGTGTGCATGCTATGTGCAGTAGTAATGCCTGAAGCCTGACCAGCATAGCTAAGCATTTCCCAGGCTTGTTTACCATCTAGAAATGTGCTGACTTGTGGGGGTTTCGGTATGCCTGCAGAAGTACCTGTGTGTTTCATGTGTGTGTATGGCCATGGGTTTATGATCAAGTGTAAATCAAGTTTTGCACATTAATAAATCCAGCTGTTGTTGAAGCCTGTACAGTATGTTGTACAGGGTTTCTTTGTGTTTCTCTCTTCTTCCTACTGTTTGTTGGCCTGTTGACTTTTGCGATTCTGACCAAAACAGGACTGAGGCCCATATAAAATTACCAAACAAAGAGTAGCATTACTGTATAATATAAAAATCATGCTATACTCTATATATTACAATGCTACTCTGATCAGTAACTGTTAAGTGAGAGGGAAGCGGGTTGATATGTTAATCTAAATGCCAGCCTATTTGCACACATGTAAATTATACTGTAGGTCACACATTATTTCTTAATGAGTTGTAGGGTAGTGGCATCTTAATCAAGTCTGCACTCAGTTAACCAATTAGCATAAATAATTTGCAAGTACTTAAAACTAGGGCTGCAGCTAACAATTATTTTCATTGTCTATTAATCTATTGATTATTTTCTCAAATAATGAAATTTGTTTGGTCTATAAAATGATAGGTGATGGTTTTCAAAAACAAAGCCAATCATTGTTTTACCAAAACCCAAAAAGGACCACCTCCAATCTCTTTTTCAATCCTAAATTCAAAGATATTCAGTTACTGTCACAAAGCAGAAAAAAAAAAAAAAGAAAATATTCACTTTTACGAAGCTGAAATCTGAGAATTTTTACCTTTTTTTTCTAAAATATATGACTCGGACACGGATTAATCAATTATCAAAATAGTTGCAGATTAATTTAATAGTTGACAACTGATTAATTGATTAATTCTTTGTGTCTCTGCTCAGAACACTATGATTCCACTTTGTGCATGTAGGTGATGCAAGGAGGTATGTGCCGAAGCCCAATTCTTCTCACCCCAAGGTCTTAAAGGACTTTCGACCTGTGGCTCTCACCTCATTGGTGATGAAGACTTTTGAGAGGTTGGAGTTACTGAAGCAGGTGGAGGAACAGTTAGCCCTTCTCCAGTTTGCTTATAGGGCTGGCAGAGGTGTTGAGGATGCAAAACCTACGTTGTTAAATTCCCTTTACCACCATCTGGAATCCTCAAAAACTCATGCTAGGCTCCTTTTTATCGATTTCTCTTCAGCATGCAATACCATTCAGCCCTACTTGTTGGCTGAGAAACTTCAGTGTCTTTTTAACTTGAACCCCAACTTAATTGGCTGGATACTGGATTTCCTGTTGAACAGGTCACAGTGTGTTAGGGTAAATGGTGTTTTATCATCTAAAGCCATAACTTCCACAGGCTCTCCTCAGGGCTGTGTTCTTTCCCCATTGCTTTTTATTTTATATGCAAATGACTCTAGGAATAAGTATGAGAATAGGCATTGTTATAGTGAGCCTTTTGAACAATGATGAAGAGGGCCATGGTCCTTTAGTTGATGATTTTCTATTTATCAACGTTTCCAAGACAAAGGATATGATTATTGATTTCCGTAGATCACAGCATAATGTTTCACACTGTTATTCAGAAGATGACTGTTGAGACAGTAGTTGAATATTAATATTTAGGTACCATCATTGACAGCAAATTATCCTTTGAGAGCAACTAAGATGCTGCCTGTAAAAAGGCCCAACAAAGACTTTTCTTTTTAAGGGAAATGAAATCATTCAGCGTGAGTAGGACTTTGATGACTTTATTTACCAGTGTTTTATTGAATCCGTCCTGACTTTTTGTATTGTGGTGTGGTATAGTGGTCTTTAAAGCTGGTAAACATAGCGTATATGGTGGTTGGGGTACAGCTACCTCAACCGCAACATATATATAATAAATGGGTTTGGGGTAAGGCTAACGAGATTTTACTGCCATGATTACCCACTCTTTGGGGAATTTAATCTGCTCCCCTCAGGTTGCCGGTTTAGGCTACCTACGTTAAGAACTAGACGTGCCAGGGATTTTTTTATTCATGTGGCTATTAGGAACCTGAATTCACTGGAGTGACATCTTATGAAATGTGATATAGTATATGTTTATGAATTTATTCCTGTCATTGTTGATTATGACATAGTGACCTGTGTACTGTCCGATTGGATCCTGTCATTGGTTTTGCACTGATGTGTGTTTATAATATTGTTGGCATCTGGTGTGGTTTGTGTATGTTTGTTCTTTCTGAGGGCTTTATATGAGAAAACATATCCTGCTTTGTCTATTTGAAAATAAGTGGGGACCCTCATTTTTTTTAAATGAACATCATGCTAAATTAAATAAAACGTGAAACTAGCAATTGAGACCATCAACTTGTTACGAAATGTTTACTGAGGTATTAAATCAAGTGATTCTTCCATTGGTGTAGTCCTCCTGCAGTGCCATCATGCAGCATTACGCACGGGGGTCACCGCAGCATTTATATGTTTACAACAATTTGTGATTGTAGACACCTTGCCAAAATCACAGCATCAACTAGTGGGCTCCCGCACCCCGAGGTACAATTTGAAGACAAAAGAAAGTCTAATAGACAAACACACTTTTCTTCATGCAGGTTTTGTCACCAACAGCATTCAAGTTTGGACCAATAATGACCACATTAAGGGTATGGCTGTATTTCCATTCTTTGACATTTGATGATTTACACACAGTATTAAAGACAGATATTTAGTTATTTACACTGTATTTTGCAGTTATCTAATGCTAGGGTATTTGATGCTATCCTGTATTCCATGCAGTCGGCCATCTCCTCCTCCTGCGCTCTGTAGCGGACAATGTGACGGTGAGACAGCTGATAAAATATTAAGAACTAATTTAATTTAATATTTGAGTTGGAGGTGTTTATGGAACAATTATCACTCAGTACAAGCGCAAATAACCCTGCTGGATTTAATCTTCATGATAACGTGGATGAAAAAATGTGCATGAGGCATCAATATCTTAAAATATTAGGAGTAATCTTTATTCCCACATTTACTTTCTGCAGTCTGACTTCAATTCACCTCCTCACCGTCTGCAACGCCAATTCCTATTGTCTCCAGAATGTGTGTATGCATGGGTCAGAGTTTGCGTGGAGGACCACACATTCTCCTGTCAAGTTTGTTTTTTTATCAGTCATAACCTTTGCTTGGGAAGTGGCGTAAGCACATTGTCAGCCCCGTTTTGTGCATATACGCCACGTTTATAAATGAGACCCCTGGGCTGTTTTACTTTGCTGCATAATTTAGAAAATATATATTCCTGTTGCGTTTGTCTATTTTATTTAACTTTTCTATTTTAGCTTAATGTTTGTTCTGGTGATTGTGCTTTTTTCACTTAATTAGGGACAGAACATGTTGCTTTCATACTTAACTTAATGTTTTAAGTGAAAAAACCATAGCAAAGCTGCAGATTGAAGATGATCAAATTTAGAGTGATTTATGCATGAAGGGGAGCTCTGCCTAAACAATGTGACCTATCAGCTTGGTGTGTTTCTATCACTTGTTTACTTTGAGTTTCTATTTCATTTCAAAGGTTACCTGTAGCTTCAACATCAACAATTTGGGGTTCAATAGGGCTTCCATTCTTTTAACCTTTAAAGAACAAGATGCTTTCCTTTGTAGAATGAAGAAGAAGAATTGTACAATGCTTAAAACACAGCTCAATGTCTGGCAGTAGAACAAGGAGTACTGGAGAAAAGAAAAACAGACTACTAACTTAATCTAAACAAGGCCTACCAGACATCTACACAGCATTCATTTTTCTATTGGCTGTAGTCTTATATTAGGCTGGAAAAAACTCTTCTAAATAATTATAAACTATAAATACATAATTCTTGAATATATTTATTAAAATTAAAATGTTCCCTCTTTATAATTAGAGCTGCATCCCTGTAAAACCCCCATAATGTATCATCATGTCTTAGATCTAATTAGAAAAGATGCATAATAGCCTATTAGAGTTACACTCCCTAACTGTAATTGCCTGAGTCTTAAGCCATCAAAGCTCCAGTGTACACTTTATAGATGTTGGTTCCAAAACTCATTGTTTGTCTTTAATTAACAATAAGCTTGTAATAGCAACACATGGAATGTCAAAAGGCCACACTGGACAGTGGGGATATATTTTCTATAAGTAGTGTCTATTTTAAGAAAGACCAGATGGGACAGGGGGGAAATAGATCTTAGAATGGTTCACTTTCATTTACTTTAACTCGTTAGTGTCAATCTGACATTGTCTCTGCTACACATTTTAAAGCAATGATTTGCAACAAAGCCCGTCTTAGCAACTTTACATCAGTTACAACATATTGAGTTGAAAAGCAAAACATGAAATGCAGGTCCTCTATGAAATGTACAGATTTAAAAACAAAAATACGTGAACAAAAAACAATTCTGTGATCTTCATTCATTGACAGGTTCATTCACAGAGGAAGAGCAGGAAACGATGCCTCCGCCTTTACTTTCCTCTTTGTTCTTCCACCTCCTGCATTCTGTCAGATCACATGCAGATCAGCTGCAGTGTCTTTATTATGTGACAACAGGAAGTGTTTGGGGAAACTAGCACAAAACAGCGATACACCTCATTACTTATTAATCAGCTTTGGGAGAAGTTAAAGTATAGTTGTTGATCTATGTCATTTGATTGTTTATGAACCATTAGTGGAGACAGTGACAACTACAGTAAGGGTTTAAAGGATAATTCTGTTTTATTCTAGCCTGGTTGACACCAGACCCTTCTCATTTGTTACCCTTCTCATTTGTAACTGAGAGTGGGTCTTGGGAAGGTTAATTCACAGCTCATTTCCAAAGGGGCTTCACCAGCGGACGCCGCTCATATGCCACTGGGCGCAATTGGATAGTCCTTCAACCAATCAGACCAACGATCCGGGTGACGTAGCAGCGACGGCGGCATCAATGGGTTGCTGCGCTTCGGTGGCCGTCATGTTGAATGAAAACAAAAAGCTGTTCGCTGTCGTCATTGTGTAAAGCCTGCCTCAATGGTTGTGATTGGTGCCTTGATTTGGAAAAATTGGAAATGGGCTCTTGGCCAGACTGACTTGCAGAGCAAATCTCAAATTTGCCAGAAGTTTGTCAGGGTTTTCCCAGGCTAGGTTTATTCCAGCTTGGGTCTTAATGCTGTCTAAATGCTGTACTCATGAATGTAAGTGCAGAGACCAGTTGAGAGCCTACTGTAAGACCACCGTCCACCATTGCCTAGTATTCTACTTGCAGGTTTCCAGAACAACAATTGGTGAAAACTATCTCTTTCTGCTCACCTGGCTTTGGGCATCTGACGCTCTCATGCCATCCATTCTACCTTCCCGCGAGTTCACTTTGATGACTTTGATGTGTAGTCAGCTGTGTAGCACCACAAGCAGATACTGATGGTGGTCTGTCCTGGCCCGACCAGGTATCCAGATGCTTCCCTCGTCATGACTGGAGATTTTAACAAGGCAAACGTTGCACCAAAATGTTCTGCCAAACTTTAGGGTTGATGGTATGGTACGGGAAGCTGAGCTCACGAGAGAAGTTATGTGTTGGACTGCCCTTCCAGAGGCTACACTGCTTCTCTGACATCAGTGTGTCAGAGAAGTGTCGTAAGCACTAGAAGTAGTGACAAGCTTCATGTCATCTCTATCGTGACTGTACAGTCATTCTTGAACCAAAGACTTTAGTGTTGATGGATCTATCCGTGCTTCTTTAGGCCGGCGCGCTGATGCTTGCAGCTCAGGTCTTGCTGTCAGATGTGTGACAAAGTGCTGTCATATAGGCTGTTTATTAACAGACTCCATTATTATTATTATTGCACACTAACCTTTTACCACATTCACTGTCACCCGCACATTTCACTGCACATATTGAGAAACATGAGTATTTGACAAATAAATCATTAAATCGTCAATCTTGTTCAGATCAGGTTAACAAGCCAACCTGATTATCTAAACTTTATTTGGAGGTAAAACTGAAGTTCACCCCTTTTTGTCCAAGACAAATTGTGCATGCACATGTAAAGCAAGTTTGGTTGGTCAAAGTTGAAGTAGGCCGTTGGTTTGTGAACTCTGATGGATGTTTACAACGGACAGTTAGTGTAATAATTTTACCATTCACCTTGGTTTTGTCTTTCAAATAGGTTACGGTTTGTTAAAAACCTGTCTGATCATCTTACTGTTGGTGCTTTTTGCCCCATCTGACAGAGGTCCAAAGCTACAAAAGACCTAGATTGCAATAAACTTTAGAATTATCCTTTAATCCCAGTATTGATAGTGGCCAGATCTACATGCTGACCTGCATGGTAATATAAAGGCAAGACAAAACAAAGACAATTATAATAACCTAATACTTTATTTCTGCAAAGCTACTACATGTAACAAAACATCAGCTCCAAAGAAAAGAGGAGAAACAAGCCACTTCATGGTGTTTGGTCCTATGTGAACAGACTTAGGGGTGCTGTGTGTGTTTTATGGATTTTCGTCTGCAGTGATGATTTTGCAGAGTCATCAAAGCCACATGCACTGACTCATATGCACATAAAATCCCACCATCAGAACCAATAACACACCTTCATAATCATACCTTAGTGTGTCAATATCTAATAACTAATATTATATATGGACACCCTGTGGCTGCTGTGGATGCAGCGGGGGGCCACATCTTCTTTCCTCTTACACTGACCCTGAGTCAGCCTTATGTAATGTCCGCTCTCTTGCCGTTATAGCTCTATTATGCTGTCCTGTTATTGCCCATTCAGCACCTTGACTGGCACTGTGGCCCCTGTAACATGATATAACAGCTTGCCATCTCTTTCTCCATCTGGCTCTCCCTCTTTGTATTTATCTGTCTCTCTCAAGCAATTCCTAATTCCAGTTTACTTGCGCTGCTCTGTCGCTCAGTGTCACTCTCCTCCATATTGCTTGCTGATGCTGATTGCCTCTAATGCACTGAAAATGTCCTGGGTGGCTATTTAGCGCAAATTACTTTGTGTTGTGTTGCTGTAGGGCCCAAACTAACTGGACTGGGGAGGCAGACTGAGGCCTCCACTGTTTGGGGGAAAATAATGACGGAGGCTGATAATGGACCTTGCTGTTAGGCTCCAGTTTTTGCTGCTACAGCATAGAAATAGCTGTGGCATGATAGTATGTTTTCAGTATGGTATTGAGGAAGCCCCATCATCATACCATCAGATCTGGATGCTTTCCTGTTAACGCATCAGGGCCCATGTTCATAACTGGCCAAAGATCCTCAGAGTGACACATGTTTGGTCCTACTTTTAGGACCAGGACTAAGAACATTTTATAAGCTATAACTACTTAACTCATAGGGAATCACTATATCTGCTGATAAATCAGGAGTTAGACAGATATTAAGAGAGATCTTTTGGGAATGCTTGATGACGGATGGCTTAACGAAAGATCATTTTGACTACAGACAAACAGCATTTTGGCTAATTCTGGCTTTTTAATCCATGTGTAGTCATGTTTTTTATCATTTTGCATTGTCCTTCTACTGTCCTTTGTACTTCTTAAATGAATTGAATTGACAAAAATCAAGTCATATTTGAGACTGACCTTGTGCAAGATGTAAATGAGTACACATGCTGGCCTTGCGCTTCATTGTAACAGTGATGATTCTGTCAGAGCCAACATTTTTGGCAGACTAAATCAAACTTTGATCGTGCTTTTGCATGTCATCAAGAAACTGTAAAATGTGCAGGCCGAGAGTCCTCAGTGACAGCAGACTATCATATCCCTCTGGCTGAATGTCAGCTGCATAATGAAGAATACCTTAACTTAATTACAAGAGGTAAAATATTTTATAGGGTCTTATATCCTGTTAGTTTTTAGTCACGCAAGTTTAAATAATAACAGGCCTGGAGGAGGATGCATTGTGACAATATATTTCCCCAGACTGTGTGACATTTCAAGAGTACCAAACTTTACTCTGTAAAGGTTTTAATAGTTAAAAGGGGAATTGGAAAGTGGAAGAGAAGATGCCATGTTCTCCAAAGATTGCCTGTGCAATATGTGCCTGATGCAGCATATTATAAGAACTGTAAAACGTGTTGGGATGGGGGTGATTTCACTCAGCTGAGTCAAATTACTCATTTTAATTTACTTAAAACAACTTTTGGCGGGGCCCTGGTAGGCCACCTGGTAGAGCGTGCACCCAATGTACTAAGGCTTACAGGAGTCCTTACCGCAGAGGCCCGGGTTTGATTCCGACCTGCGTCCCTTTGCAGCATGTCACCCCTCCTCTCTCTTTCCCCCCTTTCCGGTCTTAAGCTGTCCTTTCAATTAAAGGCCCAAAATTCAGATACATGTAACATATAACATATAACAAACTTAAATTATAGTGTGACCTACACATATACTTCTTTTTAGTGTAGATAACTTATGTAATGATTTGACACTACAAACTAAATTGAATTGAAAACTGTACAGCTTCCCAACTCTAAAACATGGTTCTTTTTTACTTCTTTCTTTACTATAGACAGTAATGTATTTATTTTATTGCCTTAAATGATTTGTTCTGTCTCCTCTTGTTTCAGGTTGCAGATGCAGTGAAGGATCTCAAAATTTTGAAATTCGACATTCTGAAGACCAGCAACTACAGAAGACCACTAAAGTGTGTGTGTGTGTGTGTGTGTGTGTGTGTGTGTGTGTGTGTGTGTGTGTGTGTGTGTGTGTGTGTGTGCGTGCACGCGTGCTGTAACTTTTGATCTGCTTTTAAAAGTGCAGCTGTTTTAGTCTGGGCCAAGACACAAGTCGTATTAACTGTATCTTTTTATGCACTTGCTCCATATTTAAACTGGATATGGGTCAGATTGGCTCTTTTTATACACTGTTCTCATTACATTTTTGGGTCACTCAGCTTTTTACACTAAGAGCCTCATAAATAAATTATGAATGTCCCCGATCTGAGTGCTGGTCATCTGCTTATATCTCTTGGTTGTGTGAAATTGTGCTCAATGATAAATTCTACAGTGAGCTGTATGGGAACAGCAAACAATGTCACACACACACACACACAGTCCTGGTCCATATCGTGTATAATGTGTCTCTCTTTAAATGAGTCAGACTTGGCAGAGGGCACCGCTGTGCCAGGCCGGTCCCAGCGAGGCGTGCGGAAAAGAAGGACAGGGGGAAGGGGGCTGACTCTGCAGGGATGGGGGCCAGAAATAGAAGTGGTCAGATGGGGCGGTATTGATCAGCAGGAGGGGTCAGAGGATCAGCTGGTGGAGACTGCAGACTGGCCCCACTTCAGAGGGATGTACAGAGCGTAGGCACATACTTTAGATACAAAACAGAATGGACAGCTTGTGGTATTTAAGGAAGCAGGACAGGTTATTACATGCTGCTGAAATTACATACTGTATGAAGCTTGGTAACTGATGCTAAGTAGAAACTATGAATACTCTAATCAGGCTTTTTTGTTTGCTCTAATTGACAATTTCTCAACAGGTTGATCAAGTGTTGAAGTAACTTAAGCAGCCTGTAAGTCTGAAAAGTTTTCTATTTCTGTAAAAGATATGTTTACATCACTACTTTATATATGTATCAGAAGGCCTGTGTTTTAGTTAATATATCTCACATTTCTATGGACATTTGTTTTGATTGTAACACAGTATTAGTTAACTATAATGCTGTCCCTTAGCTTTTGTTCATTCCTCTTCTGTTACACAGCTGTACAGAATGCCACAGGAGGCAAAGGTAAGCTTTTATGGAACTTTAATATATTATACTTCTTAGTTTACACAAAGCTATAATTTTGTCTTCATGGGCGTTTTTTTCTTCTTCTTTAAGGTGCAGTACGCAATGCTGCGCGAAGATTGTTGACCTCAACTGCCAAACAAATCCAACCAGGTCTATAGGACAAACCTTTTCATGACACATCTTAGAAATGCTCTGGAACCTTTGAATGGTGAAAGCTCCTGATTGCACCCTGAGCGAGTCCAGAGGAGCTTTCCTGTAACAACCACCACTGTTAGTGTCTCTGCTGAAGAAAAACAATATGGCAGAGTTGATGTTAGCTCACGTAAGGTTGTGGATTGACAAACTGTCTCTACCGCTGTAAAGCCAGCCAGTTGAGAGCAGCCAGCCTCTTCTTGTTGATAACTCCTGGCCCCTGGGGTTAGGGTTAGCATCGCTTACTATACCTCTAACATAACCTGTAACCAGGGGTTAATTTGACAACAACAGGAGAGTCGAGTCTTATCTAAACTGCACAAGTCAGCTGAGTAAAGTGATGATAACGTTTTATGTGGAGTGAGCAATGCACCATCATTCAAATGCTACATTGTTTGTCAGCATTGAAACCGGTCACATTAGGAGGAAATTTGGCCTTGGCATGCAGTCAACACAGTCATAATTTAGCTTTACTGTAAACTCAACTCTGGCATTTGTCCTGCCTGGTTTTCACCACTTTGGAATAAGACATAACTGGAGTAACAAGCAAACCAGCTTCCCTGAACTTTGGGTTCCCCCCACCTTCCAAATCCTATGTTAACCCCTGCTTGTAACCCCAAAAACTGTGACTGAGAGGTTGTTGGTTCTCAATCAGCTTACCTGGTTAGATAAAAGTTAAATAAAAAAATAAAAGTAGTGGAAGTAATGATTCCAGCTGACGTTTCCAACCAGCAAGGTTTACCATTTTTACACTAAATCACAGTAAATCACACAGGCAAGGAACATTTTATTTTATTTGATCAGAACAGTAACTAAGAACTTTTTACACTAAATACATAAGCACTGAATATAGAAAGTTGAACCTTAAAACATCTTTGTATACATGTAAACATTCCCTTAACAAAAAGTACAAAAGTAATTACAAAATATGGTTATAGTCTTAGGGCTCTTAGATGTTGCTTTACCTGTTTTTTAAAGCTTGATTTATTGTGCGTTTTAGCAGTCTCAGCCTGAAGTTAGTTCTGTACGTTGCATTGGTTGTGTTCGGGTTCTAGGAACTTTGTAAAGACCTCTGGTGGCAAGTCTGGTGGGGTATTTATGTGTGTTAGAGCTAAATGTAAGTTGACTTTATAAAATATTAGGAATTTTCAGTTCATTAGTGTTTCTAACAAAAGCCAGGAGAGATTGACATGCATGTTGTTTACATTAGATCTAAGTGGAAATTGAAGGGCAAGACGAGCACCTCTGTTCTGGACCAGCTGCAGTTTTCCTAGATCCTTCTTAGCCGCACCTGACCATGTCATTGGGCGATTCTAGATGTGATAAAACTAGAGTCTGCAGGACGTGTTTGGTCAGGTGTGGCGTTAGAAAAGCAGAGTACCTTTTTCTAACAGATATATTCCTCCCCATCTTTACAACAAGAGAAGCTATATGCTTTGTCCCCAACAGTTTACAATCTACAATACACAAACATAAAAACACATGGTAGTACGGTCAACAATGTGGCTAATTAAACGCCTGAATAAAAAATATGCATCTTTAGCTGCTTAGAAAAAAACATCAACAGAAGCTGCAGCTCTTTAAACATGAGGCAAAGCATTCCACGCTCTAGGAAAACTATTTCAAAAGCTATTTCACCTTTTGTTTTCAGCACCAGCAAGTACCAGGAACAGCCAGTAAGCCCAGATCTGAGGACCTCAAAGACCTGGTAACATAAGGGTCCAGCAGATCACTGGTGTAAGACGGTGCCTGACCACGGAAGGCTCAGTACGTGAATACCGGAATCTTGTACTGAATCCTGAATTTAACAGGCAGCCAATGCAAGGAGGCCAGGATGGGGGTTATTATGATATGACCACCCAGACCTTGTCAACAGCCTAGCAGCAGCATTCCGGACCAATTGTAAATGATCTACAGGTAATAATCTATATCAATGGAAGTTGGATTGTCAAAACTCATGTTCTTGCCCATGTGTTAGTTTTGATCAAAAACCAAAGATAGGAACAGGATGCGATTTAGGAAAAAAAAGTGTATGGCGGGGGGGACTACTTAAAAGTACTGTTCTTATATAGCGCTTTTCTAGTCTCAATGACTACTCAAAGCACTTTACATAGTACAGGAACCATTCACACACTCACACACTGTGGCCGAGGCTGCCATACAAGGTGCCACCTGCTCATCCGATAAACATTCACACACATTTACACTCTGAGCATCGGGGGCAACTCAGGGTTCAGTGTCTTTCCCAAGGACACTTTGACATGGGGTTTCAGGGCCAGGGATCGAACCACCACCCCAGCTTAACAAAACATTCACTAATTAAATCCCCCTTGCAATACCACCATGGATATAGTGCTGCTCGGTCAGCCGTGCCAAAATACTTATTTATGAACTTCAATATCCAATGGAAAATAATCTCAAAATAAAATAGCACAACGTAGTGCCAACATAAAACACAGCTCTTTCAAGCCAGAGAACAGAATTTGTTTAGCAGCTAAACCCAGGATAGGCTCACAGTCACCTATTGGCAGCTAAACAACCACAACGCTGGTAGCCGGGGTCCCGGAGCTCTGTATTGGTTAAATACAACCAGCAACTGCAACTTGGCTTATTGTATATTGGTCTATGTCACTGTGTTCACATTACAGCGCTTCATTTAGTTTAAAATACACCCCCGAAAAATAAGACCCTGGATAGGAACAGACAGTTCCTACTTTTACTTGCTCACATTTTTAACTGCGACCATCACAAGATACTGAACATTACTGAACATTTTAGTACTATGCACACACCATTCACACAGCAGTGTTAACACTGGAGGATTCTATCTGGTCTGACAGTGTCTTTCTCTGCTGTTCGCAGTCAGCTCCACAGTTTTACTATCTGCAATCCCTCCATCTCCCCTTTCACTCTGAGTTTCAGAGGCCCTCAGCAGTTGAAACTTGGTTGGACATCCTTGCTATGTGGTTATTTAGAGCCTGAAGCCTCTGACAGAGGGCAGCAATCCGGCTGTCCTCTGACAGCACTGGCACTATCTCTCCCGAGCCTCTCTCTCTCTCATTCTCTCCCTCTTTCTTTTTCAAGAAAAGCTGCTTTGTTTTGGCTCCCCACCAACTCTGACCTCCATTTATCTTCGTGTTTAAATGTTTTTCTCGGCATCGTAATTGTCCTGTCTTGTTCCTCGGCTTTCATTTGTTGTTGAAGAATGTGATTTTTGTGGCTTATAATTTCCAATACTGTATTTTACAAGACTGTGGCCCTGATCCCTGTAACCTGCTATAAAATCAATTCAAAGTAATACTTTAAACAACCAGAATTATAAATTTGACTTTTGACAAGTTTGAGCAAAACAGATTTTTTTAAATAAATGTAGCCTCTCATCGCCAGCGTGGAGTAAGGTCTGGTTACACCACACATACTGTACATTCTGGGATAGGAGAACTGAGAGCTCTGGGTTGTTTGCACTTCTTTAAACCAATCACAATTGTCTTGGGCGGCACTATGCTCCGGAACACAGCAATGGTGGCTGAATGGTCTCGGGAAGGAACTTGTTTTGGTGGAACATTTGCACCCCGCAAAAGAAAACATCACATACAATTTTAAATGAAGTTAACTGTTCCCACAATACAGTAGTGTGAGTTATTTAAATGAGCTGATACATGGTTACACTTCATTGGCTCTTACCAGTGTATCACTTCGTCCACCGAAGTCCCACCAATCAGTCCCAAAACGTCCCAGTTAGAAAGGAACAGCCATAAACAAATCAGAATCAGCTTTATTTGCCAGGTATGAGGACACATACGAGAAATGTTGCTTTGGATCATATTGCTCACAATGTGCTTACTCATACAAACAAACAATATATACACACACTATAAACAGAAACTACATAGACAGGTTGAGGCAGTAGTGCAATGAAGAGTGCAGAGTATGCAGGAGAAAATTATAATTATGATAGTTATTTTAATTATGGAGCATAGTGCAAAGGGTGTTGGAATAAATATGTTATTATGAAAGTATTACATTACAATATGAAGAGTATGAACAGCTCTGAAATAGAGAATGATGAATAAATAATAAGTGGAACCAGTAAACAGACTGATTAGAGACCGTGTTGCTGGGTTGTTGCACAGGAATTGAACCTGGCACTGGGAATTAGAAGTCAGCTGTTCATCAGAGTGATGGCTTGTGGAAAGAAACTGTTCCTGAATCTGTTGGTTTTGGCGTACAGTGCTCTGTAGCGCCTACCAGAGGGGAAAAGCTGGAACAGGTTGTGTCCAGGGTGAGATGGGTCTGCAGTGATGTTTCCTGACTCTGGAAGTGTGTGAGTCATGTACGGAGGGCAGGTTGGCACCGATGATCTTTTCTGCTGTCCTAACTGTCCGTTGCAGTCTGCTCCTGTCCTTTGGTGGCAGATCCAAAACCAGACAGTGATGGACGTGCAGAGGACAGACTGGATGATGGCTGTGTAGAAGTGGACCAGCAGCTCCTTAGGCAGGTTGAGCTCCCTGAGCTGGCGCAGGAAGTACATCCTCTGCTGGGCCTTTTTGATGATGGTGTCAGTGTTGGGCTCCCACTTTAGGTCCTGGGATATAGTGGATCCCAGAAACCTGCAGGATTCCACAGCAGACACAGGGATGTTCAGTATGGTGATGGGGGGGAAGAGTGGGGGGACTCCACCTGAAGTCCACGATCATCTCCACAGTTTTGAGTGTGTTAAGCTCAAAGTTGTTCTGACCGCACCAGAGAGCCAGCTGACCAACCTCCCGTCTGTAGGCCGACTCATCACCGTCCTGGATAAGGCCGATGGTGTTGAACGTCGAGCTGAAGTCCACGAAGAGGATCCTTGCATGTGCCCCTGGAGAGTCGAGGTGTTGCAGGATGTAATGCAATCCCAAGTTGACTGCATCATCCACAGACCTGTTAGCCCTGTAAGTATACTGCAGGGGGTCCAGCAAGGGGACAGTGATGTCCTTCAGGTGGGCCAGTCTTTCAAAGGACTGCATGACTACAGATGTCAGGGCAACCGGCCTGGAGTCATTTAGTCCAGAGATGGAGGGTTTTTTGGGGACTGGGATGATTGTGGAGCATTTGAAGCATTTGAACTTCCGAAAGCTCCAGTGATCTGTTGAAGATCTGAGTGAAGATGGGGGCCAGCTGTTCTGCATAGATTGTCAGGCAGGATGGTGACACACCATCTGGGCCAGGACCCTTTTTGGTCTTCTGCTTCTGGAAGATCTAACGCACATCCACTTCACAGAATGTGATTGACTGAAGTGTGAGTTGGTGTGGGGGAGGGCTGTGACTGTGGGCTTTTCAAACCTACAGTAAAATCCATTCAGCTCGTCAGCCAGTCATTCAGAACCAGCAGTGTTGGGGGGTGGTCTCTGTAGTTAGTAAGTGTCTGCAGGCCTCTCCACACTGATCAAGGGTTGCTGTTTGTGAAGCTGCTTTCCAGCTTATCAGCATAGCTCCTCTTAGCTGCTTTGATCTCTTTGGTCAGTGTGATCCTGGCCTGGTTATACAGGACTCTGTCTGAGCCAGGATTTGGTAAAGCAGAGGGCGGCAGATCTGCAGAAGTCCGAGTTAGTTCTGTTGAAGAGCAGCAATTCATCCCTATTTGCTGGCCAAAGAGAGAGAAAGCCAGGTGGATAGAGAGGGGCGCAGTGTGAAAGCCCCGCTGTCTCAATTTAACCAGCGCGCCAGTGCGCTTCCCCCTTCGGCGTCTCCGGTAGATTCCATGACAGAGCTGCTGCGCCTCCAACTAATAACTCAGGTTCGAAAAGGAGCAGTGGAATAGTATGAGCAGTTGAAAGTCCAATCTAGAGGCGGCCGTCTGCGGCGCCATCTTGAATATTCTTTGTAAATCTTTCCACTCATTCCTCGAAAGAACCAAGCAGGCCTGCCCTATTTGTTTCAAATTGTTCTATTTTCAGCGTGTGTTTTTATTGTTGGGCATTTTAGGCTTTTATTTGACAGGACAGCTGAAGACATGAAAGAGAGGGGGAGTGACATGCAGCAAAGGGCCACAAGTCGGAGTCGAACCCAGGCCCCCTGTGTCAAGGAGTAAACCTCAATATATGGGCGCCCGCTCTACCAGCTGTGAAATCTGGGCGCCCAAGTTGTTGTGTCTTGAAGCGAACAGAGTTTGAGAACGGCAACACACACAGAGAGTGGAAGACGATGGACACGCCTGGAAATGATGATCCAGACTAAAATAGGTGTAACTGTAATTATTAAATCTCAAGTAACTGGACTTATAGGTACTAAATTATTGCATATATGTTCTACACATTGTGTCACATATTGGACATCAAGACACTAAGAATAGAGCAAAAAAGATAACATAAGGGAGACATTGTAGACATCAGTACAGCACTGGACCATTATTATCTCTAACATGGGGAGCAGGGACATCTGTCCTCTGTATTATTCCTGCACACCATGAGGGGGGAAAAAGTCTGTGAAAGCATGGAACAAGAATAAAAGAAATACTTGTGAAATCAATCAGCTGAACTGTAAAGTTCTGACCATGACAAATGAGAAGATGGCCTAAAGCGTGGCTGCCTTTGAGATGTTTCTCTCAGCAGATCTGCAGCGGCGCCAAACAAAGGATAGCGAGCGGGGCAGATGTGAAGGCCATAGCAGACTGTGAAGAGAGGAGCAAAGGGTTCAGCTCTCTTTGATCGCAGTTGCCGAGCTCCAGAGATCAATGCAGAGAGTTAAGAGAGACGTCTACAGCAGCATGTGGAACTCCTTCAACTCTTCCAAGAGACACAACGACAGTGTGGAGACGCACATGAGAGCCTAAAGAATTACAGAAGGTATTTTGTAATCAATTTAGCAATTACCTTTCTTTGTGAATTGACTCTTCTATTTCTGCATCAGTCTGGGATTTCTCTTTAACAGTGCTTATGTATTTAAGGGTGGATGCTATACTACCTTTGATTATTGAATGTCTAGTTAATCAAGTGTTTTTTACACTAAAGCTATCTGAGCCACTGACTTTCTTTATGTCCTTTGTTTTCGTTGTTCTCCATTGATTTTTTTTTTCTCCATATTTCTTTGAGATTAAAAGAGTGTTTATAAAGATATCAAACCATTAAAATGTAAGAAGGATTAGTATATTACTGAAGTTAACTGTAATCGTTTATTGGGGCAAGTTCAAGTCGAGTTTCAGTCATTCAAATTGAAACATCAGTTGAGTTGGGTCTTAAGACAATTAGGACAAGTCAAGTCCCAAGAAATCAAAATAATTCTAAAGGTGGAGTCTCAAGTCTTTCAAAAAAAGTTAAAGTCCCATCTCAAGTTCAACGAGACTAGTTCAAGTTAAGTCTCAAATAACGCAACACAAATTCAAGTGACGTCTCAAGTCAGCCAACAAGCTTCAAGATAAGTTTCAAAGAAATTGTCACAACAAGATTAAGTCTCAAGTCAACCGACTTACTTCTGCTTGTTGCCTCTCCTTTGCAGTGGTACGTCAAAGCTCAAGTACTTTAAGAAATGTTTAAGTCAAGTCTCAGGTCAAACGAGTTAAATCTGAAATAACACGACACAAGTTCAAGTTATGTCTCAAGTAATTTGACGCACGTTTAAAAATGGTTCAAATAATTTCTCAAGTCATTCACCACAAGTTCAACTCAAGTCTCAAAATCAAGTCACAAGTCTTACTAAGTGAATGGCACCGTAGACTTGCAGGTCTTTTGATGGCTATCATTCAGCTTTTGAACATTTCCTCTTCAAAGCCGTGTTTATGGCTTTTTCCATAGCTAAGACCAAGCCTTTTCAGTACAGTAGGCCTAATAAAAATTTGGGCTTTCTTTAGGCCTTCATTATAAAGGACAACTGAAGATGTGAAAGGGGAAAGAGGGGGAATGACATGCAGCAAAGGGCCGCAGGTTGGAGTTCAATCTGTGGCCGCTGCGTTGAGGATTGAGTCTTTGTACATGGGGCGCACGCTCCACCAGGTGAGCTATCCAGGCACCCCACAGTAATAATATTTTATTATTCTTGCTGTGCGACTGTGCAGGTAAAACTGACCCTGTTCTGGAATTTAACCAGATCAAAACACAAGATGTTTTTGCTGTCAAGTGTCAGGCATAGTCCTAATTTTTGAGGATGAAATTTAAAGTCTGTGTGCCTCAAGTCTCTAGCTTTATTTAGCACAATGCCAACATCTAGATCTTTTGTCTTGTACAGCAGATGGATTAGATTCACCTGTTTGTTACCTGGTTTGAGAAGTTTTGTAGAAAACGCATCCCCGAAATGTTGGTGAGTATGTAAGCAGACACATTGTCACAGACATTTGACTGCACAGAATCACAGGGGATGGGTACAGATTTACAGTTTTCTTTTTCTGTGGTCCAAAAATGATCTCCAATTCTCTCAGATGAATGACTTCCAAGAGAAAGAAGACACAAAGTGCTTTCAGTCCCTTTTATCCCTGGGTTCTTTCTCCAGCTGACTTCTCACTACTTGGTTAAACCATCAAACAAGGGTTTCATGTGGTCCCAGGCTCTTCCTGAGCTGAAAGTCTCTACAGATATGAAATATTAACTGTATGTCTGTCTGTGTCTCACTCCTGGAAAAGCTACAGTGTACCTGATCCCTGTGGCGTATTTCAGCTGGATGGAGATTAAAGCCGCCAAGACACAAATCACGTCATATAAAGCAACATAGAAGATGAACAGAAAGAATACACTTCCTCTCTTATGTGACTTGCTGACTGTAGGTAACACTCTTTGATGCATTAGGGACTCGGTGTGCTCATATGCAGGTGAATATATCTGTTCCTGTGTGTTGGTTTGTGCTGGCAGCGTACAGGATACAGGAGCCCTTGTAGGGAATAATTATTTTGGTGACAGGTTTCATCTACATCTACCTGACGGTCCTCTACTTGCCTGTGTACTGGTGTTCTCCTTCACCTCAGTAAAGCTGCCCCGCTGCTCTTAAAGGTGCAGTAAGAAACGTTTTTTTGTCAAATTCAGCGAATATGTCCTTGCGCTCACCTAGCTCTATGTTTTCTGGTGTTCCTTCACAGCCCTGGCTCTGTAAATGGAAAACAAACAGAAAGGAGCACACCAAAACACAATTTCAGCCGATCAGCTTCCAGCAATTGATGTGGAGGGGGGCACTATGTAAATGTGCCAGCCGCCATCAAGAAGAAGAGATGGAAGAGAAACGGCAAAAGAAGAAAAGGACTGGAGAATTAAAATCAATGAAAAGAAGTTTTATGACCTGGAAAGGAGGAAGAACCTTGATAACATGAGCGAGGCCTTCACACGCTAGAGAAACCTCTGTGATCTTAAAAGGATGGAAAGTATTGTCTGTCTGGATTTACCCTGCATAAATCTGAGGAGCCGTAGTCCTTATAAATCCACCGGAGTTTGGAATTCCAACACAAAGAAAGCGGAAGGAAACTACTTGCATCCGGAAGAATATCCTGCAGCACGGGAGCAATCCCGGAAGTGGAACGTCAAGGATATAGACTATCCACAACCTAATGTGAGCTAATATCGTTGTCGCAATATTTCGGTTAGTCAGCTGAGATACTAGCAGAAGTGGACAATATGGCACGTCAAATGCACGTCCATGAATCTGGGGTTGTATTTGTTTGGCAGTTGAGTTGAAATATCATACACAGCATTGCTTACAGCATTACTTACTGCACGTGTCATCTGTGTTTTGCAGAGTGATGTACACTAAGTTCCTCAAAGGCTCAGTATCTCTAGGAATTACGTTCGTAGTCGATGATTCTGGACTTCATCCAATATTTACATCCATTTTCCATTGCAGGAAGAAGTTCTGGGTGAGCTAGAGGCCGCCCCAACCGTTGTGACAGTTTGCTGATTTGCCTCCACTTTGGTTAAACCTGCATTAGCAGAAACAAGCTGTAAACATGACACTGACATTTAGTCTAAACTTGTTTTTAATATTCTCTTTAACAACATGGTACGGCTGTAATTTGAACCCAGAATCTCCTGTTTACTACACAGGCACTTTAACCAACTAAGCCACAGCACCTACATGAATGCCTTTCAATCATGCTTCAATCATACCAAAGACATTTCTGAACTGATGAAGATTCATGCTGCCACCTGGGTTTAACAACGCAGAAAAGACAAAATAAGTTGAGTGTCATGTGCAAAGTTGTGGTAGGAGAAGCCATGTGAGTGAATAACAGGACCAAGAACCTTGAGGGACTTTAATAATGAGGCTACAAGGTTCAGACACAAGGTGGATCCCAAGTCTCTTTAATAGATATCTCCTCGCTCTTTGCTTGAACCAGAAGTCGGTCTTGGACCTCTTTTGTGGTGGCCGTCTCAAAGCTCTTTAATTCCTACCCCGAGGAGCGAGGATGCATCTCCGAGGAACTAGGAACGAGGATACACAAGATTGGCTGAAAGCCCTTACAAACGCCGCCCTTACAACTGGCAAATTTGCATAAAGCTTCAGAAGAAAGGAAGTACAATCACATTTCCACATTTCCTCTCTCCTTGTATGATTTCCTCACAAGGACGGGATGCAAATGAAGCAAACAGGGATGTAATTTAAGGACTTGGGACGTGCCCGCAGATTCTCTCCCAAGTCATTTTTTTTTTCAAATTGGTCCAAACTGTTCAATTTTTTATTTTTCAAATGCCAATAAAATGTTTAGTCTAAAGAGAGAGATCATCTCTATAAGGCCGGCTACACACTGAATGAGTCGCGCAAGCATGTCAGCTGAGTGGCGTGTCCGTTTTTATTTCGGCTGACATGTTAGCAGGTTAGAGCTTACACACTGCCTGCGTGACATGCACACGCACGTCTCACGTGCACGTCTCACGTGCACGTCTCACGTGCAGCTCGAGCCACACCAAAATGCGTGCTTGCTAGAAATGGAACCAACGCCTATTTTATTTTAAGCGTTTCCAGGCAAAAAAGAATAGGAAAAAGATTTTTATGTCATTTTGACACACATACATTTAATAAACATGTTGATATTTGAAAGTCTCTAGGTTTTGACATAAATGCAGAAATAAATGTGATTAAAAAAAAATTATTTTCAAAGCCTATTGTACCTGTCATATAGAACAATAAATTCTGTAGCTTATTCTGTCGTCAATACTGCTGACGTCTTTGCTATAATCAAATCAGTATGTTAATGTTTATGGGAAACATACATGTGTACAGACCATAAAGGACTATGATTTATCCTGAAACTCTCTTCTATAGTTAAAAAGAGAGTCTGACCCAGGATCTCCAGTTTACGAGGTGCTTTAACAACTAAGCGATAGCGCCACTGCTATCCTCGTCTGCTATGCTTTAGCTGCTATATATTCATGACAGGTTATGTTACCTGAGTTAATATCAAATTATCAAAACAAAGGTACTGAAACTTTATTTGTCTTTCTTAAAGAAAGATGCTGTTTCCTCAACAGTCAACTTTTGACCACAATCTAGTAGTTAAATAAACCTGACTGTACATGTGACAAACTTGACAGACTTCCTTTTAAAGCTAATCACTTCGATACTGCACTCGCGTCCTGGACTTAGACTCGAGTTGCTGTTCTCTGGACTCGTGACTTGACTTGGACTCACGCACCGGTGACTTTGACTTGAGGATTTATGAAATTGGACTTGAGCATTCAGGTAATAGGGCTCGGAAGGATTTTAGGCAGTACTCAAGTCCTGGTCTCAAACTCAAGTCTGACTTCAGCCACTTCTCTGGACAAAAGACTCAAAGTCAGGTAATGGTGATTCAAATTCGACACGGACACTTTGGTGACTTGGACTCTGAATTGAACAGTTGGTGACTAGTCTACAACACTGTAGTGTGAAAATCAGATGAACTGTTCTCAACAAGTGAATGACACACGTACAGACATTCCTTGCTTTATATATACAGTATGTATGAATATATATATATATATATTTTTTTAAGATTATTTTTTGGGCATTTTATGCCTTTGTTTCCACAGGACAGATGAAGATGTGAAAGGGGAGAGAGAGGGGGAATGACATGCATCAAAGGGCCGCAGGTCGGAGTTGAACCCGCGGCTGCTGCTTTGAGAAGTGAACCTCTATATGCATATGTCTGCTCTACCAACTGAGCTACCCAGGCCATGATATTTAGATTACTTTTTAAAACTCTTTTTCATTCTTCGTGATCACAAGAAGTCTCTGCCCTGACAAAAATGTGTGTTGAATGGTGGTGAATACACCCATACTGTAAGGTTGTTCATCAATGTGAAGGTCAGTTTTAGGCCCAGTTAAGGGGAACAGGGAGCAGGAGAGCTTGTCAGAAGTCCCTTGGGATAGATAAGAAAAGACCAGAAGAACGATTTTTAATGAATCCCTGAGCTACCTGTGTGTGGTAAGAGGGAGGCAAGGGATTGTTGCAGTGTGCATAGGGCTCAAGTTGTCTTTCTTCTTCTTTTCTAGCCAGATCTTCCTCCACAGTGGTGCGGAGGAGGGTCTGGCTAGTCCACAGAGCATTCTGGGATGGGAGAAAAACATTTGACGGCGCCTCTGCAAAATAACCTCGGGAAGGAACTTGTTTTGGTGGAACGTGTGTAGCTACATTCAAAGGTTGTTTTAGTTATGCAACAGAAAACTCAGATTGGACAGATAGTCTAGCTAGCTGTCTGGATTTACCCTGCAGAGACCTGAGGACCAGGTAACCATAGTCCTCAGAAATCCACCGGAGTTAAAAATGACAACACAAAGAAAGCAAAAGGTAACAGACATCCGGCCTTAAGAGAGTGACATCAGGCAGAGTTTCCGGCGGCAACGGAGCAATCCTGGAAGTGGAAGTCCTTGACATAGACTACTTTGATGTTAATCTGAACTCCATGCCAAGGTTCAAGACATTATTTTAATCATTTTTGTGATAAAGCCAGGAATCATTCCTTTCTGTCTGTAATACATTTCTGTGCATAAGAAGCTGACCGTTGCAATGGAATATTCCTATTTAGACCATAAGACCTCTTCATACTGATGACTTACAGTATATTATTGTTGTATTGAGCAGATATATATATAATTTATATTTGAAAAAGCCAAATAGTTTCATACAACAGCTGGGCACTGTAGATTTTAGCATTTAAGGTTAGTTAAACAGGAATTAATAGTGCTTTTGGTGGCTTACTTTCAGACGTGGAAATTTGGTGCACTACTGAGTATTTAGAGCATCAGCACTGTGTGTGTGTGTGTAGGTGGGTGTGAGTGTGAGTGTGGGTGTGTGTTGACTCAAACTACTGTGCCCATGTTTATCAAAATGAAAGAAAAAGTCACCCGGGGCACCGGTGTGGCTCACAGATGTGTTTTTAATGGTTTTTGGACAACAATGAAGCTCTATGGCACTGAGGATTAATCTGTATCAGGCTTTGGCTACAGAGGCAGTACTTGTTCAGATCAATTCCTTGTTGGTTGTTACAGTGGGACACTGCTTTCTGCAAAATACTCCAGCTTGCTGTAACTAGAGTATGTTGTTTTCAGCAACATACTCTAGTTACAGCAATGTAAAGCACTAATGGACTGCGAGACCTCACTGTAAAAGCCTACTTCCCTCTCAATCACAAGACGGACCAGTTCTTGTACTTCTGTTGCCTAAATCAACTTGTCATCCAACAAATGTAGTTTAATAGCATGCACAGGTAAACACTAGCAATGGGGACTTACATAACGTTTCGATAAGCTCGGACCTTATTGATTTTTGGGTTTTGAGAAATTTAGAACCGAGTCTCGAGACCCATTCCCAGTGAACACACGATATTAGAAACACATCAGTACGGATTTTGTCATCCTATTTTCTCCTCTCTTTAACATTGCTCTTTCCTTCCACATCTCTGCCTTTCTGTTTCTATTTCCTCTCCTCTCGTGTTCCGTCCGTCCAGCATGAAGCTCATCTCTCCGAGGAGATTCCCGGTCCGTTCCTTCTGCTTGCATTTGAAGCCTCCTCTCTTTCTCTCTGCCTTGTCATCGTGAGCTCCGCAGCCACATGCCTTCAGTTTGGCTTTCACTCAGTTGCTGAATCATCGCTTTGATTCCCTTCTTTCTGTCTGTTTCCCTCCATCATCGGCCAGTTCTCAGTCCCCAGTCGCTGATCCAACAAAAAGTTCCTGCCTCTCTCTCTGTCTCTCTCTCTCTCTCTCTGTTGCTTATGTAATTTCACCTTATTTATATGTTCTGTTATGTAATGTTTTTTTTGCTGCAGCAACACTCCAAACAATATCCCTGCCAGTTAGGCTTTATGCAGAGCTGAATTATGTGTCCCAAACAATCCCCACTACTAATGAGACATCAGCAATGTGCTTGTTATCACCATGAGGGCCTTAATTAGCATTATGAGCACACTGGTGGGCTAGCTAGCTCTCTTGGCTCTGCGATCTTGATTAAGCTTGCTAGTATGCAGCCAGCATATTAGCAAAGCTCATTTAGCGGCAAAGATTCGGCTTCCATTTCCATAAGTGTTGGCTTTTCATTACCATATTACCATTTTAATTCAACAGATTCAGTGTAACATCTGCAGTCATGGTGTTGCTGTACCGTTTAATGCAGCACCTTATGTTCAAAATAGAAAAATAGCCTAATGATGTCATCAGCAACTAGAGTTTAAAAAAATATGGCTGTGAGGGTCTAACTAAGAGAAGGCATCAAGCCATTAGTGGAAATGTAAAACCCGGGGGTGTTTGAAGCTCTGGATATCGTACTCTCTGCTGCATGGACTTTGCCCAACTTTTAATTATACACCATGCAATTTTGGACGGTCCCAGACCACCGTTGTCAGTCAGGAGTATACTGTATGAGGAAGTTGTAGTCCTTTAAGGTCAATACGGACGTAGTGAGAATGTTTTTTATGTCAGTCATATGTAGTGTTTGGAGTTACTGTGTGGTGGGTGGGGGGAGATCGGGGGTGGCGCCGGAAATTCCGCCTGCTGACGCTCTTTTAGGCCAGATGTTCGTTACCTTCCGCTTTCTTTGTGTTGTAATTCTTACCTCCGGTAGATTTCTGAAGACTATGGTTACCTGGTCCTCAGGTCTCTGCAGGGTAAATCCAGACAGCTAGCTAGACTATCAGTCCAATCGGAGTTTTCTATTGAACTACTAAAACAACTTTTGAATGTAGACATTTTGTAGACAAAAACAAGTTCCTTCCCAGGCTATTTTGAAGCGGCACCGTGGCTCTGTCCGGAGGTTAGCGCCGCCCAAGACGATTGTGATTGGTTGAAAGAAATGCCAATAAACCAGAGCACATTTTTCTCCCTTCCTGGAAGGCTGTGTGGACTAGCACTATGGGAGGAAGGTCTGGCCTTAATCTAAGCAGGGCCCCCAACTTTATAGATGTGCCATTTTCACGACATCCGTGTCTGACCTCAGTTCCCTTTTCTTTTTTTCAGTGCTCTCCGACTAGGAAAAGCCACAGCAATGGTTATCCGTGTTTGTCTTTGCCTTCAGTCACTTTTTTGGGGGGGATTGTAGTCCTTCTGCTGAACGTGTAGTTTGTTTCTAAGCAGTACAGTCACTGACTGCAACATTTTGTGGACGCTTCTTGGGGTTTTCAGTCATTCCTTTACCTGTTGCAGCAGTCTTCTTTGTCTCCGAAGCCGAACACTGCTGTTTCCTTTCTTAGTGGTGACGTAAAACGCATCACTCGAGAGAGTTTTGTAAAGCATAATGAGCTTTGTATCAACTCATTTGGCAATGACTTACACGTAATGGACGTTGATTAATATAAGATATTTGCGCACAATAGCTGGGCAATACTTTTGTGTGTGTGTGTGTACAGGTAGTAATTATGGCAGTTTTTGCAGTAAGTGTCATTGACAGGTGTGAAGATCAAAAACTGTGACGAAATCCCCAAAAATCCTGAATAATTACAACTTCATCTGGTAAAATTCATATAGCCAAACAGCAAGTTTCTAACGTACACAGGTAAAATGGTAAATTATCAAGGAGGGTGTGTGTACGTGTGTGTTTTTGTATACAATATGCTGTTAATATGGATTATACAACTCACAGTTGCCCTGATTACTTTGCACGTCCTGTTGGCTTTGTTCCCAGATGGAGACAGGGTGAGTGGGCAGGTGTGTGTGACTGTGTGTTTGAGAGAGTGCTAGTTTAATATGTCACTTATGTTGCTTCTCTCCCAGGAGGCCACATGGAGGGGTGAGGAACCAGGCCTCACAGAATGGCAGATTTGGGCCAATTAAGCTGGAACTGGAGCACACACACACACACGCACACACACACACACACACACACAGTCCCAGTCCAGTCCAACACCCTGTGGATACACCCTCCTGCTCTTTCAAACATGCTCAGAAACAGTTCCCTTCTTTTCCATATCTCACAGGCACTTAAGCGGGTACTCAACCATCCACACAAACAAACAACACACACACACACACACACACACACACACACACACACACACACACACACACACACACACACACATAGACTGTATAAATTCAAATCCACTGCACCGCTCTGTCACGCCCTCATACACACACATACACACACACACAGTGCAGCACTCCTATCTCTTTCCTCTCACATACATATGTTCTGCAGTACATTTCTAATTTTTGTCCTTCACTGGAAAAACAGAATCAGCCGATGCTACACGGATTCTCCTCCAGTGGAAATCTGCTCGGGAATGTTCATATCAAACATTGCCTCTCTTCCTCTTCAACTGTTACTCTGAACATTATCTCAATGTCATACAGTGGGCTGAGAAAGCCAGTGTGAATATTCTCTTAAATCCCCACAGTGAGACGGCAACACAGGCTACTTACTCTGAGCGCAAGCTCTAGCCGTGTGCATGAAATAGTGTTTGTGTCTTCAGGTGTATTCTCACATTCATACTGAAGCGAACAGAAAGGTCAGGGATTGTGTTTGTGTGTTTTTTATTTTTTATTTTTTTTGTCCTCAATGCCCGACGCACCAACAGACACAACCGCAACAGAAATTCTCAATCCCAAGCTCGTTCAATTATTCATACTGCTATTGCGGTGCTCTGGCACACAGAGAGAGAGAGAGAGACTGAGCGGGATGGAGGAGAGTAACTGCGATGGAGGGAAGAGAGGGAGGGGGAGGGAGAGAAATAGAGTGAAGAGGAGAGGGGTATTGGTGTTTCCTAAGAAAGGCAGCTTCACAGATGGAATATGTATGTGTACCCAGTGGCAGCATCTACTCTGTCTGACCACCGTTAGCTGCGTCTGCCTCTCATAGGCTCCTCCATTTCCCTTCATCCCTTTTCAGCCTCTTTTTGCTATTCACAGTCGTGTTCCATCTAATTTATTAACAGCTCTCTCTTCCACCCTCTTCCTCTGTAACAGTGTATCGCTGTCCCTTCACAGGGCCCTGATCACAGGACGAGTCCTCCGAACTGACATCATCCCATTTGCAGTTCACCCTCACTCCACCAGCCTCTTTGGGGACAGGACAGGTCTGTAAAAGACAGGTCCAGGACCTATTTCTGGCCCAAATTTTTGTTTCAAACCTTCTCATCTCCAGGTACCTCATTTTCTTTATTTTTTTCACCTAAGCTTTTTACTTTATATCCCCTGCGTGATCTTCTTGTCCACACCCCTTTTTTTCTCTTGTAGGTTTTCTCCATGCAGCAGACCAATGTGAGCCCTTGCCCCCCTGCCTGCCCGTTATGGAAATCACTGGCCTCCTCTGGTACATGGCCCATTTCTGTGAGATATAGACTGTAACTGGCTCCCCAGAGAGAGAAAGAGAGAGGTACGGGAGGGAGCGGAGAGGGTGAAGAGAATTTGTGGGGAATGTGGGAGGCTGAGCATGCAAGAGGGCAAATTAGAAAAAAAAAAGCATACGCCTGCTGAGTTGGTTTCACAGTGAGAGAAATAAAGATGATGGAGGAGAGAGAGAATTTGAGAGAGAAGACAGGAGCGAGAAAACAAGAGAGAGAGACGGCCGAATGAAGCGTGAAAGTACAGATCACAGTGGTGAGGAACATTTGGAGGAATCAGCAGCAGGGCGACTCTTTAAATGGCACACACCTCTGGCATTTTCATTATGGGAGTCCCTGTTCCACCTCCCTTAATAAATGGTTTAGAGGTTAAAACTAAGTGCTTTATTATAGGTAAATCTACTACTTCCTAATTCTTCATAGATCACTTATAGGCCATTAAGAGGTCCTGGAAACATGACTTTTAATTAGTCTTGTGTTATGCCAAGCATTTGGCCCATTCCATATGGGATTACTAGACACCACTATTTAACAGACATCTTCCGGTCTCACATATACAAATCACATGGAGAAAAACATGGATATCAGAAGACAAAAAATCTAAGCTTTTTTTCTCTTCTCTCCACCCGACTTTTGTTAAGATAAATGGCCAGATTATATGTTTCACATGTAAACAGCCATGTCAGTCTTTGAGCATTGTCTATATTTACAAACTCAATATCTATTTGGAACCCAGTCAAAGAAAGGGTTAACAGAAACAGTTTTAGCCAATCAGAGGTGGTTGTGCCAGACTCCCGCCTTTTCCTGAGTCTCTATCCAATCTGTCAGAGGGAGAGCAGGACATGGTTAATGAAGTTTAACGTTGTTAGTCACCAGAGAAGAAGAAGTTGGTAATTAATGGCACAGATTAAACCCCAAATTGAATTAGGCAACTAAAATTGCTGAATGTTAGAACATTGTGTCAAATTAGTTATTATTGTAACTGTAACGGAACTGTATCCGTGTCACATTGTCATTAGAGGCCGAGCCCCCAAGGTCTGATCCTAGAAACCCCCCGCATCACGCTGTTCACAATAAAAGGGACTGTAAAAAATATCATTTAAACAACACATCGGACAGATGCGCTTTTTGTTTTCTAAATTAAAAAATCTGGACAATTACTTGAAATATACGTTACTGAATATCAACCTAAGATAATAATCTTTAGGTATTATTTATTGAGAGTTTAACACTCAAAATTTTTCACCCTTTTTTTTTGGACAGGACAGCTGGAGACCTGAAAGGGAGAGGGGGAATGACATCAAAGGACCTAGACCTAAACTAAACCTCTATATACGGGCGCCCGCTCTACCAACTGAGCTACCCGGGCGCCCAGTAATCAGGTCTAGTTTGATGAGAAATATATTAACAGTGACCAAACTACCCACCAACTGTCTCCAACAAACAGATTTATTTTTAAAATAATGAATTGCTTGGTGTTTTATCCTCCCCCAGCATGACACCGTGTTGTTTAGTAAGCTCATCAATTCATCAGGAACCCCTCCAGCGCACCCCCCGGCCACTTACATTACATAAAATGTATTCATTTATTATTTTATAGGAATGTATTAACATTATAACTGCAACATTGAGGGATTATTGTTGAAAGGCCTTTATTAATTACTTGGGAAAACTGCAGACTTGGTTGCTAATTAGAAAATTAGACACTTGTGACCTGTTATTAATGACTTGCTAAACAGCAGTGTTAGTGCAGAAAGAGAGACACCCATGTGCGTTTATTAATGACTAACATTTATAACGGCAGACTTGATGGCTTGTGACCGTTTTTTTCCCCCCACCTGTCCTGGCAACCCAAAGTTGTTCCTATTAATATGAATTATGAATAAGAATATATCAAATGATGTATTAACCACTGATTAAGCCATTTGTTTTTTTTTAAAAGCGATGGTTGAGTCGATAAAACGGACAGCCAAAAGTGAAGCCAAAATATCCTGTTGTCCACATTTCCCAAAAATAACTGAATGAAGTTGGCTAGAAGCCAAGATGTAACACAGAACTGGGTAATAATTTATATTTTATGCTTTTACAAACAGGCACACCAAGGGAGGATAACGGATGATTACGTAGGAAAGTGCGTCGAAAGTGTCAAAGAAAGCCTCCAAAGCGTTAAAACCATCCAAATAAGCGTCCGAAAATTGCCTAAATTGTCAGAAAAAGGAATCAAATGAGTTAAAACCGTCAAAAAAGAGTCAAAAAGGCGTCAGAAAAGTGTAGAAATTGTCACAATATGGTCGACGGAAAGACAATATGAATAACTAATACAACTTTTCAGAAAAAATGAACACTAAAATAGACATCAGTGTGATAAGAACTACCTGAAATGAGAGAAAACATCTTTTTTGGGCCCATGTCCCCTCCGCTAACATGGCGGGGACGGGGTTTATGACCAATACTGCAGCCAGACAGATGAAAAAATTAACATATTCTGCCAAATTGTCCCTGAAGTGTAACTTATGTACTTGATAACATGTTGTTTTGATGATATCACTTATTTATTCGTAAGCACAAATATTATTCGTCATGGAGGCCCTAGCATGACCTCAATGTGTTTTTGAAAACACAATTGTTTATTTAGCAATACTCTTGCCTTCATTGTTAAAATATTTATTTTCCTTCTATATATTTCCTTCTATATATTTTTTGGTCTTTTCAATTGAAAGTAAAGTATTCATTTATTTAGATTTTTAAAAAAGTTCCTAGTACCAATCATCCTGTGTCTTGTCTTTTTCTGATGAATCCGTCACATTTGCCTGCCTCACAGATTCTGGTTTCCACGGGGGCGTTCACCCCAAGCGACCTTTTAAATGGGATCAGGCCTCCTGGCGATGATGACTCCTCTCTTTCACCTTCCTCAGTCTACCTCCAGCTTCCTCTTTTCCATCCTGCTGCCGTGCGTCTGCCATCCATATTTCATTGAGGATCCAGCGAGGGGTAAGTGGCGGTAGGTTAAGGCTAGGCGCATTAATAAATCAAAGCGGATCGGAAGTGATGTGGGTGGATTCGGTGCTGTTATCTCAGCAGTCTTGTGTGCTGCAGTCATGGTTCTTTTTTCTTTTTTTGCTTGAACGACCATCCGTGCATGCTTGTTTTATGACCCTTGAACACCTAAACCTAGCTAGAACAAATTTCAAAATGACTTAATCAAGTGGGGAATAAGCACCCATTCATGTAAAACACACTGACTACAGAGAGGGCCAGTGAAGCTGGAATCACCTGGGAGAAACTCATCAGAAACAGAGCATCTGTGTGTGAAGTGTTGGGTTATAACCCAGCAGGGTTTCGGATCAAACACACACTTCAAAAGGCTTCCGCATCTCAAAAAAAGGCCTGAATTGTCAGGATTGTGCAGATTGGTTTGGGATAACAACAAGCTCACACCAGAGGTGGGTAGAGTTGCCAAAAAATTGTACTCAAAAGTAAAAAGTAGTCATCCAAATAATTACTTGGAAAAAAAGTTTTTTAAAAAGTGCTTGGTGAAAGTACTGAGTAACCATTGAGTAACGTCTGATTTCTTTTTTAACACAAGCATTCAATCAGACATAATGTAGCTGCTGTTTCACTCTTTTCCTAAGGTGAACATGGTTTCCATATGAGGCCGGGGGTGTTCCTCCGCGTCTGTGTCCCTATTGCAGACGGTTGATTCTGACATTTTTGTCTTGAATGTAAAGCTAACCCTCTCGCTCTTTGTCAAAATAAAACATTAAAATGAATCGGACGCGGGGGGGGGGGAATAAAAACAATGACGCGTTGAATACCAAAGAGGTGAAAAGAAAAGTAATGAGCTCATTGTGGCCTAATGTAGCGGAGTAAAAGTAAAGTTTCTTCTTCAAAAATCTACTCAAGTAAAAGTGAAAAGTATAGTATTTTAAAACTACTCCTAGAAGTATAATTAAAACAGATTGAACCTAATTTTAATGAAACATTCTTGTTACTAGCTGAGCAGTAGTTGAGGTCAAACCAAAGGCCAAGTTCGAGGATGGGTGTGGTCGAAGCAAGGGTGCTGGAAGTAGAGGGGTAGAACGTAAGTAATACCTCTTTCCCACCACCTACCAGGGTTGGGATAGGGTCAGTCGGATCAGGGTTCAACCCTCAAGCCAGTCTATATGGGTATATCCCTGGTCATGAATATTCAGAGATCACCTCAGCAATGCATAATAATAATTACCTTGAGTGTTAGAAATGGGCGGTGCTTTACACGTCATATTCAGTGAACAGCTAACATCACACCAGTCCATCTGTATACCAGCAGAACTAATGTTTTGTAGCTACTTGAAATCAAGTACAGTAGGGAGAGATTAATTAATAAAGCGTACTTTTATAATTGTTTCATAGTGATTATGTTCTAAAGTACACATAAATAACCATCAAACACTTCTCAGTTGTTTTTATGCAGACTCATTTCCTCCTCTGCATATTAATTGCAGCAGCTGGACAATTTTTGAATATTTTAAGATGAGGGGAGAACATTTCTCTTTGTTTGATTTCATAAAAAGTAAAGATGGGCTTTGCTGTTGGCTTTACGACTCATTTTTAAAAAAGACAGAGTAAAAAAAAGAGAGAGATTCGCACACATTACTGAATGGCTATAGTCGGAACATCCTGTTAGGGGGCCCTGGGGCAAAAAATAAATTTGGGCCTTCTGCAGACCCCCTTTAACCTCCTTTGTACATTCTTTATGAAAACAACAAAAACCACTGACAAGAGGTGAACCTCTGTTTTTTGGCCCTTAGGAGTCTGGGGCCCTGGAGCAGTTGTCTAAATCATCTGGCGAATTCAGAACAAATTCTGAAGTCTTCAGTTCAGTAGAGTTGCTGGTTTAACTTTATAAAGCTGCAACTTTCACTTTAGTACAAAACTAGTATTATAGTATTAGCAAGCCTGGGTTACTTTACAAGTAGTCTACTATGTTTTCTCGATGTTCCACTTCCGGGATTGCTCCGGTGACGCGGGAAATTCTGCCGGATGCATGTCTTTTTGGCTGATGTCCGTTACCTTGCGCTTCCTTTGTGTTGTTATTCTAACCTCTGGTGGATTTCTGAGGACTATGGTTAACTGCTCCTCTGATCTCTGCAGGGTAAATCCAGACAGCTAGCTAGACTATCCGTCCAATCGGAGTTTTCTCTCACACGACTAACATAAAAACTGATCTGACAACAGTCCCTTCAGTCACCAGTGAGGGGAGCTGTACTGCTCAGATTTCAGTATGTGACAATGGTATTAAGTACAGTAAATTCATATTGAAAATCATTGGTTTGTACATGTACTGAAAACAGAACTAGTTTTAGTAGATTGAAAACTTCATTGCACAAAGGCAGGGTGTGTCCTTATATTGGCTAACTATGTCAGCTTTGTATACTGTATATAATCCTACTGGTTTACTTGGCATGTCTACTAATTCTTATAAGTTTCCTTCATGCCAATTCCCAGCTTCAGCTCCTCCTCCTCCATCCAACTTGCTCTCCCCAAGGCTTCTTACATTGTCACACGTGCAAAGGTTATATTAAAAGACGATTTTTCTTTTTCTTCCTTGGCTGGTTAGTGAACTGCTGCCCACAAAACCCACTGAGACATGTCTGTGATATTCAGGCTATATATAGATAGGAATTGAAACACCTTTGTTTTTTCAAAGTAGCTGGCTGAGAAAAGAAGCGGGTCCTCCCTGTATGGGTCTAGACAGATCTTTGTTTAATGGAGAGTTTGGCAGTGAGTTCTAAACTGTGGAGCAGCTTCCTGTCGTGGCCTACATTCACCTTGATCCCATGCTGCCCACGAAGCCTCATTATCCTCCCTGCATCATTCCTGGAAGCTTCTGCTGATCAGTAAATGCCACAAGTTCCATTCCCTGCTGTCTGAGGGAGCTCTCGCCATGGGAGGAGAGAGGAGAGCACAGGAGGAAGACGAGGCTCTTTCTTTCTCACTCTACGCTGAGGAGAAAGCTTAATGTTGACACTCCACTTTCAGGCATCTGCTGCGTGTCAAATCCATTAGACCATTTCAAGTCTTGGAGCTCAATGGAACAGCTCCAGTGACATGATTAAGTAGGCTGTCAATAATCCAAAGGCTTCACCATTTTACTGATCTTTAGAGGAACGTCCCCCTCTAGCAGGCATTCTTCTCCATTTGATTTGTTGAGTACGGCACTTCCAACTCATTACACAGTGCTGCTTTGTCACCCCAATGTTAACAATAAAAGTTGGTGCAGTTCTGAACTGAAGCATTATTTCTATCTTGCCTCTGCCACCAGGGACAGCTTATGAATTAATGAGATGTCAGCAGAGATGTCATGTCTTTATCCACTCTATCTCTCCAGAAGACAAACGGCCTCTATGGAGGAATTGATAGAACGAAGCATCATGATTCTTGTCTGTCTCTGGTGGCTTGACTCAGGGGGCCTTAAAAAACTTCCTCCTTCTGTTTTGTTATGGCAGATATACATCCTCAAAGAAAACAGGAATACATCAGTTGATCCTACTTATTTTGGTATGGGAATCAAATAGATCACTCATTCAGATGGTTTGTGTATGTATAATTGTATAATTAAAGCTCTTTGGATAGTTTTAGTTTAATGGTTGTGTATTAGGTGTATACTGTACATGGACACAACACCTGGCTTACTTGGCTGTTGTGTGTTGCATGTCATTCCTTCCATAGCCTATATATATATATATATATATATATATATATATATATATATATATATATATATATATATATATATATATAGTCATATAGTCTGGTTAACCTTCATGAGTCATAATGTACTGGCTGTTGATGCTTATTGTGTATGTACTGTATGCTCTATTGATCCCAAGGTTAGCATCTAAGACAGATTTTCTTAGCTAAAACGTTGAAATTGTTTTATTGCTAATATTTAACAGAATTATAGAGCCGAGAATTGTGTGATATTTCGGAAAATAGTCTTTTTTTGTTTGCTTGTTGGGAGTTAGATGAGAAGATTGATACCACTCTATGTATGCTAACTATGAAGCCATAGCCAACATATGGTTATCTTAGCTTAGCATAAAGATTAGAAATGGAAAAAAACAGCTAGCCCGTCTAAAGGTTTAGGCTCTAGGGATCGCAATATGTCGCTCTGTCTGTTGGTTGGTTGGTTGGTCGGTTCATCACTACTGAATAGATTGCAATGACATGTTATGCAAAAGTTCATAGTCCCCAGAGAAGAATGCTAATCACTTGACCCTGACCTTTCTCCGCTATGGGGTGTCAGACCTAGAATCGTGTGCTACGCCCCTGTCTCCGGCCATCATAAAGTCAAAAATCCTTTTTGTCTAGTACTTTGTTTAGGTGCTAATTTGCAAATGTTAGCACATTAGCACACTAGTATAAGACTGTGAACATGGTCAACATTATGCTAAACATTAACATGCTAGCATTATCACCGTTGGAATGTTAGCATTAAGCTAGCTTAACTGAAGACTCTAAAGTGTCTCTTTGATTGAGCGTATCTCAATTTGGATAAGTCCTTGGGTACATTTACATGTAGTACGCTGTGTACACGATATACTCCTTGCGTAGTGCGTACATTTTGACAGGGCAATATTGTTTCAAATCGTGTGAACGCACTATGTAGGCTACTCAAAATAGCAATTTAAGAAGAGTAGTGCGCAATTTGAGACAGAGCATTAGTCTTGTTGAAAGCTTTACTTAACCCTCGTGTTGTCTTTACGTAGACCATGCAACATTACGTTTTTCTGGGTCAACATTTTAAGTTAAAACCTCACTTTTGTCACTTTTCCCAAAGTTCTTTGTCGTCTTTTTTGGACAATTTTGTTGTTGTTTTTGAAGTTTTTGAAGCTTTCGCCGAAATGTTTTGTCACTTCTTGACTAACTTTTCCCAAAGTTCTTTCTTACTTTTTACAATATCTTTTATATATATATATATATATATATATATATATATATATATATATATATATATATATATATATATATATATATATATTTTTTTTTTTTTCATTGAATTTGGGTGTTTAATTTAATTTTATAGCATTTGAAGAAAAGAAAAAAAGATTTAAGAACACTGAAAAAAGTGACAGAAATATAAGGGAAAACAAAAACGTCCCAAAAAAATGCAGAAAAAATTGACAAAGATATTGTAAAAAGTAAGAAAGAACTTTGGGAAAAGTTAGTCAAGAAGTGACAAAACATTTCGGCGAAAGCTTCAAAAACTTCAAAAACAACAACAAAATTGTCCAAAAAAGACGACAAAGAACTTTGGGAAGTTGGGAAGCGTAGTATGGAACCATCCATGTTATTATTATTTATTTTTTTTACAATTTGGCTGAAGGAAACCCAAATTTCTAATTTTGAAACTTTTTGAAAATGAAAAAACAAATTTGACCCCGAGGACAACAGGAGGGTTAAAGACATATGGTGATGTTTTAATGAACTAGGACACCTTCTCCTTATCTCCAGTATGAACCACAGCATCTGTTTACATTGCCAGGTGACGACGTGCCCTAGAATATGTGCTCTTCCAGCAAAAGATTATGTAATACTGTATCTGTACTGTAACAGCTAGCCTGGCACTGTTTAAGAGGTTAAATATGTCTACCAGCATCTCTGAAGCGCATAAATGAACACGTTATATCCTGTTTGTTTTATTCGTACAAAAAAGGTAGGTCTACAGCAAATGTAATCACCTGGGCCTGACCTTTTATGGAATTATTTTTGATACTTTTTTTCCAATACTTTGTTTTTTGGCCAGTTAGCATTTTAACACACTAACTTAAGATGGTGAACATGTTAAATAGAAAATCAACACTTTTGTTGAGGCTTTTTATCGATGTTTTTAACTTTCTCTTACATTTTTGTACCTTTTTTTTTTCAACACTTATAACACTTTTTTTCAGTGTTTGTCCTTTTTTTTTTTGACGTTTTCAACACTACGTAACACTAACTTATTGATTTTAGTTTTAAAGTTATTTGGGGAATTTATGGTCAATAAACCTTACTTATAGGAAATTATACCTAATGTTTGAGTTAGAAAAGCAGAAATTAGGAATTATTTAGACTAAAATTAAAGGAATGGATGTTGATGATAATCACAGACTGGAATATGTCAACTTTTACTCAATACTATTTCAAAAACACTTCAATGTTTTTTTTCAAATGCTATAAAATTGAATAAAACGCCCCAAAATTAATGAAAGTAGAGATTTGTACTTGCCAAAGAGCGTTGTGTGGAATCAATCATGTTATTTTGGTTAATTAAAAAGAACATTGATATAGAAAAACGGGTCAATTTGACCCGAGGACAACATGAGGGTTAAATATTATGCTAAGCCTCCACATGCTAGCATTATCACTGGGGGCATGCTAGCATGCTGATGTTAAGCATTTAGCTTTTACAGTTTCACAGAGCCGCTTGCATAACTGTAGACTTGGTCTTGTTGAAAACTTTACTTAAAGACATATGGTGATGTTTTAATGAACTAGGACACCTTCTCCTTATCTCCAGTATGAACCACAGCATCTGTTTACATTGCCAGGTGACGACGTGCCCTAGAATATGTGCTCTTCCAGCAAAAGATTATGTAATACTTTACTTTAGAAGCAGAAAAACAACCCTTCAGTGTCCTTTAGCCACGTGCCTTTCTTAGCGCTTATGTAAAGGCGTTATGCAGCAATTACATTGAATTCAATGTACCTTCTTTGCCAGCAAAGGTAGGCATAAACCCATCATTTATATATGTAATGTGGTCAGTCAAGATTGTTAATAAAAGAGGTTGCTTTATCTTCGTGTCTTACGTGTAAGATCTTCCTTTAGGCCACCTCAATCTATTTTAGTTTGTCTACTTCTGCACAAAACAGCGACTGGAGCATGAATGCATTTGCACTGCTGATATATATTCTGTCATTAGCAGGACTACCCTGAGAGGGTTTTAGCTGGGTGTAGAAAGCAGATTATGACTGTGTGCCCATTGATGGCATCAAAATATGAGACAAGATTATCTGGCCATGGTCCATTCACTTCCTGGCTGAAGCAGTCGTAGAATAACCTGCTGGTCTCAAAGAGTTATATACAAAAGTAACTTTATTATAAGATAACACAAAACAATGTTCATCAAAAGATGTAAACGTCTTTACGTTTTTAGCATTCACTTTTCAAAACTTTCTGATAAATTCTATGGTTGGAAAGTTCTTCTACAATGACAGCCGCTTTGGCCAACACCCCCATTCATTTTATTTTAGCTATTCTGGTATTTTCTATAAATGTAATTGGCTGATGTACCCAAGTGTTTTAGGATCCATCTGCCAACGTGGCTAAAGGACAAAATAAATTGTTTTCTGCCTCTCTGTGTGTGTGTTTGATGCTGCTACAGGAATTGTATTAATGCCTTGTCATTCCTTTGAAATGCTGTGGAACCTGGCTGCCTTCTGCTTTGCATCATGGGAGATTACGGTGATGCAAACTCTCTCTCTCAGCTAAAGAAAATCCACTTCAAGGTCAAGCTTAAGATCAACATTTATTGAACAGGTCCTACAAATATGCCAGGGCTCATTGACTTTATTCATGAGTTAGCCACATTGCGAATTGGAACTGCATTCCATAAAGATGCTACATTTTCTGCTTAGAGGTGCAAACATTGGAAACGCTAAAAACGAATAAGGAATAAACATTTGCATGTAAGATGTTGTATGGGAGTTGTTGTTTAAGTTGAAGCACTCATAGCAGTTGAAGTGTCAGTTGGATTTGAAGCATTGAAAAAGTTGTGATGTGTCTGTTGAAGTGTAAGACCTGAAAGCCATTGAATTGTTAGTTTCAGGTTTAAAACATGTAGGCAGTTGATTTTGGTCAGTGTGGTTTGTACTTGGAACTGTATAAGAGCAGAAAGCATGTGAAATGTGAGCAGAAAGACTGAGAGATGTCTGATGAACTTTAATTAATGGAAGCAATCAACATTTCAGAAGAATATGTACTGTAAACATGCTTATGTTTTACTTGCTCTAGCAAATGCATCAGACAACCTGTCTAGCCTACCTGGCCGTAGTTGGGCCAATCACACCCGTTTATCTCACGTGGGCTGTTTGTGAGACGATGACTGGCAACTTGCTGAGTCTTTGGGCTTAACGCAAAATATATGATTACATAATTTCTGACTGACGACGAGCATAAACCTAGATTAGTAAAATTAGAGGCATTTTCAAAAACAACCAAGATGGCTGCAGTTCATGTGGAACTTTCTGTTCAAGTCAAATGCTTTTCAAATGCTGGAGGCCAAAATGGCAACACTGATTCACAGACATGTTGATGCTACACCATCACAGCTGTTCTCCACGTGCCGTAGTCTCTTTACATTTGTCTATTGTTCAGCGCTAGGTCCCAATTTGATACTCTGGTTGGTTGTAGGTCTTTCCAATTGCGTTTAGAGGCATTATTGTCCCTTGGAAATCTTACAATGAAAGGTTTAGACAAACTCGCATTTGCGCTTTGGTCTGGCGATGTCAGGCTAGCACACAGCAACAGTTCATCCATTTGTATGTAAGCAATGAAAGCAGTTGAAGTGTCAGTTATAGTTACAGTTTCTTTACATGTATTTTATCCAAAGCGACTTACAATTGTTATATATGTCAGAGGTCGCCTCTGGAGCAACTAGGGGTTAAGTGTCTTGCTTAGGGACACATTGGTTGATGTATCCACACCTAAGGCATGTGTCATATCCACTGCGCCATCACCACCCAGTTGACATATTGATGCCAAACGTAGTTGAGATGTATTGTTGAAAGCATTTAAAATGTCTTCCTGAGCTAAACAAAGTCTACTTCGCGGTCTACCTTAAGGGCAAATGAAGCAGTTGGTGTCAGTTGAATTTGAGGCACTGAAAGAAGTGTAAGAGTTGAAATCTGTTAAAATTTTAGTTTCATGTTGCCCTGTAGGCAGTTGAAATTTCAGTTCTTATGTGAAGAAAGCTCACGAAAATCCACTAGTTTAAGACAGAAAATGAGTTGAACATAAAACCTGCAAGGACCTACAACTTCATCTTTCCCCAGTAATATTTTAGTCAAGGCTCAATGGATTTATTCATTAGCAGGACACGGAGGAGCTGAACCTCTTTAGATGAAACAGAATGTGATAATGTCACAAAATGTGGTGTGTATATGAGCAGCAATTATTCAGCACAACATGACATGACAAACAGTTGAGGACCTAGCGGTTTTCTTAATGAAGAAAATATGTGTTGAAAAACAAAGAGAACATCTTCCTGCTGTGAGGAGCTTTACTGAAGTGTCTCAAGGTAAAAAAGAAAAACTTTTCTAGTCTTAACAGCAGAAGAACAAAGTGTTATTCTAATTTCTTTTGCTTTCACCACTTGACGCTTGAGGAAGGAATTAAGTGTCTAATTAAATGCCGGAACTATCAACAGCTACATATCTTTTTGATGTAAGTCAAATGCAGATTTGAGTCGCGCATGTGTCACTTTGCGACAAGTAGCATACAAGATGCTAACGAGAGACTTCTGTAATGTCAACACAGTAAAAAAGGACCTACTGTACATAATGAAGTTGGTTCACTGTTGGCTACAAGTTACCATCAAACACAACAAAGGTTGCCAGTTGAATGGTGTTTTGAGCTAACGTTAGCAATCAAACAACCAGAGGTAGCTAAAACGGTTTTGAAATGATTCCCATCTTCTTTTATTGTTTGTAATGAGAAAAGTTTATTATTTCATGGATTTCACAAATTTCAGATGACACGTTAGGCCGTAAACCGTTTAAATCTGAGCAACATCTGCACTCTACCAGAGCCGGTCTGACTCGACTCTCATCGGGTATGACGCGTTATGCCGTAAACTGTTTAAATCTGAGCATGCGCGACTCAAATCTGCACTCGACTTACATCGGGGGGGTGACAGGCGCTACAGCAACAGGTCGTCTGAGCAGACTGATAACGAAAGTCTATGTGTAAAGTGCTGAAGTTTTAGTTTAGGCTGCACTCACTTGAACGGGGCCATTGAAAGGCAGATATGACAAAGCACTTTTTTTTTTTCTCCCTTTTTCGACAGCCTCGCTGTCTTTAGTGCCGCCACTGCATCTCACAGCAGCAACAAAGCAGCGAGTGGGTTATCTGCAGTCAGCTTAAAAAGAGTCAGTGCACGCAAACACACACAGACACAGTTCCATTTCTTTTCTCAAGCACACTCCTTGTGTCCTTGGCTGATTTTGGACATTTCTTTAATCTGGCAATTAAGCTTCTCCTCTTTACTGTTTGACCATGGTAGAAATGTTCTATCTGATCAGTGATTGCTCTCTCTGCATCACCCCCTCCCCTCAGTGCTCTCTCTCTCTTCACATGTTTCGATGTACATAACCAAAGCCAGGAACGCACTGTGACATTAAGTATCACAATTTTATTACAAAAATTAAATTCTTCATCTCTCAGTTTTTGCCATGCTTGGAGCATATAACAATACAGTAAAAAACCCAGACCCAGAGAAGATAGTAAAGCAGATTTCAACAATGCTTCCACAGCACTCTGTCATTCATGCTGTTACTATACACATACTGTTACATTCCTAATACAGAGTAGTACAAACACCTGCCAAAAACACGTCATGTCAGATAACAAACTGTAAACAAATTACATTTACCAGAGAAACAAGGAAAATCAACCCAGCTCAGAAAAAGGAAAAAACCCAAAAACGATAAACATTGAGTTGGCAACTTGAAACATAATGAATGTGCTGAATATTTGTACCAGCCCAAGGCATCGGGGCTTTTGTAGCAATGTTGGCAAGTTAACGACATTCTTACAGAAACACTTGAAGCGAACGACGATTACAAATTGACTTGTACCACAGTCTGACTCTGCAGTGTCCTTCAACTTACCCTCCTCTCCTGGTGATCTGTTCGTCAGTCACAGTGCAAGTTCCGGAAGGGCGGGTGGGAGGACGAGGGGGAGAAGAGGGGGGGGGGTGTTCGCAGGGAGCTGTACCAGGATTGGATGGCCAGCGTAATCTCCCACTTTTCAGAGGGAAGGGGGTGGGAGAGTTTCGCAATTCCTCACTTGGATTGTCCAAACATAAGGCGCAGATTGCCAGCTGCCAGTCCAAGTCGAATTAAGCCAAACAAAAAAGCTTAGGTGTGCTTTCAACTGAACGTCCGAGAGAAAATAAATGAAAGAAAAACAGATACCAATACTTTATCACCGAGGTTTCCAAGATAAATTGGATTTTTTTTTTTTTTTTTTTCCTCAAGATGAAAAGTGTTGTTTTGCTTATAAATACCTAATAAGAATGATAGAAATCCCAGATTTTAAGCTTACCAATAACTCAAATAGTCTCTAACAAACGTCGAAATGAAGACAGGAACGACAAAAGCTCAGAAATACAGAGAGGCCTTTCTGGAATGGTGAAATGCAGTTCAGTTGAGCGAACGGCAAGGCTCGAAGGTCCATTTGGTCGCTCCGCCAAATATTTCGATGTTGCTCTCTGTCCAGGAGAAGACGTTGCCCGCCGGTGCTTTGCTGTTGCAGGTCGCCAAGTTGTAGATCTCGGCGATAGAAAGTTTCCTATTCCAGATGTTTAAGTTTGCTAGTTCACCGACGAAAGCTTGTGTGGCATCAAAGCCTCCTCCCAATGTGTCCTGTAGAGCAATGCAGACAAGTCTTAATCATTAGTGCACATCAAAGCTTGAACTGAAGTGTTAGTTATCTGATCAGGAAAGTTGAAGTAACTCAACACTTCCTGTGAAGAATCCTGCAAGATTGATGTGCATTAGAGCACAAAACCATGCTAGGGTTTTGTTATACAGTGTACGTGATATCATCGGAGAGAATGTCTGTTCTTAAATATGGCTTTAGTTTGAAAATGTGAGCAAATGGGTTGTAGTTATACAAAATAAATGGAAAATTAAATTTATTTTTGCAGAACTCCAGTCTGGAAACCATGTACTTTCTGTAGGCATGATTTATTTTATTAGGCAGGGTCTGTGATGGTGGTTGTTAAAAAAAAAAAAAGCACTTGCATGTTGAACTTACATGTGGCTCTTTGTAGTTTTGCTTAGTGGAAGCTAATGCACTCCCATGTGATTCTTACTATTCTGGGTTTGTACCTTCATGGTTAAATGCACTTACTGGAATTCACTTTAGATAGAAACGTCAGCTAAATGAAATGTGATCTAATGTATGTAATATAATTTGGCCAAATGCTTGAGTTTATACGGGTCTCTTCCTAGGACAACAAACTGACTATCAACAGTAAATTCTCTGTAATTCGTTCCAATCCTGGGATGATAAATTGCACACCAATTTTGACCATCTATTTTATTTGCCACCTCTTCAATGTCCCCACAATCTATTTCATAGTGATTCCCATTGTATCCAAAATTAAATGCATAATTGTGTCAGGTGTATTTCCAAATATGTGAGGGATTAAAGTTCAGAAGTTGCAATCACTGATGTAAAAAAAAAAAAGTAAAAAATATCCACCTGCTCTTGTCCCAGGACCAGCACTCCATCTGGTTTGATGGGGTGGTACGGTGCCAGATTTTCTCCATTTCCCCGCATCACTCCATCCTGGAAGGCTTCCCACATCCCGTCACGGGTGGTCCATGTGATGCACAGGTGATGCCATTTCCCGTCATTAATGAGAAACGGCAGCTTTGCAACCTGCAGCAGAGACGTTGGAAAAATGACGTATTTCTCTCCAGTTAACAATCTCTCTGTCACACTTCAGTAGCAGAATCACTCTCCGCCACCTGAAAATTCATTGCTTCCACACCTTCTCTTCTTCCTGCTGAATCACTTCCCCTATCCCCTATATTTTCCTCTAAAAATAAGACCACTGTGTAGCACCTATTTTTATTCCATTTCCAGATCTGGCACATAGATGTTGTCTAGTTACTCATCTGTGCACAAAATATTATAACTTATTCCTACTGTTGCACCCACTGTACGTTATCCTGGATATTAACATGATAAATGCACAAAGTAAATGCAAAAAGGCCAAAATGAGACCCTGCAAAGGTAGGCTACATGTGTGGAATCAGTCTCTATCCATGGTTATCAGTTTCTATTACCTTGTCATTGATGAGGATCTCCATAGGGTTGTTTCCCCACTCGATCAGCACCAGCTCGTTGGCCTGACCCGGTACAGCATAGGAGAAGGGTGTCCCCACCCCAGGAGAGGCGTTGGACTTAATCCACAAACACACACTGAAGGAGTACATCTCGGGGAGGCTCCTCTTGGCTTTGGCGTACATGTAGTTGGTTCTCAGGGGGAAGGTGAGCTGAAACTTATCTGTTGGCCTGGTTTCTTTACCTGTAGAGTTATTATAGAATATTTCTCAGCGATTTTGTATTTATTTAGGGATTGGAAGGAGATTGATGATTATGGGATGTATATGATTCAATTCATGTCAGTTAGTGGAAGGAAAACAAAGCTTGTCTGAAAATGTAATCGATTTTTCCACAATATTAAAATGAACACATTTAAAAACACATTTTACAATGATTTTCTGTCGGCTGTCTGTGTGGGAGGGCTCTCTCTCTCTCTTTCTCGCGCACATACACACGCGCATTTGAACAAGCCTTGCTATGTGCCCCAAAACGGGCCAGCGCGAGGCGCACCCTGCAAACTTTCTCTGTCTATGACCTCTGCATATGCATATAGCACCCCCCCCCCATGCAAAATAGCCAGCCAGAAAACAGAAACTCAGCGAAGCAAAAAGTGCAAACAGGTCTTAAGATATGCAAAGCAATGCAGCTCTCCCCTCTCCTCCCTCACGCTATCTGTGCGCAACGTGACGGTTGCGGCATTGTGAACGGTCCCACATGTGTGCTGTAATACTGAAGGTGTCAATTCTTTCTAAACACCGAGACGCCATTGAGCTTAAAAACAAAAACGAGTAAATTACACCTAATCTTGTTAAGAACTCCCGTGGAGCCACATTCGATGCCCTGAAAATGGCATGCGCGCACTCGGTCCCACCTTGGAAATCCCCAACGCACCTTTCTCCAGGTCTGTGATCCGATGGTGCAGAGAGGTGAGCGTGGACTCCACTCTGTTCCGCTGCTCGGTGTCATTCCTGGTGCCCGGTTTGGTCTCCTCTATCGTGTTGACCCGGGACAGAACCTGCTTCTCCATATCGTCTATCTTGTTCTGGAGCAGATCTTTCAGGCTGTTCGCCTGCACGGTGTTGTTACCTCGACTGTATTGCTGCATCGGACAGAGGGAGACAGATACTGCGTTACAGGGACACAAGGAATACTTTCTCCGGTCTTAAACTCCTAGAAACAGCAGCCTAGTGTGTGTGTGTGCGCGTGTGCGTGGGTGGGTGTGTGGGCGCGCGCCTTCTCTGCGCCACATTATTCAAAATGCAGCTATACTCTGCACTTGGTTTACTTCACATGATGAGTCTTTCTCACTGTCAGTTAAAAGATGAACTAAAGCACATGTGCAGCATCTCCAAGCAGAGACTGCTCTAAGCCAGAGAAATGTTGCAGCAGTGTGTGGAGGCTCAGTCTTCCTAATAAACAACCTGGGAGGCTAATTGAATAAACTTTTGACCGGGTCAGCGCTGCTCTCCTCTCCTCTCCTTTGCTTGCCTACCTCTAGATTTTCCAGTCTCTGTTTCAGCGTGCTTAAAGTCTGTCCCAGCTGGGCCAGAGTGTCCGTGGTGCCCCGGGATACATCCCCCATCGTGTTCTTCGCCCCCGGGCGTCTCGCCCCGGGTCCTGCCGCCGGGAGACTCTGGCTCTCGCACCGGCTCAACTTTGACGTTAGTTCCCTGATTGTCTCCTTTTGGTTCATAATGGTCTCCTTTTGCTGTAGCACGGTCTCCCGTAGCTGCATGACCGTGGTCTTGAGGTCCTCCGCCGGTCCGCTGTTTTGCATCGTGGCCGCGCACAAGTCCATATCCTTTGGCACCGACGTGCAAATAAACTGCGTCTGTCCAAAGTCTTGCGCGGAGATCTGCGCAACAACCAGGCAAGAAAGTAGAAAAAGTTTCCTCGAGAATCCGTCCATGGCTCCAAGCATGTATGAGAGAAAGAGTGTGACTGTGTGTGTGTGTGTGTGTGTGTGCGTGTGTGGTGGCTGTGAGATTTCAGCACCACGGAACTGTCCACTGAAGCTGTGAGCTCTGGGCGCTGTGTGCAGTTTATATAGCGGACAGTAAGCAGCGCCGATTCCCCGCATCACTGAGGGGAGGCAGCGGCAGAGGCCAGCCCCTTATTTAAGGTCGTCCTCACTGTTTGTAAAGCACCCACACACTCTGGCTTTACAGTAGCACAGAGCGCCTACACTATAGTGATATCTGGGTGATATCTGGGAATCATAACCGGGAATGATGGAGGAGACTGCACACATGACGAGTCCAATACATTTAGATTAAATGCAGCATTATATTATAAGATAACTGTGGGTACACACACACACACACAAACATTTTGGGTGTAACCACTCCTTATTTGTAAGACCCTTCTAATAGATAGACACATTTTGATCTTTTCTCAACTGTGGGATCGTGTTACCTCAAACTAAGCCTTCTGTGGAAGATCCTTAGAATAGATGAAATACTGTTGAAACCCTACATACTTAAATATTCCACCTATCATATAGTAAAAGGAAAGTGTGGAATATCAGAGTAGGCCTGCATTGGAAGTGCAAATAGACACAATGTAGACTCAGACCATCCTATGACGTCCGTATGTTCTTCATATGGCTTTGTCACTGGTGGATGAAGTACTGGGGTCCTTTACTGTGGTGAAAATAATACAACAATGTATTCGGTTATAAGTCGGTCTAAACCACTTTAAGTAAAGTACAGAAGTCTTGTCATCAAAATGTACTTAAAAGTAACACAATTAAAAGCAGTTCTGATGCCCTTACATAGTGTCATATATATGGTAGGATTCTTATCCCCAATGCATTATTGTTAAGCCGTGTTGGGCTGTTTAATCTGCAAAACATTTAGTCTTAGACATTTCTATCTATTTTGCTGCACACAGCGTTTTTAATTTAAATCAACTTGTTGCATTTTGAAACATTTAAATCAAAAGCAGGTTTTCCACACTGGCGTCATAAACACATGACTTTGATGACACAGGTTGATTTTGTGCTCTTTTTATGATAAATGAAAAATGTAAAGGACTCCAGACTTTAATTATTGGTCCACCTTAAATGAAATCCAATCCTCTTCTGAGTCTGTCCCAAGGTAAAAGTGCCCATTATCATCATCACACACGCCCTCCTCCCCCTCTTTCTCTCTCTTTCTCTCTCTCTCTCTCTCTCTCTCTCTCTCTCTCGTTCCCCTCTCTTCCCCCCCTTTCTCTCTCTCTCACCCTCTCTCTTGCTCTCTCTCTCTCTCTTACAATGGGTTTACAATGTTTTCTTGTCATTGAAGACACACCGGAACTCTCAAACCTCTCAAACCTCCGAGAGCAGCAGTGAAGAGACAGAAGTGTTCAATGTCAAAGAACAAAGTCTGTAACACCATCCACACAGCCTGCGAGAGGGGCTTTGCGTTATGTTAACCCCAGCACCAAAGACAGATGCGAGAAAAGAGAAGTGAAATCTTTTCAAATAGTTCAAACAGACTGTTAAGTAACTACCCCCGCAGCTCTCGCATTAATAAATAAGACATACAGAGCGAGGGAAAGGGGCCAACTCTCTGACATAGATCTTGTTGGGATAACAAATCGTCACTGACGCCGGTGACGTAGGAAGGACACACAGCTGCTAGGAAACAGCTTGGCTTAAAGTGAACTTCATCTGAACTTCAGCTAGATGTTTTACCATCAATGTGCAAACTAAAGGATGGGGCAGAAGACAGACAGAAATCAATGGGTAATCACTTCTAAAATTACACATTTCAGCGTGCAACCAAGACCAAAGTTTCCCCTCAAGCAGTATCTAAGAGACACGAAAATAAACTTACTTCTGCAGTACAGTGTTAAAGAACTAATAAAATGAAGCAATATTAAGAAACTACGGATGAGTATTAGGTCCACATGTGAAAAAAAATTTATTTGAGTCCTGAGTTTGAAGTCACAATTGCGAGATCAAAGTCAGAATTTCTGCACCTCAGAAACTCACAACTCAAATACATTTTTCATATTGGCCCTCATCCTCTTCCGTAGGAAACAGCACTTATGTCTTATCTTTTGTGACAATATGTTGCGTAAAAACTTGGTTATAAATCAGTACTTTAAACAACAGGCTATCAAAATCCCATATAAAACTCCTTTCAAAATAAAGTTCAATAAAGAAAACTTTATTTACAAGTAAATGGACTGCTGCCACCACGACCCACCACCCCATAAGCGGATGAAGATGGATGGGTTATATGGATCAAGATTAGAAACCCATTCATTAGAAATAGTGAGTAGGCTCGCCTTTACTTCATTTTGATGTGTTATTATTACTTGAACCAAATAAAAATAAAAAAGAACACAATTCTCCAACTGAACATCATTAGGTTACCTTATTTCCACCGCTGCCAGTCACAGTAGGGTAACAGTCATCAGCCACTGCAGAGCTTGTGCTAAAATGAAGTCTTTTTTTTTTAAGAGTCACAGGTTTGATTCCAACTGAAGAGTTACCGCTCCCTCTGACACCAATGACTTCTCCCTCTCTGTCGAATCAGCGTGGCAGAGCACTGCTTAAAACTGCCGTCAAATAGAACCCTGCAAACAAATGTGCAGTCCAAACATTTCAGCAAGCCTTTCATTTTTCACTGTTGCATTTCAAGAGTTGGGCATGATGTCACTTCAGCTGCTGGCTACGATGGGATGAAAATTGACCCATCAGTCCGCTTTCATTTGTTTAATTATCGATCTAGCATGTTGTAATCAGCAAGGTGCCAAGCTGAAGGCGATAAAACAGCAGACATGACATTAAATGGTCAACAGCAGAGCCTAATTGCCGTGGCCCAAGACAGGTATGTAACAGATTTTCCTTATCTCAGCACATGACCATTAAAAAAACCAAGCAATACTTATTAGCGCTCATAGTCTGAACGTCATTTATTGTCTTCAACAGCGTAAGCAGCACTGTCATGCTCATATTAAATAAAATGGGAGCAAATGGAGCCCTTTTCAATCCTTTTGATGTCCAGAATTTAATGTTTGAGATTAAGTTGAACAGTGCTTCCCACCTGGACAAAGCCCACCTCCGACACAGTCAGGTTACACAAAGGGATGAGCAGCTGCCACATATATCGGTTCAATATTCATCTCCGATGCCACGCGTTTAAAAGTGCTGCAGCACCATATGTTTGGCCATGTTTTTTCTCATTCTTGCCATGTGCCTGCCACCCAGTCTGCTGTAACACTGATGAAAATTGCATTACATGTCACTCAGTTTTTACTGAGCTTTCCAGAGTGTAACTAATCCAATTTGTTGCAAGGAACTTTGGAAACTGTGGCACTGCTGCAGGCATATTGTTAACTTTATTTTTTATCAACCCATTCGGTCTTACTACAAACAAAGTATGCTGCTGGGACTTGATAGTTTGCAGCCATATTTTGTTGTCTGTAAGTGTGTTCTGCTTTGTGTTTGGGCGGGATATACACACCAGTCATGAGCTGACCCCTTCTTTCTTCCACTCCAGTGTCCAGAGTGTTGTAGAACGCAAAGTCAGATCTACGCATGCATCAGGCCAAGCTGGACTCCAGGGGCGGGTGTGGAAAATGGCTGAAATCCATAATGATCAGTCTCCTAGGCTCACTGAATAATGCAAAGCTTTATAATAGAACCAACTCTTTAATGGCAGAGATAGATAAGAACAATTTCACACGCTGGCAGAAAAGCGCTTGCTTATTTATCCAGAGTGAGAGAGAGAGAGAGAGAATTTGGTGGTATGGTTTGTCCTAAGATATACCACCATACATTTAGTTTTTTTAATATTCACTGCTGAACCCAATTTAAAAGAAAACAAACTCATGGCCAAGTTAGCTCAGTTGGTAGAGCAGGTGCCCATATATAGAGGTTTACCCAAAAAGGCCCAAAAAAATAATCTTTAAGAAAAAAAACAACCTATAACCTGCATTTCTTTGGTCAGTATACCATTTTATTCTCCATTTAGAGCCCAAAGGAACTGGTAAACCTATTAACTTGCTATCTTTGTTTCCTCTGTCCGAGTTCCACGACAAGTACTATTCTTCCCTCTGTACACACTTCACTGCTTCATTTCTGACTGCCGAGAATCGAGATGTGTTGTCAGGTAACCGAAGCCTCCTCACAGCAGCTTCGCTGTCTTTGCTGCGCTGACGTCTCCATTTCAACCGTCCCACAGAGGAGGAGATGAAGAGGGAGTCAGGAGGGAGTTGTTCTATAGTCTGCTGCTGTGCATGTATTCCCACTGGGAACAGCAGGGAAGGGTGGTGAAATGGAGAAGAGCAGAAAAAGATGAAGGTATTTATCTATTCATACTGTACATAGAACAGCTGTAGTTCCAACCAAAAACCATCGCTTGTAAATAATAATGGACGAAGCTTCCGGGCTGCTAACCAAGCTAGCTAGCTACTGCTAGCGTTAGCTGGTAAATTAAGGAATGGCGGGATAGCGCCAGTTCAAGAAGGTAAATCTCTACTGCATGACCCGCTTCAGAAGGGTTGAAAATAGGCTATTTTCCCCCGTTAGCGTTTAGCTTACGTGGCGCCATTGCAACCATAACCACCAATGGCTTTGTCGAATCATCTTTCTGAGCGTCACCGTTGCCAAAAACCAAGATGGCGCCTGCAAATTGTCAAACTCTAGACTTCAAAACAGCAATCCACAAACAGTGGGTGACGCCATAGCTGCCACGTCTACTATTTTTTACAGTCTATGGAACACACAATCACACACACACACACACACACACACACACACACACTCACACTCATACTTACACTCACACCACAAACACTGTTAAATGCATCAAGGGCTGTTATTTGCGTCCATGTACAGTATGTTAATGCGTCACAGGACTGATTGATTTGGCCTCGACCTTCATCTCTATAATTAATTGCCCATAACTTATATTAGACCGGAACATTGTTTTATTGATGTCCAGCCACACCAGAGAGTCATTTACTAACTTATTCCTCTCTGATTAAAACCCAAAGTGACATAAACAAATGCCCGTGGCATTATGTGTTCCACTAGGCGCTAAGCTAACCTTATCATAATTCTCCACAGCCTGCACATTAATGTTTTTGCCACGACAGTGCTGTTTATCAAGCAGCTTGTTGGACTCCCTCCAGAAACAACATTTCCCCCATTAGGCCTTTTGCCTCAACAAGTCTGCAGCCAAAATGTGTCCAAAAGGAGGAAGTGGGTTAAGTCTTGAACATCAGGCTGAAATGATGATTCTGTTTTTCAGAAGGCCTGTGTGAAAGATCTTTTAGTCTCTGCTGGATGCTCCTGTGTTTCCTGTGCTGTATTTTTTCAAGATTATTTTTTAGGCATTTTAGGCCTTTAAAGACAGGACAGCTGAAGACATGAAAGGGGAGAGAGAGGGGGAATGACATGCAGCACAGGACTGCAGGTCGGAGTCGAACCCCGGCTCGATGCGTTGAGGAGTAAACCTCTATATATGGGCGCCCGTTCGACCAACTGAGCTATTCGGGCGCCCTTTCCTGCGCTGTATGATGAAAGCATGTCCTGTTCATAGTGAAAATGTTATCAGTTACTCATATTACTTATTGATAAAAGTAATTACACTAATTACGCAACAGCAAAAGTAATTACTTTGGTTACTTAAGGTGCTCGCCGCGATGTCACGCGTGTTTTAGGCATACATACAGGCAGCAAACATCTCCTCACTACCTGTGAGCTACCTGGCCCAGAACACATAGTAACAAAAATAAACTGTGCCCACCTGCACCACGAAGCGTACACAGTGTTCCAGCGTTCCAGCCAATAACCGACAAGAAGGATTTTCGGGCTGAGGAGGAGGAAGGGGCGAGCTAGTCTCGTTTTGTTTGAAAATACTTCGAACGTCAAAAGAAGTAACGTCACCCAACATCGCTTAGAGCACCTTTAGGTCACTTGTTACTGTAACGTTACTGTCATTATGCAGTCCAACTCGGTCAAAGCTCCAAATCCTCCACATCCACACATTACATCTTCTGTAGGTAAGATGTGTTGAAATAGAGTAGAAGACTTCATGGTTTAGCCAGTATACGTTTTGGAGGTATTTAGTCTACTGACTTTAGGAACCTTAACATTAACCCCAGTGACTGCACACAGAAGTTGTGGGGTTGTGTGAACAAAACCCAGACCGTCCTCACCCAAAAAATGACCGTACAGAATAAGTCAATTGTGCAAGCAGCTTATAACAACCCATATTTAGCTTTGCTGGTAGGCTGCAACCTCTCGTGGCTGCAGTATTCATCCCGGGAGCGAACTAGTAAGCGAAGGAACAAAGTAAAAGAGCACCAAATTCCTCATAAGAGGTAGAGGTTGGAATGGTGTGTGGGTCAAACAAAAATAGGACTTTCAATCAGGAGACTGGGGTGAAACGAAAACTTAACTGTCATTTTGAAAAGAAAAAAATAAAGTCTGTGACACAGTGAAGTCCATGATGCAGTTACTTGGTCATATAAGTAGTTACATGACTCATTTCAAGCCAATCTCTGATGACCTATGACTCCTTATGAGTCCTATCCCTACGTTTATTACTTAATTTTTGTTGCCTTAATTTCACTAGTTTTGTTTCACAACGTTTTCTATGTGTTTAAAATCTTGGCTGTTATGTTTAAATAGAACAGTCCCGTGATTTAAAAAGTTACCAAGATCATGTGTTACAGTGATGGCAGTAAATGGAACGGTCAAATATGTTGTTTTGGGAGTCATTGGAAATCAACCTATTCTGTTGTTTAGGTATGAGGATGTGTTGACAAAATCAGCTGGTTCCTGAACGTAGACTTACCAGTAGTTAACGTTGGCAAGAATGCCAGCTATGACGACAGACATTTAAATAAGACAATAAGACTTTGGAGTTACTGAAAGCCATTTTATCCTCTTTTGGTAGCTACATGCTAGATGCCTCCCTATTTGTCCAGTCCCTGTGACAAGCTTACATGTAGTGAGTCATCCTCATAATCAATTTCACCTAAACTTAAACTAAAAGAAAAGTAGCCAGTAAAGTAGCCTGTAGAACTCTGAATGTCTCACAACTACAGGCACAATAAGCTATGCTTCCAAAATAAGGTCACTAGGTATAACAAAGAAATCTGGTTTCTGACCTGCTGCATGTACACAAGGATTCACAGTAACCAGGTTACTACAGTGCATTCTCAGATTACCTGTAACCTGATTTCTCTGAGTAACCAAGTTTTGTGTGTGTGCATGTAAAGGCAAAAATATTTTACAGGTTCTGAATGCTGTACCCAGCTGCCTCCCTGAACTTTCTCCCAAGAATTCTGTCTTCTAAGCCAACTCAATATGGCAATTCCATTGGCATGAGTGTAACAAAGACAATATTTTGCCAAAGCGTCAAGTAATAATGAGATTCAATTCTTTTATGTATCTTTTCGGACAGACTCTCCTGAGTAGCATTCATGATGGTGCACACAGTTGTTCACACGTAAAGTGACGGAAATAGTTGTAATAAAGAGAGCTTGAGAGAAGTTCAAAACCTGCCTTCTTGCACACCATGTCAACCATTTAAAGTGGGCCTGATTGTTGGATTGTCTGTTTGGAAAAGTTACATAAATTGTTGTATGCAGCATTCTCCAATTCCACCATTGGAAAGAGGGTTTCACACACTGTAAGACAATCCAACAAGCACTTCATATGAAGCGTGGCCTTACGTCTGATGGATGACAGACCAGACGCTGACCGACTTTTATTAATACACAGTATTATTCTTGATCGATTCTGATGCCTTTCATTTTCTGTCTACATCCCCGTGCCGTGGAACATGTTTTACAGGACTCTGTTCAATGTTTCATTTCATTGCAAAGATTGACCTTTTTCACAAACAAAAACTGGTTAAATGAAAAATAAAAAATTCAAAGCATAAGATCTCACAGCCGTATTGGATATGTGAGGGAGGCTTGTAACATTATCACATCGTGTTGTATTTTGCTTCTGAAAGGTCACTTTTCTCCGGCTTGTGAAAATGCCACAGTTTGTGCTGACTATTAGTGGCTCAAAAACACACACTCACACTTAAATCAGACCCATTTTAAGGTACACTACAGCTACTCCCAGACATAATGAAACATTAAACATTAAGCCTTCTAAAATTTTACACAGTGCTATAATGGAGCAACAGCTCCCACAGAGCTCATGGTCTTAAAGACAAGCCTAAGCACTTAGCGTTTAGTGGCATAGCGAGGCCGTGGCACCGTGGGAGCAGGTGTGTTTTAGGACTCAATAACGTTGGAAAGATGAAACCCTGTAAAGCAGGAGAGTCTGGAGTGAAAGAGAGTAATAGGGAGAGTGAGCTCTCTGCACATCCCCTCTCAATTACATCAAGTGACCTTGTTAAATTCAACTCTCTCTGCCATGACCCCTTTTGTGCTGGGTTATTTCTCCCCAAAGCAGATTACATTTTGACTGATATTGAAGTGAACCTAGTTTACAGAGATTCGGAAAAGGTAGAGGACATTTCCTCATATCACACAAAACATGTTAAAAAATGTTCTTGTTTTATTAGTTTTGAATTCTTAAAGGCCCCATATTGTAAAAAGTTAGATTTTTTATTCTTTTTTTTTTATGATAAAGCAGGTCGAGGCGCTATAAAAAAAAAAAAATACTGTTAAAATATCAAAATGCTCAATCCACAAAGAAATGCACACAGCCAGTGTTCAGAATCTGTGCCTTTAAACGAGCCGTCGGGACTTCCGGACTGTTGAGATGTCACAGCTATACGATATTTTGGTAGAAAGTGTTGTTACAGTTATTCCCTGGCTGTAATGATAGTACAGAGACTTAGAGAGTGCATATACGAAAGTGGAGAGAGGGGGGGCTTAAAGAGACAGGCACGGGTGAATACAGGTATATCCAGACATACAGTATAAGAAAAATAATGTGTTTTTTACTTTGAGCATGTAAACATCTTCTAATAGAAACCCAATAGAAACCCAGAAAGCTAGAAATGAGCATAATGTGGGACCTTTAAATGAAGTCCTGTTGGTGCTGAATGCTATTTTAGTAAATTTGGCTCTTCTTCAGGCATGTTTCAAAGAGGAAGTGAGATATTTTGTTATCTGTATGTCAATGTTATGAGAGATTTTAAATTAATTAAAGCAGTGGCTTCATCTGTATTTGCTTTGGGTACATTTTTCAAAAGTCTGCATTATTCATAATGGTAGAGCAACGCTTAGAGATCCTAGTGTTGTACCACACAATTTATTTATATGCAACAAATGAGGAGCAGCGATGAACTGCACATCAATAATACAGATGCAAAGGGTTTATTGATGAGAGCCAGTGTCCTTTGTAGGCACGTTTGGAGTCACAAACCCACCGCTTAATAACCAGAATGTTGTTTAATTCTCAGTACTAATAAAGTGCAGATGCAGTCACTTTTTTCATTTCTTTTCATTGGAATTATAGATTGTATCATAACACTCCCTTTTAGCCAGTATTTGCCAATTCTACTTAACATTTTTCACATTTTACATTTGAGTGTAGCGTGCCCTGATAGATCTCTCTGTGTGCAGCTATATTTTCTGCATGTGTGAGCATTTAAGACCTTGGGGGACAAGTGAGCCATTGTAATCTGTCTTTCAGAAGCAACTTCTTTAAATCAGCATGAGATACTGCTTTCATTGTGCACCTTTAATTTTGCGCTCCAGGCCACTTGACACTCCCAGTTCCATTAAAAAACGTTCACTCTGAAGCCCAATACAGAATACAGCTGACTCTGGATGCTGTGTTGCACTCATGTCTCATTAACCTTTACTGTTGTCAAGCAGGAAGTTTATATTTAGTTAGATTTAAATGAATGTGGAAGATTTGTTAAATGTGAATTAGTGCCACGTTGCTTTTTTGGGCTGTGCCCGGTTGGGCTCCGTGGAATCCCCAGCCACCAGGCGCTCGCTGACAAGCCCTCCGTCTGGGGATTCCACGGAGCCCAACCGGGCACAGCCCAAAAAAGCAACGTGGCACCTCTCTCTCCATCCCATAGGCCCACCACCTGTGGGAGGAATATTCATCCGGGATATTCATCACTGCTTTTTGCAGATGATGTGGTCCTGATGGCGTCATCGGCCTGTGACCTTCAGCACTCACTGGATCGGTTCGCAGCTGAGTGTGAAGCGGCTGGGATGAGGCTCAGCACCTCCAAATCTGAGGCCATGGTTCTCAGTAGGATACCGATGGTGTGCTTTCTTCAGGTAGGGAATGAGTCCTTAACCCTTGTTAGTGAGTGAGGGGACAATGGAGCGGGAGATTGGTCGGAGAATAGGCGCAGCGGGTGTGGTATTACGTTCCATTTATCGCACCACTGTGATGAAAAGAGAGCTGAGCCAGAAGGCAAAGGTCTCGATCTACCGGTCAGTTTTTGTCCCTACCCTCACCTATGGTCATGAAGGCTGGGTCATGACCAAGAGAACGAGATCCAAGGTACAAGCGGCCGAAATGGGTTTCCTCAGGAGGGTGGCTGGTGTCTCCCTTAGAGATAGGGTGAGAAGCTCAGTCATCCGAGAGGAGCTCGGAGTAGAGCTGCTGCTCCTTTGCCTCCAAAGGAGCCAGTTGAGGTATTTCGGGCATCTGGTAACATTTCTGTTGCACAACTAAAAAAAAACTTCTAAACTTACATGTTCCACATAAACAAGTTCCTTCCCGAGGCTATATTTCAGAGGCACTGGGGCTCCGTCCACCGCTTAACGCCGCCCAAGACAACTGTGATTGGTTTAAAGAAATGCCAATAAACCAGGGTCTGATGTCATTTAAACTTCTGCAGTGCCTGGCATAGTCACATTTTTCAATAGGTGTGCTGAGTGTCAAACCAGCGCTGAGACTCCCTGGAAGCTCCGTGCAAGCTTTTCCGTAGAAGTATGAATCAGGCATCATCCAAGCAACTTTACACTCAACAAAGCACTTCCTTGGGTACTGAACATTACACACCTGCTATGACATAGATGAGACCTCAAGCAATGCTTACCAGATGTACAGTGTGGGTGTAAAGCCTGACATCCGGGCGTGTCAGGCATTCTCCCCTTTTGCTATTTCTGCTAACTAGTTTGCCAAGACATTGTAGCAGCATCCAAGACTTGTGATTGGTTTGAAAAAATACAAACAACCCAGAGCGTTTTTCTCCCTATACTAGAATGTTAACTCAACCATACTCCAGAGCTGACACAGCACTCTGGAGATAGATAAATATCTTGTAGATCTCAAGAGCTCACACTGGACACTGAAATTCCTTGAGAAAAAGGAAAAGTCGATCCAATGAATGGTTGTAGAGAAAATCAAAAGACACACGTACATGCAGACAGACTTAGACTCCTTCCATTTTAGTTAGATGGGCTTAACAGTTGGGTGTGAAGGGCTTAACTTCTACTCAGGAAGCCTGTTCAAATCAAAAAACCCTCTTCTGTGATATCGTCTCCAAGTCACTGCTGTTGCAGTTAAAGACTGAAATAAATTATGCACGTAATGGAATAGAGGTTAATGACGTTGTATTAGTTGAGTATGAGATGTTCCATGGGATGCACAAGCTGATGTTACTCTGTGTGTGCACTAGTGCCGATAAAGGATTTTTAAGGCCAATACCGATACAAATATTGTCTATATGAAGGAACAATTGTGTAAAATATTCTAAGGTGTTACCAAAAGTGTTTTATTTTTATTTTGCATATTTTAATTATTGAAGGCTTGTATTTCAGGTATGCGTGCAGAGCCTGTTTTGTCCCTCTCTTGCATGTTAGCATTCTCTATCTATCCATCCATCCATTCATCCATCCATCCATCCATCCACTCACCCACCTACCTACCTACCTACCTACTCTGATTGAAAACTGTAAAACTGTAATGTCCACTTGCAGGGCTTTTTTTAGATCCAGTCTGTTCAGATGATGATTCAATAGTCGCTGCCCTTGATAAACCATAATCACATCTCAGTCAGCTGAAGTGGTCTGTACTGGTTTGCTCTCAGACCCAGGCACTCCACTCCGCCCACTCTGAGTTTGGGAAGGTGAGCAGCAGCAACTTTTCCATATTATTTTAAATGGTCCTAATGCTTTTTGTGCGGCGTGAGAGTGTGTGTGAGAGAGAGAGAGAGAGAGAGAGAGAGAGAGAGAGAGAGACTGTGATTGTGTGTGTGTGTGTGTGTGTGTGTGTGTCAAAGTGTCTAAAATCCATCCAGCATCTGCCTTATAAAATACAAAGTGACATCACCATTATTAAAAACATCACTTCAAAACTCAAGGTCCAGGCCAATTGGCCCTCCTCTCCCTCTTCTCCTCCCCCACTCCCAGTCTCTGTTGCTCTTTCTCTCTTTCATGTGTTTTATCATGTTTTCAGTCTCACATTGGCAGACCTTTCTCCACAGCGCTGTGGAGGAAGGTCTGGCAACAGGAACATACACTCCTCGGGAAGGAACTAGCTTAGGTTGAACATTTGCTCCCAGCAAAATAAATTTTAGGTAAAATTTTGGAAACCCTGCCATTAGGTCCTGAAACATCCCAGTTAGAGAGAAAATGCCGTAAACATATTCTTTGTAAATCTTTACTGTCATTCCCTGAAAGAACCAAGCCGACCTGCCTTGTTGCGGGACATCCAGTGAAACTATACCGTACCAGAACCATTGTCGATCCAAACTATCATGTTTTCCATTCAGTAAAAATGGTAAGCATTTTTATTCAGTGGAAGCAGAGTTGTTTCCCATTCTAATTGTTGGTAACAAAAACACAACCTGTAAGAAAGGGAGCTTACAAATTAAAAAACACTTTTTTCCAAAGTAGAATCACTCACTTTCCTAACCTGCTGACGCTGTGGCAGGTAATCTCTCAGTGGGCGTCACGCACATCCATTTTGCCAGGAGGAAGACACACAAAGTAGACACCCACATTCATTCAATTGACTGGATGTCGACTAGTCTCATATGAACTCATTGATCAAGGCTACATGGAGACATGTCTGCAGGATGTGTGCTCCATGGTGCCTGTACAGTCATGAATGAATAGGTACCTGTGTAAGTGGCTATCGATTATCTTGTCTGAAGAAGCTGCTAGCGATTACAGAGAAATTGCATGAACACAGAGGTGATTTACATATCTCTCAAGGCTGATTATTGACAAAACTGTTTGGTAGGTTTTAATAAGAGTGCGGTTGTCAGATACAGTTGTAATTTAAAACCTGCGCTTGAAGCATTTCAGTGGCGTCTGCTAAAATATTCCACAATGCAACAGCAATGGCATCATCATGTACGTTACATTATTACACTCCATTTGGCTGACGCTTTTGTCCAAAGGGAATTCAACTAATTGCAAGAATCATGCAAGTGAATCAGCTTCAGCAAATATGCTAAACTGCTTTAATTGCTGTATTTAGAGACATTAACAGATAGAGAAAGAGTTTAGTTTTTTATGGGCAAAGCACAACAATACAAAACATGCAACAATTAAATCCCCCTTTCAGTACTATGAATTTAGAGCCAGTCGGCCAGCCATGCCAAAAACACTTATTAATGAACATCAATATCCAATGGAAAACCCTCATGAGTCATGTTGTCCTTGGGTCAAATTGACCCATTTTTCCTATATCAATGTTCTTTTTAACTACCCAATTATAATTACTCCAAATAACATGATTGATTCCACACAACGCTCTTTGGGGTGATTTTGATGGGTAATTTTGGGGTGTCTTCTTAAATTTTATAGCATTTGAAAAAAAAATATTGAACTGGTTTCCAAATAGTATTGAGTAAAAGTTGACATATTCCAGTCTGTGATTATCCATCAACATCCATTCCTTTAATTTTAGTCTCAATAATTCCTAATTTCTGCTTTTCTAACTCAAACATTAGGTATAATTTCCTATAAATGAGGTTTATTGGCCATAAATTCCAAAATTAACTGTAAAACTAAAGTTACTAAGTTAGTGTTACGTAGGGTTGAAAGTGTCAACAAATTTGTTGATTTGAAATTTTGACAAAGACAACACAAGGGTTAAAATGAAATAGCACAACATGGTGTCAACATAAAACACAGAGCTTTCAAGCCAGAGAGCGGAGTTCACGCTCGCAGACACCTATTGGTGGCTAAATAACTGCCATTGGTACCCGGCGTCCCAGAGCTCTTTAGCAGATAAATACAACCAGAAACTTCTGCTCAGATTTTAGTTTTATGTAACTATGTGTTCACATTACAGCACTTTACCTAGTAATACTTCTACTTTAGGTTTATGATATAAGGTGTATTAATGAAGTAGCATTAATCTCTTGGAGGGGGGATACAATTTGTCCCCACTGGGGATATAAATAATTCAGCAGGGCCGGAAAGGCCAGAAAGGAGGGAATCCAACCCCCGATGGCAAATTGCACCCCGGGTGTATGGTTTGACCATGTCCTGAATGTAGGATGGGCCTGAGCCATAAGTGTTGTTAAGCAGCACAAATGAAATTCCATTCCACTGTATTGGGTTGGTGGGAAGCCAGTCTCAATCACACAAGAAGAATCTAGTGATTTCTGCCTACACACTTTGCATTTAGAAAACCAATGTTCAGCCTGTTTTACCCTGCAGCCTCTGTTGCCTGTACCTTTATTTTAGACATACCAGCTTTGACCTCAGCTCCTGTCAACGACTTCCAGGGAATGCCACAGCCCTTGCCGACAATCTATTTGATAGCCATGCCCATCAGCCTTTACACGGACCAAAGTATGGTGGTGGACTGGTAGCTGGAGAGGTGCCAGTTCACCTCCTGAGCACTGCCAAGGTGCTCTTCAGCAAGGCACCGGACCCCCCCCCCCCCCCCCACTCTGACATCTCTTTATTTAGTGTGTGTATAGGTACTGAGAATGTGTGTGTAATTCAGGCCTGTGTGTAATCTGTGTAATGTAACAGAGTGTCAATTGTAATTTCCCCACAATACATTACATCACATTACATACATTCATCTAGCACTCAGCCTCAGCTTCAAACTGCAGTTATCACAAGTCAGCTGCAGCCCCAACTGCAGCTTCTGGCATCCAGCCAGTGCAGATCCATCCTGCATCCTGATACATTTGCAGTCTCTGCCTCAAACCTGCAATTTCTGTCCATCAGCTGCAGCCACAGCATCTCAAGAGAATAATTTGATGTGTATCTAACCACTAACCTCCAGTGAACACCATTTAAAGCAAACACTGCAGCAGTCATTGTCTTACAAATTTCCGTTGGGGACTTGATAGATTTACAATTCATAATCTCAGTCAACCTTGAGTGTGAGTTATGAAGGCTGAGGCTTTCACTGGAGCTGCTCAGAAAGTAAATACTGATCATCACTATGCAATGGAGAACAAAGCATTAATCGCTGCAGCAGGGTTTTTATCGATGTACTGTAAACTTGGCTTGAAAACAGCCAAGGCATGCATGATTAGAATACAAGAAAAACAAGTTCAGTGGTACCTTTTATCTCCCTCTGAACTTTTTTACAAGAGACCCAATGAGTGATTTTAGGGGTTTTGTTTTAGTAGCCTGTCTAACAAAAAATGTAATATTGTTGATCCACCTAGAGGGTTTATCAGATTTGTCTCATATTTGGTTGCTATTATCCCCCGACTAATGTGACCTTAGATTATGAATGAATTTTTGATAGCTTGAGCGATGACATTAAAGGTCAAGTGACGACACGCCATTTTAGGGCCTGAATAGGTATGGAACTTTCTGAAACTCCTGCTAGAGGATTCAACAGATCCTTCTCAAATTGGGTGAGCAGCATGCCAATGCCAAATTACAAAGCTTTTGTGTTTTGGTAGAACGCAGTGGGCACGGCATGGTGGCCATTTTGTGTGTTTTGCCCCAACACAGGAAGCTGTTGTAACTTCACTTCACATTGTCCAATCTGCTTGAAACTTCATATGCATGATCAGAGTCCAGGCCATCTTTACGTCTATAATGAATGAGGGTCAAAAAAATGTATCCAATTCACTTGAAATGTTATGGTGTGGTCTACATATGACACGCACATGACGTATAACTAGTGTGTGTTCTCTAGAGTTACATGGTGGACGTGTTGCTGGCAACCAGACGATTACATGATAGCATGAAAGCGTTTCTCATGAAACACTTGCTTCCTTGAATCCATCCATCACTCAGTCTTATTTCTCTCTCGCTCTTTCTCTCGCTTTGTTGCAATCAATCCCTGGAAAAGGGATTTTGAGCCTTTTTCCTGCCCCTGTCTGATTTAAGTCTGGGAACAGCTCCAGCTCCCAGGATCCAGCCCAGTTGATCACCCTATTCCCTACATGAAGGAAGGGCGGATGAGACGAAAAAGCAGACTAATCGTTCTTTCTTGCTCTCCCGTTGTTAACTATCAGCAATCCCAGGGTCCCAACTTCGATCACACCTGGGAGATTGGATTGATCCCCCCAACCCCCAATTTCACACACACAATTCAGTCGGATGTACCTTTGACTTTCTTACATAGCAGATTGCTCCTGCGCAGCCAAGAGGCCGCAGCGATGATTGCTGCGCTGGCGAATGCACTGGGAGGGATATTTTCATGCTTCATCCATCTGGTGTTGCATTTTCATGTTTTCTGATGAGATGACAGCCCAAAGAAAGCTGCTAGTCATCTCAGCGCAGCATTGTCCTTTATGCCCTAGGCAGACTGTGCTGTGCTTGATTTTAGTCATAAAGGCCCAAGAGCAAATCTCTGTGTTGACCAAGAACAAACATGGTAAACATGCTGATGGTACTCTCCCAATTAAACAGCTCTCAGTAATGTCACGAGCAACTGCCTCAGTGAGCACACGCAGACTGTTGTTAGATTTGATTCAGGGACAGATGGGACAGCTTTGTCTCTCTTTTCTTTCAAAAATCAAACCTTTAGCTCCTGCTGTTTGAGAAATGAGTGTGAAGCCTGACAGCAAAGGATGTTGAGGACAAATCACTTGTAAATACTCTTGACTCATGCAGGTGCTGAAAAAGCAAGGCAACCACTTATATGGAAGATGGAGCTTTGAAAATGGCTATAATCAATATTTTTTGTAAAACATAAAATCAATGCAGAGTGGAGCAGATCCAAATCAAATTATTTTTCACTTATATTTAATTGGGAGATAGTCTGTTTGTACGACAGCGTATGAAGGCTATTGTAGGAAAGAAAAAATAATAGATGGCGCTGTGGGAGGGGGGAAGCTAATGTTTTGAGAAAATGCTCGTTGTGTGATATTAAAGTCGTAAATTTACAAGAAAAGAAATCACAAATTCACGAGAAAGAAACTAGGATATTCTCTGAGATTATAAAGTCATACATTTGGGAGAAATTCTCTGAGTCGTCTCTGACTCTACTTGAAAAAAACACTATTTTTCTGACTTTTTTTCTAGTACATTTACCACTTAAACCTCAGAGAATATCCACTTTTTCCTCGTGAATCCAGACTTTAATTATTTTGGAATATTTCCAAGAAAGAACAACTTTTCAAATAGGGAAATGGGACCATCTGAGCAGGTGAATGCAGCATTGGCCTTGGAGGTCTGCACTCTCTGATTAACAATAAAACACATACCTACCTGTATGTGAAAGGTGTCGCTTGATGTGATGTATCCTCAGAGAATTATCACCTGCAATTTCTCTTAGCTCTACAGAGCTTTATAGCAACATTTAGCTAATTTTCTCGGGTTTCCAGCATGCTGCAAGCATGGCTAAAAACTGACTGTACACTACCGAGAACCATATGGTAGACAGTCAAAGTTAGCGATTAGCTGGTGAACATAATTAAGCATTTAGCAGCTAAAGAGATACATATTTCCCAGAGTTGACAGAGACCCAAGAACAGAAATTGAACATTTACCAGTTGGCCAGAGAGATGCCTCCAAATACGTGCTAGCATAATCATGTTGCTCCGTATTTGATGCCTATGTTAACAGGCAACTGTTCACTAAGAAATGTATCAACTTAAATGGTGATAAAATGTCAGACGTTGTGTTCACAGCTTGTTTCCACTGCACACAAGTGTATAACAGTGGCAAAAATGAACACAGTATTATTTTAAGATTATGAAAATGTCAAAATTCCTCAAATTTGGGCCAACATTCACTCTCATCTTTGATGCAACTGAGTCACCATTGTGAGGGCACAGCCACATCTTAAATACAGCCCAGGCTACTTTTAAAACACTCCCACATGCAGTGAGGGATTTTAGAACACCTGTTCCCCGGATTGTTTGATGGATGCAACTATCAGATGAACTGACTCAGGATCCAACACATCACACAGACGGGAGACATCGTGCACAACTTGACTTGGCTAATAAATCAGACAAACCCCATACACTTGGCACTAATGCAGTGTGTTCCCTATAGATTTGTGGAAAACTTAAGTGCATGTGTTTGATGCCAAGGGGTTTAAGGGTCCTGCCTGAAGAAAATGTTTTTCATTTTAGATAAATATTATTATTAGTAGTGCTACCATATTTGTGTCTAAAATGTTGGAAAAGCTAGAGCAGATAATAAATGAAAAACACTTAAGATAAAACTTGCTAAACAATTCCATTTGATTCAACCATTCAACCATTAATCCTGAAAAAGTAATTTAGTTCTGATGCTTAGATTGATTTTACAGTCATTCGGCTTAGGTGATTACAGCCTTGTGATGGTATGTAAAACCCTGTAATTTTAAAGCTATTCCATGATTAGCAGCAATAATGAAATGACAAATGGAATACGTACTGTGTAAGGTTAAAGCAATTATTAACATAAGTTTGTATGTTTCCTTGATACTATACTGTAAGGTGTACTTTATTATTACATTTGTCATACTTCAGATTGTTATATATTAGCTTGATGCTTTTCAGACAAGTGTTGTAGACTCAAAAGCAGGGCTTGTTGTGAAAAGTCTGGTTTTAATGAGATTAAAAAACTGAACCAAGATTTAGCAGTTCTCATGCCAGGTTAGATTTGAGGGATTTAGGGATATAAGTGCACCTTAACACCTAATCTTGATTTATAAAACACTTCTCAGATGTGTTTCACTTCCTTATATTTGACAAAATAAACGTGTAGCCTATATAGACTATATATGCAAAGTTGCAGTATAGTGACTGGTAACATTTACTTGAGGTGCTTCTCATTGGACACAAAAAATAAAAAACAACAAGTGTGTTTATGGCTATTGTTATACATTTAATTGTGTGAATACTAGCCTACTGTTTTATGTAATTTTAAAGAGTTTGCATTTATGTGAAATCTTGTAGGAAAATGGTATTGATTTTAAATCAACATTTGTGAATAAATCAATAACCCTTTCGTTACCCTTTTTTAACCAAAAATTAGTAATGAAACTAGAAAAGTAAAATAAATAGAGGATAGCTTATTTCTGAAAAAAAATACAAATGGCATCCATATTGGCCACATGGCATAACCACCTCTAGTCATTTTAAAGGTCCCATGGCATGAAAATATCCCTTTATGAGGTTTTTTAACGTTAGTTCCCCCAGCCTGCCTATGGTCCCCTAGTGGCTAGAAATGGTGATAGGTGTAAACTGAGCCCTGGGTATCCTGTTCTGCCTTTAAAAAAAAATGAAAGCTCAGTTGGGCCAATCTGGAATCTTGCTCCTTATGAGGTCATAAGGGGCAATGTTCCCATTCCCCCCCCTCCCCCTCAAAAGCTACAGACTCAGAAATGCCACATTACTAAGGAAAGCTCATTGTGGGACTGGCTCTAGTGGCTGTAATTCTGCACCAAGGCTGAATTGTGGGAAAGAGACTTCAGATATGGTATTAGGGGACGACTAGGTCTATATAAAAGCATCCAAAGAGCACCGTGTCATGGGACTTTTAAGGGGAATGCGGCACAAGGGTAGCGGTTGTGATCACGACAGTAGCGGTTGGAGTCTGTTATGTCGCCCAGAGTTTACTGTGCTCAACTTCTGGTGGTAAAAGCCAGGCGGCAGGAACCGCTTTTTTTAAACTTTGTTTTTGGATAAAAGCGCTTGCAGTGAGGTGGTTTTCAGGACGGTTGCCGCACGTCGGCGTGAAACTGTGTTTATATTTTGGTGTGTGGCACACGGCGGTGACGTTTCATGACAGCCCCGTCGCAGCGCCGCCCCAACAGTGCATTCTGGGTCCAACCCAAGATGGCTGCGCCCTTGTAGAAGTGCTGAAGAAGTACCTCTCCGGAGAGATTCTCGGGATTGTGATTGCTTTCCACGAACACCATCACACGAAATCAGCTACCAGGGTCGCTGGTTTGTAGAATAAGCCCACAGTGTCCCGGTCATCAATAAGTGTGGCCGGTGGTTCGTGTGGCTGTGGCAGACTGTCCGTGTGAAGATGGGCCTCGTCTCCAGCCCCTTCCCATAGCGAAGAGCCGTGGGGAGAGGAGCCGCAGATTCCCCTGCAAACACGCACCCGTCCAGCTTGGATTTGACGGGTTTGACATACTATACAGACTGTGGACGCTGCCCTACAATTTTCTAACCAGGCTTGTTTGTGCGACAGTATCTGTCCTCGTCCGGAGACGGAGAGGTTCCCCAGCCCGGGTTGATTATCCCACCGTACCAAGGTCTTGCACGTTTCACTGACCACCACTAGCGCCATTTCTGCACATCTGCTCTGTTTCACGTATCTCTCTGCTCATGCTGTTTCGCAACCTGGGAAAGGGTTTAAATAGCACTAGCCTTTCCCGCAGTTGAACAGCTGCTGCCATAGCCAGAACTTGTTTCAGGGAGAGCTGTCGAAATTAGCCGAGCACTAAGCTAGCTAGCCGGTTTATTTGCTACCTGTCCAAGAGCTCCGTCTGTGAAGTCAAGTTTAACACAGCCGGACCGTATTTACATGGTTTCAGGCGCACACAACACACAACCCAACTACCGTTAGCTCCTCATATGTGGCTCGAGCAGTGTTCACGTGCCCAGTTTAAGCCCCAGTGTGAAAGTGTAATGGGAACCTGAACGTTAACGTTACACTACAGAGCGAGGCTGCTCCAGATGCTAGTGTGCTTGGTTTCAGTTGTTGTGATTTCCATTCAAGCATGAGATTCACAGCAGTACGAGGAACATGACTCATAAGTGTCAAACGTATTGAATTCAAAACCAACTTGCTCACCGGTATCATTTGTTCTTACAGCCACTAAGATCTGCACACTTAATTTGATTGAAGGATTTCAAAGCTCACTTTCCAGCAGGAGTTGAATGCTTTCATCACAAGTTCACCCCTTTTAGACGGAAATTAGGTCATGTGTTGTCGCCTAAGGCCTTGTGCCTACTTTCTGTAATATCCTATTTTGAGGATCAAAACACCATATTTTCTTCATTCAACACAAGAAGCCAAAGTTGTAACATTTGGATGACTATGCCCACATAAATTAATCTGTTATTGGCAAAACTTGGATGTAAATTGGCAACTAAATGATCTAAGACTAAGATTGCAACAGGCACATGACCAGGTATACTCAGTATTTGATTATTTTGTAATTTTGTCTAAGAGATTTTAGTTGGTACTAAAAAGGTACTGAGGTGTTTTAACCTGCCCTATTATGTAGATGTGATGTTTATATTCTGTAATTGATTACTTTGGATCCACTACAGCATTTAAAGGTCCCATGACATGGTGCTCTTTGGATGCTTTTATATAGACCTTAGTGGTCCCCTAATACTGTATCTGAAGTCTCTTTTATATAGACCTTAGTGGTCCCCTAATACTGTATCTGAAGTCTCTTTCCCGAAATTACTATTTTCCTGAATAACAGCCACTAGAGCCAGTCCCACAATGAGCTTTCCTTAGTATGTGCCATTTCTGAGTCTAGCTTTTGAGGAGTAGAGAGGGGGGCAAGGTGAAGGCTGTGTGGCCTTGACCAACTGCCACTTTGCTTGTTTGAAAGCCATGATGTCTCTCTCTCATGGGTGGGCCAAATTCTCTGGACAGACAAAGGGGAGGTAACGGGGCAAGATTCCGGATCGGCCCATCTGAGCTTTAATTTTATCAAAGTCGCCATTTCTAGCCACTGGGGGACCATACGCAGGCTGGGAGAATGCATATTAATGTTAAAAAACCTCATAAAGTGAAATTTCCATGCTGTGGGAACTTTTTAAGTGTATTTTAGTCTCATGTTGGTTGAGTCCCTGTAGCGTGACTACACAGACTCTTTGGGATACATCAGCAGGTTATCCAGGCATAGCACAGGAAGAGTAAATACACAGTAAATATACATATCAACACTAGAAGAGAGAAATATATATCAATGCAAAAATAAACCATGATCAATAAATTAAAATGGCTCAATTAGGGTCCAAAGTTAGCACCATCTACTAGCTAAATGCTACTAAAATAGTGGCTGATATTTGATTCACTCACCAGCCTTAAAAAAACAATGGCAATCTATAAAGTGGCTGGTGACATGACCAGAGGTGTTGATTTTTTGAGATCTTTTATTTAAGATTCATGTTAAACTTATATAGTCCAGTAATTAAGTAGTAAGTGACGTATTTATTTTTTATTATTTTCATTATTAGGTGAGAGCTGGGTACCAGCCGCAGTTAAAATGATCATGTTTTTGGTTAGTTTCCTGCCCCAGCTGCACAGCACGAGGTGACAGAAATTCATCCAATCGGTGTTTCTAATAAGTGTTCTCCTCTGTAGAGCCCTGATGAAAATGGACTCAGACCTGCTGCATTCGCCGGCTGTGGGCCTCACGGAGGAAGAGGAGGCCGACATGAACGACTGGAAGCTTCCCCTGGCCTTCATGAAGAAACGACACTCGGAGAAGATCGAGGGCTCCAAGGCTTTAGCGCAGAGCTGGAGGATGAAGGACAGGGTAATTTATCAGCTCTATCAGATCTATCTCTAGGGATGGGGATTGTACATTTTTATTGATATTGATACCATTTTCGAGACTCCTTAGTGATCCAATTCTGTATCTATACTGTCATCGATACGGTTCTATTATTCATTATATATAAAGTCATGAATCAAAGATGCTGTTTCTTGATGTATAAGACAAGCTCTGGCTCTTAGGGTTAATGAGCTGATTAAGCGGCCCAAAGAGCCCTGCTCTCTGTAGCCAGTTTGACTATGTTTTGACTCATTTGTGTTGGGGAAGCTAGTCTTCAACTATAGTCTTTATGCACACACTGTGCTCCTAATTAATGTTTCCGGTTTGCACACGTACGGACTTTTAGGGGCGTAGATTTGAAACGCTGGGCTGTAGAGCACTGAGTCGGCTTACTATTGTCAACAACTGAGACTTATTACTATGAAGTGGTGATGTGCTCACCATGCATACCTTTGGTGGAGGATTGTCCCAAAACCGCTGGCAGAGTTTGCAGCATAAAGACTCGAAGACAAAGGGTGGGCATGATTAATCGACGATCAATAATTGATCATTAAGAATTTTGTCGGTCACGTTAATTTGTTAACGATTAAACTAATGCAGGTTGCATTGGGTAGTGGGAGTCTTAAAGTAAGGATTTTAGTTTCTCTGCGTGACAGCAATTCAACATTTTACCATCCGGGGACAATATATGACGCCATACTCTGTTACCTGCGAGTTTCCGTTTTGATTTCAAAAGAAGAACAATCATGAAGAGGTTGCAGAGAGGTGTTAGTAGAGGCTCTTTCTCCTGTAGCTCCAGCAATCTAGTGCACGCAGATGTTGTTGAGGGAATAGACTCACGCAGATTTTATTAGGGCTCAAGCAACTGCGCTGAAGGCCCCATTGAAACTGAAGGAATTATCATTATTACGTTTTATTTTTCCATGCAATGAATCTCCTTTTTGGGAACCTTCCCATACTCAAAAAAGGGTTTTGTAGAAAGGCGAGCAAAATTTGCTTGATGGTGCCCCCTACAAAAATGGAGCCCTGCAGTACATTTCACATAGACTAACATAAATTGGTACACATATGTATCTTGGCAAGATGTACAAAAAGGCTCATTGGAGCCATACCCTAAACCCAACAGGAAGTAATTTTCATATCCTTGACAGTTGGTCATCCTCACCCACTTTAGATATTAAAAATACCAGACATGACATCAGATTTACAAGGGTGCTTTCTATTTTTGTATGTAGCGTATTACCCTGTGCCTTAGAGTTTTATTGTTGTCCAAAAACAGGCAACAATACATGAGTGAGTCATTACCATGAAAGTGGGCTGTAGTTTATTTTTGAGTCAATCTCACATTCGTCATCCTATTGCCATAAATACTTGCCAACACACCAAATGATTTTACACCAAATATTGTTCCGCTGCTGAAAATAGTCCTCAATAACACACTAATTCCTACTGTTTGAGTAACATTTGCTAAAAACTATAGTGCCCAGTTTGTTTTAGGAAATGACTGAGACTTTTTAAATTGAAAGTATATATTTGTAACTTCTACGTCTTTAGTAGGGGCTAATGGGCTTTGGGCTGAGTGTCACAGACAGATTGGGAAAGTAGGACGTAGTAGATTTTTTATGGTATTTATTAAGGGTTATAGGCAGGAAAAAGTGAGGCAAAATAATTGTTGTCTCAGTGGAAAAGGAATAGTTCCAAATGTTGGTCTTATTTTCTTTCTTGCTGAGAGTTAGATGAGAATGTCTTTAATCTGTCCACTAAATATGAATCTACAGCCATCAGCTGGTTAGTTTAGCTTAGCATATGGACTGGAAACAGCTGACTCTGGTCAACTATAGCAGAGTCTGCTGAACAGCACCTCTAAAGATGTCTAATTAACATGTTAAACCTCTGGTATCTTTGGACAGAGCCCAGTTAGCTAGTTCCACCTATTTTGTTCTAGTATTTACGCTAAGCTAAGCTGCGGTAGCTTCATATTTACCGTACAGATATGAGAGGGAAATCCATCTTCTCGTCGAACTCTCTGCAAAAAAAATTAATGAGAAATAATTATTCAGGAAATAAGCACTTCCCTAACAATTGCTACAATTTTAACTCCATATCACAAAGTGCCTATGTGATTTGTATTGTTAATGTAGGCACTTAGCAGCCGAGGCACCAGTTTGGAAGTTTGTGCTTGTGTTTGTGGTGTATTAAGGGAAAGGGTGGGGCTTAGGATTAGTCAATTAGCCATCCACAATGCCACTTCTCAAAAATGTTCAGTCAATTCAAGAGACAAATCAAATGCGCCAACACTGCACACAGCGCTTTGAGAGGACACCAGTCTTTAAACAGCCGGGAGACAGCGGCAAATCATTGGCCACCCTCGTCTTTATTAGAGTGGCATTTCATGTGATTCTGCTGGAGGCTTCCCATACTACGCTCTGACCGGGGAACCACAAAGCTGTGCCTCATGAACAGACACAGTGTGTCTCGGCTCTCATAAAGCTGCCGTTTGATCCACTGCAGTGCTTCCAGCCACATTGCTACAGAGCACTGCTGCCATAATGATGGCAAATGCTACACTGTCATACATAACCCTCACAAACTCTGCATTCATTGTAGAAATTCACCCAAATGGCAGTTTAACACCTTGCTGCTGTTAAGACATCAGTGGAATTACACCGCAGTGCCCGCCAGTGTCCGGCTCCAGGGAAATGTGTAATCAGACGGCATCATTAAATGTGACTCTGCTATTGATTTAAAAGATGTAATAGTGGCTGGCTGAAATGGACATTCCTATCAGAAAAGTGATGCTAAATCAACTGTGTAACATTGTTCATAGTTCAGAGCCTTATCAGGCCATGGACCCTCATTTGTACATTTGTAAGATTTCTGTGCTCCGAGAGCTGCCACTAAAAATAACTTTTTGTGTTTTTTTTTTTTTTTTTTATGCAGGATGATTTTGGCTATGAATGTAACTCTGTTCTCGGATTAAATCCATCTTTTAAGATGGCAGTAATTGGTGAAATGATGGATTTGATAACATTTTTTTCAAGTTATCTAAAATAATATGAATGCCCATGGATGCAGAACCCGCTTGTTGATTTATTTTCTGCACTTTTTAGAAAAGTATTTGCTAGTCTAGTAAGAAAATTCAGTGTGGTTCTTGGAATTAGTTCAACATTCAGTTGTGTTGACTTTTTTTTTTTTTTTTTGCTTAACGAAGCCCAGTAGGTTACTGGAATCCCGAAACACATGGAGCGGCCTTGATTAAACCCATAATATCATGGCATACAGAGGGCCCTATTTTAATCACGCAAGCCCGTACGCTCACCTGCTCTTTTGATTTATGTACTGTATGTGCAGTAACTGCAAACCCTGTCTGGGTGAGGTTAGTCTATATTGACAACCTTTTATTTCCGGAATGTTTTGGGTGCCGCCGGATGTCCCCCATTGCGGCTGGATGTTTGTTACCTTCTGCTTTCTCTGTGTTGGCATTTTAAACTCTGGTGGATGTATGAGGACTATGGACCGCTAGCTAGACTATCTGTCCAATCGGAGTTTTACTAAAACAACCTTTAAACGTACATATGTTACACCAAAAACAATTTCTTTCCTATTTTGCAGCAGCGCAGTGGCTCCGTCTGGCGCTTAGCGAGGCCCAAGGCGATTGGTGTAAAGAAATGCCAATAAACCAGGGCACCCTGTTTTCCCATCTGGGAATGCTGTGCGGACTAGCCAGATCTTCCTCCACAGCGCTGTGGATTAAGGTCTGGCAATGCAAGACTAGGGTGAGGTGGACTATTAATCGTAGGGTTTGGTGATTAATCGCCACTCTCTCAGCTCTACTCCCTCACTTGCCTCATCGTTCTGAAACAGCTGAGCCAATCACGGTGAAGCATGTCGACGGCAAATCAACAAATGAGGAGACGCTTCTCCAGGGAAACATATTGTTGTCTGGATGGTGCAGAGCACACAGCACTAGAAATCTGCCGCCAGAAGCAGATGGTGTGCCTTTTTTTTTTCTTAACACTTAATTAGTGCACTGATGATAGAAACACATAATGAAAAAAATAGTTTACTTGATGGCGTCAATCACTGACGCAATCACACTTTTTTTAAGTCATAGTATTTCATGTTGCATTATATCTTCAAATGTGACACAGCAGTGTTTTGTTTCAGAACCCATTTGAATAATAAAACCTAAACTACTGATTTTGTTTTTATTTTTAAGACGGGATTAATGAGCTCCTATAATCCAATGTCTTCCACATAAGCAACAGAATGCCGAGCTATAACAGACCAGCTTGATGTGTGTAGCGGGGTGTGTGTGTGTGTGTGGTTACTTTGTAGCAGCCTGATTTAATGAAGTTAAACATGGTGGACGGCAGTGTGTAATGACTCACTACTTAACTTGGAAGCTGCAGATTTAACAACGTATGTGTCCTGCTGCCTTTCATTAGCTTTGGGGACTTAATGAACTGAAGGAGAAGCTGTTCATACTGTATAAAGCAGCTGTGGACAACGGATACTGTAAGAATCGCTCATATGCATTCATTCATAGATGATGGTCGCAGACGGATTTACAGTTTCTGCTTCTATCACCTCAAAGGTTATTTAAAGCCCATTTATACACAGCTAATTTTTGGAAGTCGAAGTATTTCGTTTGCCCTTGTGGACAGAATGATCAGGTTGGCAACAGATCGATGTTGCTTCAGAAATCGACGCAGAGGAAAAAGCCTGAGACCCTTTTTTCCATCGAAATACCAACTGGCTAATTTAAATGACCGTCCCACCTGTTTGCGCCTCCTCTCCCACTTGCGCACCGTGCAAAATATCCACACAGACGGGCAAAGCCAATTTTAAGGTCAGGAAAATGGCAAACAGTTGGCGCGCTGCTTGCACTGCTCGTTGCTTCGCCACAAAAATTGGCCCAAAATGTTGTTCTGCAGCCTGGTACATTTTCTTTTTTTTTTTTTCAGTTCATGTTCATGGGTGATGATCACATAACTGTTGGGATGATTTAAGGCAGTATCTTTGGCATTTAGGATATCGAGCGACTTGGTATGCGAACAGTTAATCCTGCTGGGAGAAGCGGGCAGCGCAGGGCTTTTGAATGGGCTGGAAATTACGCTCCACACTGTGGGAAATCAGAGGTTTTGCTCTTGTAGACACGTACACACACACACATGCACACACAGAACAGAGAAGGAGGCTGTACAATATATCTACAGTACTGACTCCTTTTTAAGGAATAAAAAGCAACCCAATTGTTGATTAGAAAGCTGTCAGTACAGCATTGATTGTTTCTGACAGTGATGTTACTTGCAGTAAAAGGAATAAAGATCAGAGGTGCGGCTCTAATTATCATGTTTCTTTGATTGAGCTGTCAGACCTGCGGTGTGAAATCAAAGCAAACAGCTTGGCAAGGGTGCGAATGACTGCGTTTAGGCTTGATTTACGGCAATTAACGGTTATTTTAATTTCCCTGTAATCTGTTGATTATTTTCTTGATTAATCAGTTAGTTGCTTTGGTCTATAAAATGGTGAAAAATGTTGAGGGGTACTTACCAAAGTCCAAGTCCTCAAATGTCTTGTTTCATCCACAGCTCACAGATATTCACTTTATTGTCACAGAGGAGAGAAGAAACTTAAGAACTTTTGATTATTTTACTTTCTTTTATTAGACTTGAAGAAAAGGAAAACCCTGCACACTGCAAAATTGAATATCACGATATTCTTGACTAAATACATCAACATTGATATTGCGACAATATTGCACAAATGGTGCTTTCACAAAATATTTTGTCCAATGAGATTTAAATAATCATCAATTATGTGGTACAAGTGAAATTATTGGGAAAAAAATATTTTTTCCCCCAGCTATATACTGACAAGTTTACATGCATGCACAAAATAGTTCGGATGTGCTTGTTGTCAATGGAGATAACGTAATTGTATATCACAATATCTCAATATATGATTTCATTACGATATGATTCCATTGAAAGATGCTAAATAATCATATTTAATTAATGCCTAGCCCTTATTACATTACATGTCCTGTTCCGTGGTTCTTTTAACCTACCTTTTAATATTTGTCCTTCTTTTAACCCTCATGTTGTCCTCGGGTCAAATTTGACCCATTTTCAGTTTTTTCATCACAAAAAATGGGCCTTCGAAATTAGCTGAAAATGTCAACATTAGAAATATCAAATAACTTTGGAAAAAAACATAAAAAAAAAAAAAGAAAGCAACCACAACATTGAAAAAGTTTAAAAAATGTCAGAAAATGCGATAACTGTTTTTCATGGTTGACGGGAAGACAACACAAAGGTTAAATAGTTTTTATATGACCAAACCTGTTTTTTTTTTAGGAGATTCTAAAGTGTTTTAATCACACCAGTGGTCCCCTTGTGCCTTTGCCCCTCGCAGCGCCCGTCCCGGGCGTTGTTTTAACCCTAACCTAACCATTGCCCAAATCCTAGGCTTAAAACACCACACATGCAACCGATTTTACATCCGTACGACCAACATCCAAAGGTGCAAAGTTAGCACTAGCAAGTAAACAAGCAGACATTCATTTAGTCAACAGAATGAAGGTTATTTGCTGTTTTAGGCCTATTTGTCATTTTCAGACTCCCAGTGAACACAGAACATGACACCTGTATGTTGATAGCCAACCAACCTGAACCTCGACCTGATATGAGATAAGAAGACTGCAGTCCAGGCTTCGACCGTTATTGATCCATAGCTGGTGCACTTATTTTTAGCCTGACAGCTCACAAACGTCTACTGACATTGACGCTGATGACAAAGATCAACGTTGGGAGAGAAAAAACAGCCCTGTGCTTCGTTATGCTGAAAAGTGAATTTTTTGTAAATAACAATAAAATGATAAACACCTGTTGGCTTAATTAGAAAATGCCTAAAGTAGGCAATTGTAGGCTTTTTTATTTCATTGCAGACATTTTGACTTGTCATAGTAGGGGATCCAAAGATTGTATCGTGATTGTTTTGCAACGCTTTCTATTTCTTTTTTATCAGTTATTTTAAAATTAATTTAAAAACAAAACAGTGATTCACCTAAATATTCTCTGTTCATACGGTACCGCCAACGGCAACTACATCATATCCGTTTTCGGTGAAACAGAACGAAAGCAGAAAATGCAGGAAGTCCATGTTTTGTTCTTCTTTACAAATTATATAAATGTCAGACTGACTGAAGTGATTTAGATTATTCTTGAAAGAAATGGCTCATGATATATTGTCTCTAGTTGAATAATCCTTTTTTGTTAAAGGTCCCATGACATGGTGCATATAGACCTAGTCGTCCTCTAATACTGTATCTGAAGTCTCTTTCACAAAATTCAGCCTTGGTGCAGAGTTAACAGCCACTAGAGCCAGTCCCACAATGAGCTTTCATTAGTATGTGCCATTTCTGAGTCTGTAGCTTTTGAGGAGTAGGGGGGCGGCCTTGACCAACTGCCACTTTGCTCGTTTGAAAGCCATGATGTCTCTCTTTCATGGGTGGGCCAAATTCTCTGGCTGGGCAAAGCAGAAAAAGGGGAGGTAAAAGATTCCAGATCGGCCCAGATTGTCTCAAAGGCAGAGCAGAATACCCAGGGCTCGGTTTACACCTAACACCTTTTATAGCCACTGGAGGACCATAGAAAGGCCCCCAGCCTTCATATGGTCGCATATTAAACGCATATTAATGTTAAAACTCATAAAGTGACATTTTCATGCCATGGGACCTTTTTAAAGAAGCCATAGAAAATCTCAATGCTCAATACTATCAAATCACAATACTTCTAGATAATCACATCTTATAGTCTTATCCTGAATTGTGAAGCACTTCAACACAGTCACTTTGCTCTTCATTGCCGTTCTTCCATTTGGCATTTCTATGTATTGCTAAAGGTGAAAAGTGTAAATTGGGCTGTTGAATGTGCGTGCAGTTTTATGAATCCGGCCCCCATGGGTTCAAACATTATGTGAATAACAGAACTGCCTCAACGCCGGATGTAAGGTGACCCAACTTGAATGCACAGCAACCTTTCACTTCACTCTCTACCTATTATGCTTTCCAATCCCCTGTGGAGGTGTTAGCTGAATGACGTCAGAGTGGAGTGATGTAAAACTTTGTGTCACACCTTCCTAGTCGAACCCTGTAGCCTCAGCCTCTTTTGTAAACCCTGCCAGCGACCTGTCTCCTTCTTATGATTTGTCCCCGGCCTGATATCTTGTAGGCATAGGAATCAAGTCGTCAAGGCTTATTTTTAGGTCTATATGAGGACGGGAGCTGTTCAGCTTGTTGAGCGGGAAGGACAATCCGAATTGACTTTACTTACCAATAGCAAACGGAAAGGATTTTTGCCTTAGTGGCAGTTTTGTGAAGACATGGAAACATAGAATAAACGGTAATAATCAGTAGCTTTGTTTCCATCCACACGTTTTTATGCAAATTATGTAATATCGAATGAAAACTGGTTCATGGAAACAGCAAAATTCTATTGAATTTCATGAATATCGACTCAAAGTTAATACGTTCGGTCTCATCGGATTTTCTCTCAATTTATATATTGTATGGCTGATGCGAAACGTTATTTGCTGAATAAATAATGAATTGCGATAAAGTTTTAGGTCACTTTATGGTTAAACAGACACACCGGTATAGGTCAGAAGTGGTGAAGATGTCTCAAATCAGACAAAACACCATGTGACGTCATTACGCACAGGTTCTTACTCGCTTTAAAGCCGTTGGATGAAAACACACTTTCACCAGCTTTAGTTCAGATAATTGGATTGACAAGTGGATGGAAACTAAGCTAGTGATTACTTCCTCAAAATGTATGGTTTTGTCCACAATTTAAAGGTGCCCTGCCACACACAACCTTTTTACCTTGCATATTTTGAAATATGTTAGGTCCATATGTGTCTGTGTTATGTTGTGAATGTGAAAATGAACTGCTACCTCCTCTGTCAGCTCTAGACACTGAAATGAAATCAGGCCAATTACAACAGCTGGTCAGTCTGATGTCATGTTGCCTGAGTTCATTACTATTCATGAGCTCGCCCAGTTGCGTTGGGTAAAGGATGCTGATAGCCAGGCTCTCATTGGCTAGCTGTTAGCCAATCAGCGTCAATCAGCTTAGCTTGTTGAACATTAATGAGAACTGGCACAAATCAAGCTGAGTCTTCCTGTACCACGCTAGAATGGCTTGAAACAAGCTAACCAAGGCATTTTTTCTTCAGAAAATGTTAGTCCATGGTAGAACTTCAGACATTACCACAAAGTAATGCAATATGTGTTTTAAAGATATTCAATTAACTGCCTCAGAAGAGTAAACACATTCACATTTAAGAAGCTAGTATCTGAATTTTATTTAATTTCTTTTATATTTATTTATTTATTTCATTTCATTTCATAAAAAATGTCAGGTGAAAGTTCATTCTGCAGTTATGCACAGCTTTCAACCCTAACCCTCCACCCCATGGCGCTGTGACGCTCAAAGCAAACACACAAAAAAGGATATAAAATACAAAGATTCAGTTTCTTCACTGAACACTCTATATATTGTGTATCATTCATTTAATGTCCTTTAGAGTACAAGCAGACCAAAACAAAACAATTTCATTAAATTCAGCTAAGGATACTGACTCTTTTCACTGGCCCGCTTGAAAGAGGCGTGGTTCGGTTTGACTCGTGCACGATACGCATCAGTGTAATCGCTAAACGTGCCCGGGTCCGGTTCTGACCTTACAGTTGAATAGGAATTGTACTCTGCTAGTCCCGCAACGTAATGACGTGAGCCTACCAAGGCCCTGAATGTTTCATGGGAGTGGGGAGGAGGAACAATCGAGCTTGGGCACGGTTCAAGGCAACTGGGCCAAGCGCAAGTACGCCCTAAGGTTTACCCCATCCTCCATGATATTATATTTCAGTATTTCTCATCAATGGCTGAGTTGTTGCCTTTTTCTTCCCAGATGCCCACAGCACTGTTGTCATTAACACAGTAACAGCACATTGCTGTTAAGACACTTCGTTACAGCAGAATGTTGAATTGTCAAAGCCGTTTGTTGCTGTGGGAAAATGGCAAACTGGTGTTTGTATAACAACGTTCTTTCCTGAGATTTTAAAATGGTGTTATTGTGTCATTTTATTTAGGCTATGTTCAACTTCCCCTTGGGGTTACAAATGGCTCAAGGCAGTCTAGTTTTGGTCTTTTTCTTATTTTTAGGACGACTGGGATTTTAACGCTATTAAAATATTGAAAATAAATTGTCTTATGATTCATTATCACGTGGACATCACACTTGATTTTCGGAGTCGGAGATTCCCTTCAGTTCCTCTCATCTGTTTTTTTGTTTGTTTTTTGATTTAGAAATAATGAAATCAATATGCCAATCAATATGCAGGCCCATTGTCATAATGTGGAAATTAGACAGGTGGTCTGTGCCGCTTTATTGTCTACATCATTAGTTGAATTCAATCAATGTACACAGTTCATTAGACAGCATATAGACTTTCAGTCACAGAGGCATGAAAACAAAATGTATCTGCAAGCTACTCAAAATAATTACACACCAGTGATTTTATATCAGTGTTGAATTATGGCAACCGGTGTTGAACCAAGAGCTCCAGATATAAAGCTCCCACCCTGCCAAAGTCCTTGAGCAGGATACTGGAGAAACCCTGGCTTTGACCTGACCTTTTACCTCCCTGTGTGAAAAGAGACTGCTCAATGTGTTCATTATTTACATATTTTCATACACCTTTGGGATTTCTGGGTTTCCGAGAATTTTATTTATCCTCGAAAGAAACACGTGGTTTTATCGAGGCCATTAGTTGCATGGCAATGACTCGGTTTGTATCATCTTTCATTTCCTCTTTGAATCAGCATAACTAGGGGAAGAATAATGCTGATGGTTTTTATTGGGAATAAAGATGAATGTATGCTAACTGTGTTCCATTAGAGAAGGATGTGGAGACTTTGTAAGGAGGCCTGCAATGATCACAGATTTAGCTGTAACAATATAATTCTCTTTCAGTCAGATTTTTTAATTATTTAGTACTTTGTCAAAGAAATTAGAATTTTAATGAATCGCAGGATGCATCTTTTGTTTATAAATCAACGTGATGTGACCCAGATAATGTAATAACACAAGTACACAGCCTCTGAAGTAAACCACGCCTCTTTATTATCATAAAATGTTTTCATTTCGGGGGTAAATTAACATAAAATTGACAAAAGCATTCACTATATATCCTCAACAAACAAAGCTTTAATCATTAACACAAAGATAAAACTAAAAAAATCCTTTATTGGTCGGGCTCTAGTCAATACATATATTGATATTATGTAGATTTCAAGATATGAGACTAGATATCGTCTTAGATTTTGGACATTGTAATATAGGGCCACGATCAAATTTGCGTGATTGAGCAATTTTTTTTTAAATGCGTCATTTCATAGAACACTTTTTTTTTTTTTTTTGCATAGCGCATCTACCGCTCCGTAAACTACTGTCTGCTCATGAGCCAGTCAGAGTTGTTCCCTGCACCGCGCAGCTTAGTTTCTAGATGTAGTCAGTCACAGAGGACAGAGTAACGGGAGGACAATTCAACAGATAGCAGTCGGTTATACATCGGTCTCAAGGTTTACCAGTTTACCAGTAAACGCAACATTTTGTCCCGTCTGTGTTTTTCAGACAATAGCAGTGACGAGTGCTAGTCGGTGCTAGTTAGCGTCTGTTAGCTGTTAGCTCTTCTAAGACGCACCGGTGCTAATGTCCTCGCATCCGCTGCAATGTTGTTTATATGGATATGGTTTAATTTTGCATTACATGACCCATTTCTTCTGTAAAGCCGTGCCTGTGTTGGATCTCTCCTCTCTCTCCTCTTACTCTCCGCGCAGCCCCGCCACACAGCGGCCACCGGTCCACACTTCTGATATTTGTCTACAGTTTTAATTGTTATCAACACCGCTGTATATTGTTAAATATGAGGGGCAAACCTGTATTTGTACCGGTGTTTCCGCGGGTAACTGCTATCGCGGACGCTACGCCGAAAAACACAGAAGAAGTCATTGAATGCAACTAACAGATGGTAGAATAATAGCGACACGGAGCCTGCTGGACCTGGGCCAGAGATGTGACCCATGGCCAGAATATCATAGTTTATAAAAATGCAGTACAGTAACGATACAGACATTTCATACACACGACGTGTGTAACTTCACTGACCTGCCGTTCAACCCGTGCTGGACCCATTCATAATGATCAGCCGTCTATCTGTGAGTAGCACTCCCCCTCTCTCCCTAGCTCTTTTAATCAGTTATTGTTGAAAACAAGTGAAGGAGCTTTCTCAGAGATGCATTTAAAAAAATATATATATATTTCCGATAGCTAATTTTCATTAACGTGTGTTGCAGCTGTATGTCTATACAACATACAACTTCAACAGAAGAAGAATGTAGCATAATATGGATGTGAAAGAGGTTATAAACAGCCTATGTGACAATACAATTTGTTTTGGTTAAAATCAACAAATAATCGTGAGAATAATCGTGATCACAATCTTGATCAAAATAATCGTGATTATCATTTTGGCCATAATCGTGCAGCCCTATCGTAATATGGAATAAGTATTGTCTTCTCATGGTTTTAAAGGCTGCAGTGCAGTAACGGCATGTCATTTTCTGAACTTAGCAGACTGTTCTAGACCCAAAAAAACCAGCCCCACACGCACACACGCACACACGCACACACGCACACACACACACACACACAGCAGGAGTATTACAATTAGATAGCCTAAGCTAAACATTATGCCCCCATCTTTTTGGTTTGTGCATTTGTCTGTTTGGTTTAGTCTAGTTTTGCGTCGTATGTTTCCATGTTAATAATAATACATTTTATTCATGGTCGCCTTTCATAGCGCTCAAGGACACCTTACAGTTAAAACGAGCAAAAATATAGTTAATTAAAGTCTAATTTTACAATAAGGAAGAGGAGGGTCGGAGACTTTGGGATGGAGTGTAAGGCTGAAGAAGTTCAGGAGGTTTGAAGGAGCAAGATTATGGAGGGATTTGAAGGTCAGTCATAATACTGCTGATAATATTGGCAGCTGAGTTTTGGACCAATGGGAGTTTATGGATGCGCTTGTATTGCACTATAAGCAAATAATAATAAAAAGATTTGATTTTCTCCATATCGCCCAGCCCTATTTTTACCTGAAGCGTCCAGTATTTGACCTGTTGCTGCCAACTAGCTATGGCTCGCCTTGAGCAGATCGATGCTCTCCGCCATTTTAATAACCTTCATTTATTGCGAGTCTAACAAATGGAATAATCAGTGGCCATTGATCCGCACAGGGAGCGGTGCTAGGGGGATTTATTGGGATTCTTTAAAGTGTGCGGCGGAAAAGGGCTGGAAGTCCCCTGGAGTCTTGTGCAGTTATTAATGAGAGGAGAATGGCGACCAACTATATGCACTTGCCCAAATTGAAAGGCATGCACACACACTCAAACACACTCGCACGCACACAACTCCCTCCCTGTCCCCCATCCGTCTCATTATCTCTTCAGTGCCATCCCTTTTCTATCAAGTGTTGTTAAAGTACATAGTCATTTACTCTCTATTCTCTCCTCGTCTACCTTCTTCTTTCTCCTCACACGCATGTATTGAATATTGGAAATCCATTCCCAGCATACCTGTTGTAAAATCTAATTTAGTTTAGGTTTTCCTCTCAGATTAACCCTAACAGTCCAGTTACCAGGCTGGGGCCGCCTATTTGATAAAGAGACACTTGTCATCGGCCAAAATGTGTTTTGTTTGCAGTGGGAGCCCTCACTTCTACTCTCTCTTCTTATCCCCGTCTTTAATGTCCTTTCCTCTTTCTTTTGATTACAGTCTTACTGTGTCTTTCTCGGGCAGCAATTAATTACTTCATTGTTGATTAATAGACCAATTTTTATTTTTCCTAAATTTCATTAATCTGACTGAAGAGATTTTGTACTGTATAATGTTGTTTTCGCTGTTTCAAATTCATTGGCTTGGGATTTGAGAAAGGGTGTGCTAATTAGTTAGTGGAAAGGAGAAAGGAATGGCTTTACATCAAACAGTTCAAAAGGTTTAAAAAGGTGGCAGATGAATATAGAACATTGGTAACTGTGTTCAAATAACACAAGTATGTGTATGTGCTGCACACTAATTGATTTTGAAAATGTGAGCGATAAAGTTCATTCTTAATCTTTGAATTAGCGGTTTAAAAATCGAAGCTTATTCATTTATTTTTATTAAAGGTCCACTTACTAGCTTTATTACGGAGCTTTCAATTGCATCTCATGGTCTTCATAGACCAGAGGTGCCCAAATTCTTTCATACGAAGGGCCAAAATGTATCTGGATGGAAGGCAACGGGCCAAAAATAAATGTTGATGTTGAGGAATATTGTAATTCTTGCCATTCTCTGCAGACAAAACGTACGTACAGGATGTACTTTAAATGGGAAGTTTAACAGCACTGTGCATTACATTGCCGTTAAACTCAGATTATGATCTTTTTAACTGCACAAAATGTACGTAAACTTGGCCCCTGGGCCCCAAATTGGGCAGCCTTGTCATAGACGGATGGGTTTTGACAACTCATTTGTCATGGCAATCATGCTTGGATCACATGAACATGACTGAGCAAATACAACCAGCTGAGTAAGACCAGTTAAAAGCTCCTGAAAAGCCGGTAAGTGGACCTTGAGATTTGGTTTACATACATGTTCGAGGTATAAGGTCTGACAGTTTCCCCCAGGGTAGGAACTAACTTCATGCTGTAAGCTATGCCCATTGTTATTTGCCGTCCAACAGTTTCACCAGCATTGTCCAAACCTGGTTTATAAATGAACTACTTGTTTTTGTTTTCACTCTTGTGTTTTTCAGTGTGCATGAGGTAATTTGTGGACAAAACAAGCAGATAAATCAATGAGAATAATGTGGACCACATTTGTGTACTGTCACACTCAAATGCCACGTTCACCGCTGGTCCATTCTCTCTCATTAATTTGGGTTATTCTCATTCAAATAAATATCAAATGAATTCCAAATGGCTTGTGTTTGATGCTGCACGGAAACTCATCAGGGCTGTTTGTTAGGATGTCAGTTGGCCTGCCATTTTGAGTCTTTTTTTTTTTTTTTTGCTTAAGATTTTTTGGGGCTTTTCCCTTTTTATTTGTTTAGTGACAGTGGATAGACAGAAAAGGCGGGAGAAAGAGAGGGGATGACACGCAACAAAGGACTGCAGGCTGGACTCAAACCCACGCCGCTGCAAAGGACTCAGCCAACATGGGGCGCACGCTTGAGCCCCACCCCCATCTTGAGCCACTTAATTGTAATCACGCACAACATCAAAACAATACTACTGTGGTACATGTAGTCTTTCATGCCTGCAGTAGTATGTTTTCATTGGCTCCCCTTTCCGAATCAATTTCCTTACAAGATTCTTCCGTTTGTGTTTAAAGCCCTGCATGGTCACACCCTAAGCCTTATTACACAACTTTTATATGTATATTATTCACCTAAATATTTTCTGTTTCTACGGTACCACCGATGGCGACTACCGTTTTCAGCAAAACAGTCCGACAGTAGAAAATCCATGTTATGTTCTTCTTTAAAAATGAAAAATAAGTCAGACAGACTGACTGATGGACATGTGATGTGCATTCTGAAATGTCTCATGATATATTTTCTCCAGAAATGTATTATTCGTCTTTGGTTTTGTAAAGATGGAAAAGAAAATCGCACACACATATACTGTATACATGCAGTATTTTGAAAAATAAATTGTTGACTAGAGAGTCAACAGTTTTCTTTGTCTTTTACCTGCCTAAACGTAACATCTTTTCTCTTTCTCTGGTCTTTGCATGAACACTTCCCTGAAGTAGGCTGTCATTTCAGCTGTTGTATTTTAAAGGGCAACCCTGCACTGGTTCTTTCCACTTGAGCCTGTGTCTTTGTAGTATCTTTTATATAAAAGATGTATTTTCCCAGGATATTGGTGTAGATATTGTGCAGAGCTTACAGATAACAGGCACACTTACATTCACAATGTCTATTTATTCAAATGACAGAAACACTTGTGCATTGTGCAGGAGATCACACTTCTGCTTTGAGCTAACACAGAAAAATTCCTTGCAAAAAGTCAGTGGATCAATCTCACACCTTTCTTTACCAAGTGAGATGGAGAAATGTGGCAGTTAGATATAGAAAACAAATATACTCTTAAGTGGTTTTCCTCTTAAATAGCTTGAGTCTTCATTGGATCTTCTGTCAATAAAGACCTAAACTGTGTCTTGGGAGATTAGAACATTCTTGAAGGAAAGCCTCCAGTTCTTTAAAGGAAATCCTTACAGTAGGCCCCATGACACCTCACTGAGTTTTAGATGTGGTGACTGGGGAGGCCATTTTTGGCTTTTAACCTTTTCAAGTGTTCGTGAAACAACTGTTGAGCCATCATTGGATTTAAAAAAATATCGATATAGATCCACAAGTTGGCAACAGACAAATATGTATCTGAGGTATCGTCTGGCTTTGCCTTGATGTGAAGTTTAAGTGACTTTTATGGCCATATTGGCCATATGACATTATATTAATCATTGGTGCAGATTATTTGCTTTGCTGGTGTATGTCTGGTGTTCCCGTTAATGGTTTCTGTATTACAACTCTACATTAAATGGCATCTTTGGGAAGTGCACTGGCCTTATGGACTATTTTTTGCTAAACTTAAACAAGCTTTAGGTTTTTTTCTTGGCTTCTAAGTAGGAATTCTCTCTGCTACGGTAGTGCACATTAACAATTACTTAATAATTTTTGTTAGCAGTTTGAGTTATGTTGTCCACCCACTGTATAAATGTTAGTGGCATCATTCTAAAGATGGCAAATTTGGTTTCTTGTCAGTTGGTCTGTCAGTCCACCACTTTGTGGACTGACTGAAGACAGAATTATCTCAACATACTATATTTGATGGATTCCCATGAGATGTGGTAGAGACATTCATGTCCCCCTCAGGATAGATTGCAATAACTTTGGTGATCCACTGATTTTTCATCCAGCGCCAACATTAGCTCAAATCTTTCTATTTGGTCAGTACTGTACTACGCTCTATGTTCAGTGCTAATTCTCAAATGTTAGCATGCGGACATTTAGCAATTAGCTCAAAGGAATACTGTGCCGTAGTACAACCTCACAGAGCCGCTAACATGACTGTAGAGTGTTGTTAGAGCACGCTACTGTAAGCAACTTAAGTTCTGTGATGGAAATGTCACCTCCATTTGATATTCACAGTAACCGGGGTATTGTGTGGATGTACTGTAGTTGCGTACCCAAGCATTACACTTGTGCAGTTCCCATTCATTAGAATTTGTTCATGGCGTTACCATGCAGGCGGGAAAAGGGCGAGAGGTGAGGAGGTCAGGTGAAAATGAAGTGTGTGTGTGTGTGTGTGTGTGTGTGTGTGTGTGTGTGTGTGTGTGTGTGTGTGTGTGTGTGTGTCCTGCTGAGTCCCAGTAGCACGCTGACCTTTCACTGGGAAAGCAGAGGCCACCTTTATTAACAACAACGCTCCTGGCATTGCTCAGCCATGGGCTGATTACATAACCCACTGTACACACACGTGAACTACACACAGGGACAGTATCTAACACTACTTGTGAAAGGTCACTTGGTGATCGGCATTGACCTGCATGGCAATGTTGTACGTGTACAAACTGTGTATACAGTGGTCATTTCTAAACCTCAATATTTAGATCATCCAGCCTCAACTAATAGACAGGGAATGTATCAGATAACATTTTTGGCCATGTTTGCAGCATGGCTTTCACAATATGGCTCAGTCAACCATTTGGTTCAGACTAAAATATAGCTCAATAACTATTGACTTTGAAATTTCTTTAGACGTTGAGTATGTTTTCATGCACACTAATGTTCCACTATTATTCCGAATATGACAATAGTTTTGAATTTGATACGAGTCATGTAAACAGGATATTCTGTTTGGATATTCCAAATAAGGCCTTTTTCAGAGTTAAGCATTTTCCGACTTTTCTTACAGCTTACCGTCAGCTCTGTGCATTGCTATGGGTGTTGCACACAAACCAACCAACCAACCAACCAACAGTTTTAAAGCCTGCCCAAAAGAAAAGAAAAGGAAAAACACAGCTACTTTTAAACATTATGAAAGACTTGGATATTAACATATTTTTTTTTTATATGTGAAAATAACGACAACATTTTTAAGAAGCTGATTAAAGAAAGTGAAGAGGGTGTGAGAGGCTGTGTTCACATGGCCGAACAAGACTGCCACTGGTGGAAAACTGTCCAAAAGAATCCCATTTTACACGTCTGCATGTAAATGGGGATATTAGTGAAATATTCACTTTCATTAGCCCTGTAAACAGCTTAGTCAGAATTTTGTCTTTTCCTGAACATGCACAAAGCGGGAATATTATGTTATTATAATTTCTAGCAACTTTGGTGATCCCCTGACTTTACCTCTAAAGCCATCAAGAGGTTAAAGGGTTCACTTTTCCTGTGAAATATCTATATCCACTGTATGTACTAGCCCATAATTCTGTACATATATTCATGAGTGCCAGGATCCTAATGACTTTGGTGATACCTTGACCATAAAAATATTAGAAAGCTAACACTATCTAGTGAAAATGGAACCATTATACCTACTTAACATCAGCATGTCAGCATTAATGTATGTAATTCAACACATGGCTGTGCACAAGTACAGTTTCTCAGAGTTGTGTACACTTTTATCCCATTGTTTTGCGACTTTGTGTTGCTTATAGTATTAAACCTGTTTCTGAATCTTTCAGCACACACGAAGTTATGAAGGGGGTACCAATTAATTAATGTTTCATTCTTTTTTTTTTAAAGATCCGTGTTCTACTTAAAACTGTGTCCTTAATTCAAAACATTTGTATTATTGTTTAATTTGAACTGTTTATGATGGTGAGTAGCATTTAATAATGGCGGCATAATTTGTATGCAGGTTCATATATATTTGTAACGTGGACATAATGCTATTTGATAATCTTTGTTTAGCTTTTCTTAAAAGGCTCATATTATGCTAATTTTTAGGTTCATAATTGTATTTAGAGGTTGTATCAGAATAGGTTTATTTGGTTTAGCTGTCAGAATACACCATATATTTGTTGTATGGCACATTGCTGCAGCTCCTGTTTTCACCCTGTGTGTTGAACTCTTTGTTTTAGCTACAGAGAGAGATATCTCACTTCTATTACGTCTTTGTTGGGAGTGGCACATGTGCAGTTATTACTGCTAGTCAGTCAGAAGCAGAGTATGAGGGCGTGCCACGCTGGCACCTAGGCGAGTTACAAAGTCATGCGTTGTTTCACAAAGTGACACGATGAAACCGTGTGTGTTAGTCTAGTTGGTGTTTACTATCAGCGGCAGAGATAAGAAAGTTATGCGCCAGTAATCCAGGGTTTATTTGATCCTTAATTGTGAAGCCCTTTGTAAAGTCAGATTCAGCATCGGCGCCATGAATGAATCATTGATCATCCTTCCGATGTTTAGTAATAAAAATAATAATAATAATAATGATGATTTGGCTGTGGTGATGGTTTGAGGAAACGTGATGGACGCTACACGTAGCCACAGCCATGCTTAAAGGAACACGCCACCATTTGTTTGAAATAGGTCTTATCATGGTCTCCCCTAGCTGTAGATAGGTGGGCCAGTGCATTTTTTGTCTCAGTGCATGCATTGTTTTTAGTCCGGTGCAACATCGGCAGCGCCATCGCTAGTTAGCTTAGCGTAGTGAATGGATTCCTATGTTGCCAGTTAGCATGTTGTGAGTAAAAGTGATTCAACAAAGAAAACAACAAAAAATAGAATAGTGTACAAATAGCAATGCAGGTTAAGACTAGATGATTTCCTAGGCAGATATTGATTTGGGACTATATTGTGTAGAAACGCAGCCGAAGCACTGTCAAAGAGTGTCCTCTGGCGAGCTTCAGCGCTTCGCTGGCCCACAGCAGCAGAATGTGGTTTACTGAATACAAGCATGTGTGCTCATTCCAGTTTCTGTGAAGATGTGGTTTTGAAAAGTATTACAAATGGAACCACTGTCTGTTTTGATTTGAGCATTGAGGAGTGATGTGAGGTTAACCCTGTGTTCTGTGTCTTCTACCCCAGATGAAGACTGTGAGTGTAGCCCTGGTGTTGTGTCTCAACGTGGGAGTGGACCCTCCTGATGTGGTCAAGACCTCCCCCTGTGCCCGACTGGAGTGCTGGATAGGTGAATCCACGCACGCATGCACACAAACATACAACACTAATGCAAAATGGACAAGCACTCAAACCCAACAAAAAATGTGAGAAACGATAAAGTGGGTTCTTCTTAAATATGATTAGAACATTATGAACTGTGCTGCCCCTGCTGCTGAGTGTTATATTTTGTGACAGATGCATAATAATATGGCAAATGCACAAACTCACTTTACACAATTGGGGTTAAAAACGGCACCTGTTTTTCTGAACATACAGATATCATCCTCCTGGTGATTGTGGTATCTCTGTCCATCATAGGAATTATTTAAATAAGACATTCCTTCCTTCTTCTTGTCTAATAATTATCACATTTTGACAGATTCTTCTGCATCAATTGTAATACAGTGATTGTGTTGTGTTCATCCATGTTTACAGTGCAACCAGCGATCTGCAAGACTTCCCATTATGCAAATTGCCAAACTGTTAACAAATTAATGCAAAAGAAAAGGAGGCTCAATCTGTATCCCCCATGTAATTCAATGACTCCAAGGCAATAACATACTTCCCGTCTTTATCATCCAAAGCATTTTGGGAACTGTATTTCCAAAACTCAGAACATGTTTGTAACGGTTCCCTAACTCACCCGGCAAAGGAAAAGTACAACGCATAAAAATTAAGGTAATGGAGGGATCTCTGATATTTACAAAAAGGCTATAGTCTAGTCCTACCTACTTTATTTAAACACCTGAATACCCTCCACCACAAACTAATTACCTTTAAATTGGCTCAATAAACATTTTAAAAAAATAAATAAAAAAGACCATTGAATATAAGTTTAAATGCGTGTATTAGAAACAGCTAATTAAACATCGGACACACCCACTCTATACAAACACGTTGTGCAATGTTACCCCGTTGGGAAAATGTTTGTCAGTTTTGTCCACTAAAAGGGCTTTTTTTGACACTGGGATGCTCACATTATTATAAGTGTCTGTAAATAACAACAATCCCTACAGAGATAGACCTTTAAAACCTCTTTAAGACCTTTCTGTTTAACACAAAACAGCTCTGAGGTCGCTAGCGCTAAATCCACCAGACTCCATTTAATAAAAAAATTAAAAAATTTTTTAGTGTGTATAGAGCCACAATATATTTTTACATGTAAATCGGTAAACTATGTGTTTATTTCAACCAAAACTAGAGTTGTGATGGTTGGAAAAGTGGAAAGACGAGCCAAAACGGCATTTTATAGTTTTATTTTGTTTCTGTCTACTTTGAGTGAAGTGTATTTTACGATGCCAAAATTACAAATTATTTACATGGAGTCTGGTGGCTTTAACTAACGCAGTTTCGCGGATGTTTTCATGTTTAAAAAAAGGATCTTGTTCTTTAACAGAAAAGTCAACCTCCTTAGAAATCCTTTCCACAATGTTGTCAGACACTTAGAATATTAATCTGAGCAAAATGAGCACTTTTGTGAAGGTAAAATTCAAGCTGGACATTTGCCCTGTGGCTTGTTTCGCTGATTGCAGCGATCTTGCTCAATACCCAATGTCAAAAATTGTTGTTCCCATCAGTCACTCAGACACAAACACATAGGAAAACATGGTCCAAGTTGAAAACAAAAACAGAAGTTATCCTTTAAGTTGTTTTTCAGTGAAATGTCCCAAACCATAACACATTTGTGTCCACCTCAGAATTAATATTAAAAACTTTGAGGAAAGATCAGGAAATCATCAATCTCCATCATCAGGTCAACATCTCAAGTTGTACACTACATCAGCCTCAGTTGTGCTTTGTGTTCAGTGCAAATTAAAAATACATGGTAAACATTATACCTGTTAAATATCTGCACATTAGCATTGTTATTTGAGCAACATGTTGACGGTAGCGCAGTTGTAGACTCTTGAGTCTAAAGTCCAGAAAGTTTGTATTACCCTGGAACACAAACACACTCCTTTATCCATTTATAAACAGCTATGTTGTTCTTTGAAAACCAAGCAAAGGACGCACATATATAGTACCACTTCCCTTCAAGTTTGTAGGTAGTCCGCCTTACACCTAAAAATAACAATATAAGGAATGCCTAGTGTGAAAATGAGCAAAAAGAGTCTTGGGTTCAAAAGGTTAGAATGGCATTAAGCCGCACAAGATTAGTGACAAATTGGAGTTGACGCTAATAAATGCAATAAAAGTTTAACTTTGGAGCAGTTAGGGGATTTTTCTGTCATTCTCATAGGAGCTCAATTCACAAGGCATCTGTCAACCAAGGATGAATCAGTCTGCCCCAAACAGAACCACAAAACATGACACAGAACAAAATCAAAAGAAACCTCTCCATCGAATGGCAACCTCAAAACCATTGTTCAGCTCCCTTGAGACTGCTTGACTGTGTAGAGTGCTGAAAGAACATTAAAGATGGTGCACAGTTCTTAAAGTGTCTGAAACTTTCTTAGCGGCTGCTAAGGACACCAACATTGTGCAGACCTGCCACTTGGCTTTTGAGATGGTGTTTGAGAATATTAAGGGGTAAAGGCTGAGGTGATGTCCTTTTTAAATGGTGACATTACACCAGTTACCATTTGACTCATCAAACACATTCTCTTGTTGTCTTTTTGATGTGATAATACATTTTATTAGGCCTCACTTATCATAATGCTGGTGGTTAAATTTTCAGCATAAAGCATATCCCGCAAAACTCGCCAGACATTCTTCTCTGCCTGCTTAACGGATTTTGATATGTACTCACTCTATCTGTGTTCTGCCCTTCTTGATCCCATATTGGTTTTCTTTCATCAGTATTTCAACCTGAGGGGCAGCTGCTATTTTTCCAAACCCTGCTTTGGATTTGACAAGCAAAAGAACCTTCAATGCCAAAATCCCAAACTATAACTCACCTCTGTAATCATGGCATTGAAGTATCTTTTGCCTGAAAGTTAAATAATGTCAGCCTGCTTGTTTACTGGAGAAGACTGACAGCAATGTAAATGTGTGTGTGGTGAATAATACAATTCTGGTTGTTTTTTCAGCTCCAGATTGAGCGTGTGTGTGGTTTTGCTATTCTGTGACCGTTGCGTGCTATGTGTGTGGTCACAGTGCGTTAACACTCTGTGTTCTCTCGCCAGATCCTTTGTCGATGAGTCCACAGAAAGCCCTGGAGACAATTGGGGCCAATCTGCAGAAGCAATATGAAAACTGGCAACCCAGGGTGAGTGGGTTCACACGAACCAGCCTCCCAACTTTTCTTCATTGGTCTTATAACAAAACAGTGACCACATACACTAACCAATTCACACCACTGTATGATACATCCATAGTTGAATCAAAAAAGGCTTCCAGTAAAACTAGAAATGAAATAAAATGAATTTTAGGCACTCCACGACTTGACCTTGGTCATAATATTAATATTATATTATGAAAAACAATTACTTTTTCTGGGATTTGGGGTGTTATTTTGTGTCTTTGGTGCTTCCACACGCATACAAACTTGGAAAAAAATATCCATGCTGTTTTGAGTGAGATCCGGTTTCTGAACGTCCTCTGCCTTCAGTCTCCGGGTGAGCTGTTCAACATCTGCACGGCTTTCTACGTCACTAGTCGAGACGAGGTGGCTAACCGTAGCATGCCAGCGCTAGCATGCTATATTGTTTTCAGTGGCAAAACACTGCTACAACACACACTAGTTCACCATAGTCTCCAAAAGAAGTAGGTCCATGTTCCTGTTCTGCAGGTGTTCCACAAGTGCCCCTCGTCTAGAAGAAGTCTCCCAGGTAATCCTGCCTTGTACTGACCAAAGTTGGAGAAAGTTATCTAGCTGATGTGATCTTACCTAGCTACTGAGCATGTGCATCTCCCAACAAAGATAGTATAGAAGTGAGATGTCTCACTCTGTAGCTAAAACAATTGAGATGTCTCACTCTGTTGCCAAAACACAGACCTAAACACACAGGGTGAAAAGAGGAGCTGCAGCAATGTGCAGTACAACAAAAATATGGTGTTTTTTTAAAATGAAGCCATGTAAACCTGTTCTGGTACAACCTCAAAATACAATTATGAACATGAAAATGAGCATAAAATGGGCACTTTAATGATTGTTTTTTTTTGTCCTCCATTAAGCCAGAAATTGTTTTATAGATGTTGGCAGAGTACCCTTAATGTCTTTGAGGTTTATACCAACTCTTTGAACCCCACTAATTAGTCACCCCTCCATGTACTGTATCAGACAGCGCTTTTAACTCTGAGGCATCTATTGATTCTAACAATGCATCACTTTAAAGACTCCACGTTCTACGCTCTGATGCAATAAACACATATTCCTGTGCAGATCAATCCTACGTAATGCCGGGAGAGCTTGGCAGCCAAAACATTGTGATGTATGTGAGGAATGAAAAAGACACTTACGGCAGATGCCATGGCAACTCTGTCTCCCCTAAATCAGTGTGCTTACATTTTAGAGATCATTTGAATGTGTAACAGGGTGAATTGATTTATTATAGATATCCCATTGTGTCAGCTCTAATAGACTTCCTTTATGCACTGGGCCAACAAACTACCCACATGCTCTTGACAGGGATTCATAGTCAACAAACAGATGCATCATGTGTGCTTGTAAATTCAGCTGTTATAGGATTGTGTGTGTACATGCAGTCATATCGTTGCCGGCAGTGGCAGTTCTTCTCGCCTCCTCGCTGTAAGCAAGCTTGGTGTTTTCCCAGAGGCTCTTCTTCGGTCAGTTGTTCTCCTCGTTTAGCCCTTTGGGCCTCCCAGCATTGGAACCTCGGCGCCAGAGCAGAAGAATTTGTGAAAACAATCCTTCTACGGACTGTGATTAAGCAAGCTAAGTGAAGGCCTGGGAGAAACGGAGATGGAGAGGAAATGATGAGACATGGACAGAAGAAAATACAAGGAGCTGAAGTAAAGACTAAATTGAAGAGGTGTGAATAGATCTTGTCCCAAATGTGACATGATTTGCGGTAAAAAGTGTCTTGCGATATAAGTACACAAGTGCAGAGCAGCAGCCAGCATGATGGATGAGTCTGACTTTGACCTCGATATTAGCAAAGGAGATTCTCCCCCCCCCCTTGCCCATTCTCCATAGCTCGGGGTTTTTGTCTCATCTCATCTCTCCATTTGCTGTAACAAATGCGCTTCTATTTCAGCATTCAAAAGACACCGCGGCGAATGCAACGTTCCTAGACTACTGATCAATAACCTGCCACTTTTAACGGTAGAATAAAACATCGCCAAGGCAACCAACACAGCGATGTAAGACAACGTGAACTCGACTGCAGCTGCAGCACGCGAAAGTACACGTTAAAACGAAAGTAGAGCTCACACTAGAGCCCAAAATAGAGAACACTTTTCACACACTGCGTAGCGCAACACACACAACCCTACGTTTTTAGACCACGCAGCGGTTGTTGACGTCCTCCTCGCTACAGATGGTTTCAGCTGGAGCTGGGCAATATATCGATATTGTGATATGAGACTAGATATCGTCTTAGACTTTTTTTTGAGTTTTTTCACAGATAAAAGACATACAGAAACACCCAGAACAGAGTTCCCAACCCAAGAAGTAAATAAACAAAAAATAATAATAAAATAAATAAATACATAAATGAGTAAGTCTAAAATATTAGGAAAGTACAGTACACACAGAGTAAAATCCAAGCAGGTTGTCACCTAAATAAAGTGAAGCCAGCGGTTGTCCTAATTAGATTGTTTCATGCAGCTCTGATTTCTCTTTCTCATATCTCAATTTCTCATATTGGTTTGACAGGCTGCATTACAGTAAAGTGATGTCACTTTCTGAACTTATCAGACTGTTCTAGCTGTTCCATTATTTACCTTTACTCCACTAAGTCATTAAATAACTTCTGGAGAATATTTATCAAAAATCTCATTGTGTAAATAACATTTTGTCAAAGCTCCAATAGTCAACCATACAATATCGTCGCAATATCACCATAGAGGTATTTGGTCAAGAATATCGTGATATTTGATTTTCTCCATATCGTCCAGCCCTAGTTTGAACAACATAGTTTGTTGTTGTACTCAACCGCTGGGGGGCATTCTGTGAGCCTTGTGTAACTGGACGTCCTCCACAAGACCTCAAGCACCTCACTAAACTTAGAAGTGAACGCAGAAGTTACCACTGGAGGAACCATCATGACCACAGAAATACACAGATAATACAAAGGCTCATTGTAGTTAATGTAGGCATTTTAAAGTTAGAATACATTGGTGGTTTTATTGTGGTGTATATACCGTGACAGCTGGTCCTGGGCTGACATTTTGACTCCCCTCCATATACCTTTTTTCTCTACTCTACTTGCTATGTCAAATATGTGTCCCGTGGGAGAGTGAAGGCGAAAGCAAACACTTAAAATCTGATCCGTGCGGCTGAGCTGCGTTGCGTTTGCAGATATTGGATTTGAATTGCATTTCAAACCATCTGTGAATAGGTTTAAAATTTGGTCAGATATGATTAGATTTTTGTTTATCCTGTTTTGTTTGGTGTTAGATTTTTGAAAATGTTTGATTTCAGCTGTCTGTCTGAACATGGCATTCGAGGGACAGGTGGAGAAGCATATAGGATTTTTATTTTTTTTTTAGGTTAGGTGGACGGGCAAAGCTGAAAGGCAGAAAAGGAAAAAGGACGACTTGTTAGGTGCCTCAGCATCAAAGTGGCCATCATCTTGTTGCTGGGACTCTACATGGCCACTAAAAACATGTTATAATGGAAATGTATGAATGTGTAAAAATGAACAATGTGTGGCTGTTTTGGTAAGATAGTACAGAAATAAAAGATGAGGTAAGGAGGTGGAGGACGAGACGCCCCTGGAGAAGGCAGCTAGAAAAATGTAAGCTCGGGCTCAGTTGACCCTGGCGGTCAGCAGCCAATGGTGGTAGGAGTGCAGGAGGAGGAGTGGGAGGGTAAAAAAGCTGTTCCCTTTTTTCAGCCTGAAGATTCACAGCTCTGCAGCACCACACCGCAGAGCAGCGTTTGCCAACACACCTTACATAAACTGATGACAAAGCAATCAATTACACAGCAGCTATTTGCCCACTTTGTCACCGTAGCGAGGAATCTTGTAATAAGTTTGTCTCGGAGGGTCGCAGTTGGTAAACATTAGCCCTAAGAGCAAATCTAAAATCCATTTTGTCACATTTGCCGTGTGTTGGTTTGTAACAGTCAAGCTGCCGAGAGAGTTCAGCTGTTCCAACGTGCCGTCACGAATCCATTTCTCTGTTTGCTTGTGCACTCTTACATTAACTCTCATGGCCTGAAAAACACAGAGAGAAAGGCAAACACAGTCTTGGCTGCTGCCCACTCGCTTTCTTCACCAACACTACACCACGCTAAAAAAAATAACTCTGACCTTCATCATCATCTTCCAATCCACATCAAAATATTTCTTTCAATCAAGGCTCTCATGTCCATCCTTGCCCTCTTCATGTTTAGTACCAATCTACTGTGTGCGCGTTTTGCGTGCGTGCGTGCGTGCGTGCGTGCGTGCGTGCATGTGCACTGGAGTGATGTTGTGAAGCCTTTCTGGCCCTGTTGGCTCGGAGCCAAGATTTCTTACCGTAGATGGTGATTATCCAACATACTGTCCAACGGCCTCTGTGATGAGACCTGACTTCAATCAGCTCAGGGGACCAGATGCAGCTCATCTACATAACACCATACGCCTGGTTATTGTACTCTATATTTATGTGTTTTGACTTGTTGGTGATTATGTTATTGGTGCAAATCCCAGCATGATCTTGTATGGTAATGTTTTCAGGCATATGCCCCCAAAACAATATCTATTCATAAAGGTATTGATTGCAGCGAGTATATACATTTATCAAAACAGGTTCTGTTTGGAGTGCATGAGAGTTTAATTATAACGAACCCTATTTTTGATCCTTGGTATGTATTTTGGAGCTACAGCCATTCAGTGTGTTTGCATTTAATCACAAGTTCAGTATTACTATGTAGAGTGTCATTGTTAAATGTCTCCTTTTATGAAAACAACATGAGAGAAAACCTCACAGCCCAGAAGTTTGTTTGGCCGCGCTGTAACGGATACACTTTTACACTTCATTTATTAATTCGTTCTAATTCAACAAAACAGTATTAACACTGAAAACAACCATGACAAAGAAAAGAAAAATGCAGAAAATTGCAGACTCCCCATGTTGAGAGTAACAAAGTCCATACATACTGTGTATTTAACAGATATATGGCAGAACAAGCCTGCCATATTCCAGTGGTCCATTTACATCACAAACATGAGGGTATATGTGTGTGAGTATACCATTCCAACAACGGTACAAATATAACCTAAAACTAACTAAAATCTCAAATAAAACAATATAAGAGATATACACATTATTCCTCCAAATGAATAACGTCCCAATGTCTACTTGTAAATGTCTTTACCAATCAAGATGCTTGAAAGGATAGATTGTCCACATAATAATGGGAAACCAGACTGTGTTTGAATGTTTTAAGTGAAATTGTTCAAATGAACGTCGATTTCTAAGCAGGAGGGCAGGCAGCCTTCCAGAAACCACAGCTGTTGCCAAATCAACCTAGACTGGACACGGCGTTCGAAATGTAAAGCTTGGACAATGTTTTTGTTTCCTTCACTCACAACCTCTTTACTTCACCTTTTTAGTTTTTATTAGGGAAGTCGTAGTTTCACTGACAGTCACTGACAAAAGTAATAGCAATATTGTGATTTATTTATTTATTTTTTTGCTCTTTGCAAGCTAGTTGCATTTTCACATTCTGTACTAGACACAAAAAAACTAGACCCAAACGTGCTGAATTGACAGGGGAATTTCAAGCCATGACTCACCCATTTGACTAGAGGCCCCCCTCTAATAGATACTTTCGCAATAAAGACCTTATTATTGTAATTTCTAAAGGAAAATAGTAGTTCAACTCACATGTGCTGGTGTTTCGTGTAAAGGACTGTGAGTCCAACAGTTCAACAACAAAAGAAGAATTTCCCATGTCTCTGTTGGATGACAGAGATCATTGGTTGATCAAGTGTCTATATCAGGTGGGGAAAACTCATGTGAGGATAATCACAACAACTTAAATCATGTGAGGATAACAATGTGTGGTCTTGTGCAGCTGCCAGCAATAGGGACACATCAAGTGTGCCAGTGTGTGCGGAGAAAGCATGCAAACTCGAGAGTAGGGGCGAGTGACCCACAACGTCATCAAATTTAAAGGAACGGGTTGTCACGGCTTCCGTACTATTGGGATGCCACAGCTATACCATATATGGGTCAAAAGTGCTGCTACAGTGCCGTTTAAGTCATTCCCCAGCTGGAATGATGGGGCAGAAAAATTCAGAGAGCTCAGATGCGAAAGACCAGCCGCCGCTGACCAATGACTGGGCGTTTTCGGGAGGGGGGGCTTAAAGACACAGGCGCTAAAATGGTTTGTTTCAGACAGATGGTAAATACAGGCATATTCAGGTTGAAAATGTGTTTTTTGAACATTAAAGTATGAACCTGCAAATGACCATGACATGGGACTAAAAAGATTATCATATTGATGTGGATAATTTTCACACACTTATTTCTGTTTAAAAGAACAACTGCCTTGGCCTAGAGCGTCACACTTCCAACTCAATAACCAGCACCACCAGCCACTACATTATTTCCCTCGGGGGACCCCTTACAGCTGCCAAATCACTTGAATCTCATTTGGGTTTAATTGACGACCAGCGTGTGTGGGAAGCAGCGGAGTGAATAACGCGATGCAGAAACTGCCTTAAAGGTCTCCTCTCGCCACTCCTCATGCACTCAGTTCAGTCAGAGCCACAGACCATTAGCCCGCTGGAAGACTTATCGACACCCTGCCAATACATCTATCAACAATGTGCCCTTTGAGGAGGGCTACAGGACATGGCTGCCATGTACCGGTGGGATACGAGAGGGAGCTTAATGATTGGTTCTCTCACTGCTGCTGATCACCTCGTAAATATCCCACCAAACTATAGTTTGGAGACCTCGAGCCGTCTTGTATTGATGGTTAGGTGGAAATTAAGTCTGGTTTGCAGTGATGATGAAATTAGTTTGAGTGATCTGATATTGATTTCGGAAATCCAGAAATCGAATTCTTAATGTAAACGTTAACCCGATGCATTATTAAAATATTTGAGGGCTGCTTCTCGCTCGTACAGTTCTCTAAGAATCGTTTATATCTAAGCTAAACTGGTAACTGAAATTTCCCTAACCTAATTGATATCGAACAAATCGGAAATTAGGGAAATCATTGGTGATACCCAGGCCTAGTTGGGCCCCAAAAAGGGCCTGCTTTTGCCACAAAAGTGGGTTTTCATGTGAGGGGAGTAGTGTTCCATTGCTTATTGAGACATAGTCTCTTATTCTTTTTGAAGTGGGGTGTGCTTTCATTAGCTGTGAGTCGTGTTCAGTAGAAGCAGTGTATCTCCATCCTCTTCTGACGAATGGAAAGAGACGGCTTTAAGATGAAACGCAGCTTGGATTCTTGGAGTCTTTTTTTTCCTCCTCATAAGCTGCTTGTGAAACGCACATTATCATGGTAAATGGCATGCACAGACCTTAAAAAAAAAAAAAAAGAAACGTGGGCATTGCACGTGCCATATAGTCTTGTTGGGTTTTGACAGCATACAGTATTATAATCCCCAATTCTGTTAATGTGTGTGTTTAGTTTTATGTGTCCTAAATTGTGTCACCAGGACCACCTGTCCATACCGTCTGCCGGATCGAATGCTGTGTGACGAGTCATAAGAGATGAGTGTGTGTGTGTGTGTGTGTGTGTCACACAGAAACAGGAAGCAAAATTGTATGCTAAAAAAAAATGTATCAAAGGTGTGCCATGGGACAGGAAGACATGGAGAGGGGTGAGAGTGCTCCGGTGCTGCTCGTTGCCAGTTTGAAGTGATGTTGAGTGTGTAGCAGCATGACACTCAGCATCCATAAAGGTGTGAGTGGGTGATGACTATTAACATATTCTTTCCCCTATATAGCCTCATTTTAAAACTCAGGTTCTGATGGTCTGAACTGATGTATTATCACCTTCTAAAGTTGTAATAGCAAACCTGTGTACACATCCAGCAGACACTGAGCAACATTTGCATTCATTCTGAGTGGTTTCTTACCAAGGTTCACTCTTGTTTTAGCTCTGTTGGGGTTTTCTTTGTGGGAAATACCTGGCTCTTTGGCTGCTAGATGATTTGCCATGTTCACCAGCTAGTGGATAACTTTGTCATTCTGCCATTAGGCACAGGGCATGTAGCATTATTCATTTTGTAATACGTTTTTGAATGAAAACAGCTGTGGCTGGAAATGATGAGACCGTTGAGTGTGAAGCCTAACTCTACATGTATAGGCCGGAAAACAGGAACAATGAGCTAAAAGATGATTTGAGGGATAATTCTCTTAGGGCTGCCCCCTCTTAGTCGGTTAGTCGACTAATTATCCATTTTTGGTCTAATCGACTAAAATTTCTTTAGTTGATTAGTATTTTTTTCAATCTTTTTAAAGAACCTTATCAGCACGTGTGGTCTTAACACGTTTTTAAATTGGTGCTTTTGCACAATTGTTTGTGGAGAAACTGTCGATTAAATCAACTACTCGATTAGCTCAAAAAAATCAAGTGTTAGTCAGCTAAGGAATTTCTTTAGTCAAAGATCTAAATTCTCTGTGAGTCCATTACTACAAATAAACAATTTCCCATTACACAGTCATTTGACATACAAATATCCATTGGTGCAGTGCATGAAAATGTCACGTTATGAGGTTTTTCAACATCCCCCAGCCTGCCTATGCTCCCCCAGTGGATTGAAATCATGATAGGTGTAAACCAAGTCCTGGGCATCCTGCTTTGCGTTTGAGGAAATGAAAGATCTGGGATCTTATGAGCTCATAAGGGTTACCTCTCTTTTCTCTGCTTTGCCCGCCCAGAGAATTTGGTCCACCCATGAGAGAGAGAGAGACATCATGGCTTTCAAAGGAGCAAAGTGGCAGTTGGTCAAGGCCACATCCCCCGCCTCCACCTTGCCCCCAGACTCAGAGATGGCACATACTAAGGAAAGCTTATTGTGGCTCTAGTGGCTGTAATTCTGCACCAAGGCAGAATTTTGGGAATGATACTTCAGATATGATATTAGGGGACCACTATCATCTATATAAAAGCATCCAAAGAGCACCATGTCATGGAACCTTTAAACAAATGTTACTAGTTTAAAAGACTTTATAACATTAATAACAACTCTATTGTCTTTAGGTGAGCCAGTTCCAGGGCCTTGCAATTGTGCGTGAAGCAGTGTAATGAATCGCTCTTTACCATGTTGCTGCTAACCACCATGACTCACCTCTCTGAGTCGGCACTCATCCAGCTACAGTGTTCACTGTGCTTTGAGTCTATGGCCAGTGTGTGTCAGCTATTATTATATCCTCACGCCGTGTGTGCGTGTGTATTAAAGACCTTTACTATGTGCGTGTGCATGTGTTGACACACCTTGTGGAAAGGATGCAGAGCAGGAGGGGACAACACAGGTGGCCAGGATGTGACTCAGCGGGCAGAGATTAAAGATGCACCACCCACCATTCATTTAGCCATTTTTATTTTATATTTTTTATTATTCTACTGAGGTGTAAAAATGTGTGGCTGTGACTGAATGTGCACGCCAATCCAGCAAGCTTCCAGTTGAGCAGAGTGTGGGCACCGGTGCATTGGCGCGTTGAAGGACAATGGTGCAAATTGGTGGCGGATCCAATCAGAATCTGACTTTAAACGATGTGGGAGCAGGGTGTTCTCGATGACTGTCATCCTGCTTTTCCCTCTACATACCGGTCATCCGGAGCCTATGGTCTGCATGTTTCTGTTCTTTATTATGTACATGGCTCTAACCAGCCAGCTTTCGCTTAAATTTGACATTCAAAATCTCTTTTCTTGTTTGCTGTGAGTTCACATGTCTCTCAAAACTGTTAGATCCCCAGAGGGGTGTCTTCCTCTTTTTATTTACAGTTTTGGCACAACTGTCCTTTTGAGAAGGATTATGAAAAGTCCTTTTTCTGAGTTTTCTGTTGCACAATTTAAACAACCATTCAACATACACATTCCACCAAAACAAGTTCCTTCCCGAGGCTATTGTGCAAGCGGCACCATGGCTCCGTCACGCGCTCAGCGCCACCCAAGACGATTGTGATTGGTTTAAAGAAATGCCAACAAACCAGAGCATGTTTTTCTCCCATTGCCAACAAAGAATCTGCTAATAGGGATTAATGCTGCAGTTGTACTGACATACAAAGAGCCTGTGGCATCATTAATTATGAGAAGTTACCACTGAGAACTGTATATATACAGCGATGGAGAGTGGGATAGTATAGTTTTTTTCCTGTTTTGACATGAAAAAGAATTAAGAGGTAGCTTCAGCCCTGAGCAGCGTGACTAATTAATTGTAAGTTATGAGCGGTTTGTCAGTAAGCATGAGGCAGATGTGGCTTTATTGCTGCGAACAATGTTTGCTGTTGATACAGCAAAATGTGCAGAGGACTCGTTGTTGTTTTAACGGCAGTTAAAATGATCAGGCTGCACAGTAACATTTTAATTATTCAGTCCTTTGTTTAAAAAGTGGCTTCAATTAAAGAGTGAGTTTGTCCAATTATGGAGAAGATTGTGATATCCGTCTTCACGTCCCTGCTCTCATTAGTGCAGAATAGAAAGCCTTTATGTCACAACACTGAGACACGGCCTCTCGGTCAGCTGCTACCCAGCATCCTTCACTCCCCAAGTTTCCTCCCACTGTCAGTCAACTCCACTGTCCTTCTCTTTGACCTGATTGATGCTGATTGCGGCAACCTCTCAATCTGCACTAATTAGTAGGACAGCTTTCTAATGGCCTTCTCTCCTCTCGCGCTTTGTCTCCCAAGGCAGTTTGGGATATCTGTAACAAGGACCTGACCAGCAGTGGCCTTTTATTGTTCTCCTTTTATACCATGATTTCTGCCTCGCTGTCCATGATCCCGCTCCTAGTCTTGTACTAATAGTCAGCGATGCATCTTCTGAACGTATGTAGTCCCTTTTCTTTTGTTCACCATTTATTTATTTGAGGGATGAAGTTTTCAAACTCTTAAGAGAACATTGAAACCTTAATAAATAAATTAAAAACGCCTAGATATTTTAGAAACAGTAATAGTTGAATCCTTAAATAAAAAGTGACGAGCCCCAACTCCTGCCGTCTGTTTCACACGATTCTGCAGACGTAGTAAAATAGGTAGGTAAAATATTCTTTGCACTTGTTAAGGATGCAAATGCACTCAGTTATTAGACCGCACGCACAAGGCATTTTCACAGGGCACCTTTTAAGCTACAGGTCACCTTTAAGCTTCATGTCATTCAGTTTCCATAGTTACTGGTTACACAGTCTATAGATTTGAACTAGAAAGGGCCTGCTGATAAGTCTGATTCTTTGATTATTAAACTGCCAATTCAATAAAAGTAGGCATTCTTTACTTTTGTAATTCGATATCAAAGGTTATTGTAGTGTTATTTCTCTTTTCTTTGAAGTGAGAAAGCACATTTTCATTAAGGAGGACAGAAAAGAAAACCCCACAGTGGTTGAATAGGCTGACTCACTGGCCCTTTTAGACCGAATGAAATGCAGTTTGATTCTTTGTTCTTCCCGGGATACTATCATGCATGGCGTTGAGCTATTGGGCGGCTAGAGAGTCGAGCTAAGCCTCTCCACAGTCTCTGGACATTATGCAGATTTTTGTACAGAATGAAAATGTGTTCACACCGTAACACTCACTGACACAAGTTGTAGTCATAGACACGTAAAGGAACCGCACCCTGCTGAAGAGCTCAAACACACAAAGTCTGTGAACCACTTCGGAGCTTGTTCCAACATAAGAGAGTCAAGAAAGTCCTCCAAACACCGTAAAGCTCAGCCATGCAGAGTGTGACAGGGTTTCTTTCTTCTTCCCTGTCCCTTGGCATCATTAAAAGCAAGGGAGAGTCTTTTCAGGATTAGAGGGGTTTGTAGAGTGCCACTGGCTGTGGACAATTGATCATTATACATCTCCTCTGTACTCCACTGCTCCTCTTTCCCCTCTCGTCTCTCCGTTTTCACATTGTGCTTTTCTTTTAGGCCATGTACGCACTAAAACTTTCATCTTTCCTCCTCTTCTACGTTACTGTACCATCCCTGTACCTCTCTGTGGAATGGGGACAGGGCTTTATTGGGGCTAAAGGAGGACACCATAATGCGTAAAGTAGTTTGAGACAGTATTTGGTTTGACCACAAAACCAATAAAGTGAGACACCAAAACATATGTTTAGCATTGCAAGAGGCAAACCCACCGCTTTTCCTCTAATATTTATCAATATTACATTTCTTCTCACTTGGTCTTTTTTCTCAGATTACCTCAACCCAAATACAGGTGTTATAATTTTCAATGTTTTACTACTGAAAAAAGGAGACAGCGTGCATTTCTGTCAACTCTCGTGACATTTCTGTGGTTCAGACATTGAACGGACTTGACATGAGATCGTTCTGGGCTGTAATTGCTGAAAGATTAAACATTTTGGCTATTCTCTAACCATGTATTTTGTTTGCATATGTAGCTTAATATTTCTGAGGCATTATACCCGACCCTAACAAAAACAAAGTCAAACTGCTGTAAAACTAAGCCTTTCTGAAAAACTAAACTAAAACTAACAAGCAAACTTGAATGAGATCCAAATCCCCCCCCCGCCCAGCTGCTCATTTGCCAACGTTACACACATAACCTATGCAGTAACACTTTTTAGTAAAAAAAGAAAAACTTTGTCATTTAAAACATAAACGGCAAAAAAATGAAAAGGGTAGAAAATATAAAAACGTATTGAACAATATACTCCTGCTGAGTGATTAGAAGCATGACTTAAGTAAATCTGATCCCCCCCATTGACTTGTTCACAATTTCCCATCATCACATGAGTGAGTTTCTAATTAAATCTGCACTAGATCATCTACAGAAAAGAAAAATAGCCTTTCTTTTAGAGATGTTCCGTGACCTTTTGACATTGAGAGAAACCACTTTAAGGTTAATCAAAGTAGTGGTTGCCAGACAGTTCGTAAATGATATATAAATAAATAAATAAATAAAAAAGGTTAAAAAAAAAACAGGTTTGATGTCTACAAATAAGATACACAGAAGATAAGAGCTAATAGGACCCCTTAACGTTTTGTAGTGATTAGAAATACCCCTTGTCAAATATTAGTTGCCTGGTTGTCATACCTAGACGACTATACTGGGTGAAGATTTTATGCAACAAATTTCACCCCATCGATGAAGGCGACTGGGCCTTGCCATCTGGTTTTCTTTCCGTCCTTACGAGCCTGCTCGACCAGGGGCCACAGTTTGTTTCTGCGTTCTCTCTTGGAGCGGGTCAGGTCCTCTGCGATGCGGAGATTCAGCTTCTTCATAACTTCAGCATTTGCGTGAGTCCTTCCACAATCTTGCACCTGAAGGTACGCATGTCGAACTGTGTAATAATCGGACGCGGTGTCTTATCATCTCTGGGGCACCCGACTCTGTGTGCTGTATCAACCGAGAATCCGAGCTTGCTTTTATCATCTGGTGCAATCTGTCTCATTACATCTTCGTTCACTTTCTCAAGAAGGTTGATGATGGGCAAATTCCATCTTCTGCTGTAGCCTTCGGTTTTCTCCTTTAGTTCTTCAATGCTCTTATCTAGCCTTTTCACCTTATCTTTGGTCTCCTTTGCTTGAAAACCAAGGCTTTTCATCTCTTCTTTTAGCTCAGTGATGTCTGCAGAATAGCAGAGCCCGAGCCCCGTGCTATTAGCTTGGTATGCTAGGTACCTGAGCAGTCTTTGCATGTGCTATCTACAAAGGGTTGTGTCTAGCCGTCAAAGTTCTTATAACGGTAGTTAACCCTTACTTGTTGGTGCGTCCCTCAAAATCTGACAGTTCATTAAGTTGCGTAATCATTGGCCTTATCGTAATACCTAAGTACTCACATAAGTGTTGCAGAGCTTAGCAAACGTCAACCACCACGGTTGCCATCTTGCGAGAACCCCCCTAGGAAGCAGAACATGGTACTTGGCCATTCTACATCCAACCTATCAAGCTGATTTCATCTGTCAGCAAGGTGATCAAAAGACCCCTGATGAAAGCCTCAGAGTTGTCAACAAATCCAAATATACATGTAGGCCCCTCGGTGCAATGGGCATAGAACTGTGAAAAGTGGGATTGTGTTCCCAAAAATGAAAGAGAACAGAAAAAAGTTGGCGGTCCACACAAAAAAACAGAGTTCAGAGGAAGCCATTTATCACAGCCAATCCACGAACGCAGCCTGCGTAATGAAGACAGATGGAGGCTCTACCTGTCAAAACGAGACGTTTATCTCTATATTAAGCAGTCCCACCATTAGAACACACTGGGCACGTTTTAGGAGATTGATCTGGAGCATTTAGCAACTGGGTGAACACTCAATTAGACTGAAGTGAGACACCACTTCTAGTTTTTCTCTCCCATTGGTGGGGGGACCATGACGCTTCAAACAGGAGCAGAAATAGTCCTTTGTCTCATGCGGGGAGTAAACGCCTCTGTCACCTGCTTAAACAGCTTTCATAATGATCCCTTCTACATCCCTTTCATCTTGTTTTCAGATAGTCGTCCGTCCGTCCGTCCGTCCGTCGGTCTCTCTCTCTCTGCGTGCCTAATCGCGTGAAAAGTCAAGAAAGCCAAAATCACCATAAAACTAGCTGTTTTATTTTGAAATGTTTTAATTTTGTAAAGTATCCGGCTGCAGTGTGGTTTTCCAGTATGTAATTACCTGCCTGGCTTGACACGTGTTTAATGGAGGAGGCGCCGAATCTATTGTTTCAGCACGCAGGCCTACACGGTAGCTAGGCGCCTAGTGTGGCCAGACAGATTACATAACATGGGCGCCTTCATAAAATTAGTTGTGCTACGCTGCTATACGCGTGCGGTGTCTACCAGCATTAATGCATCACCATCTTCAGTTTCTACCGGTGATTAGCTTATTCACACAATCTATTCAATGTAAGTTACTCTGAATAGAAGCAGCAGCTGTATATCTAACATATTTAAGCCCCCTGACACTTGAATGAGATCAGACCAGCACAAAATAAAAGCTGGCAGCCTTGTCACAGCGGAGAGATGTTAGAAAGGGTCCCAGAGCATGGCTCGCAGGGCGTTCTTTCTCATTTCCAAATGTCCTTGGCGTCATGATAACGCATTAATAGACATGAGGTAATGCTATTTTGGCCTTTCACGGAGAAGTCAGAAGTCAAATGTTCTCACTGCAGATACGAGGCGCTTAATTTGTCATCGGCTATAGGAGCTGCTGTGTCGGGCCCGTTTGCTCAGACCTCAGCAGATGGGAAGCAGGGCAAAGACCACTTTTCTCCCTTTGGAGAATTAAAAAACAAATACTCATGGAAATTTTCTGTAGATTATTTTCAATTCCGTCAGTATGTGTCCACACGGGCACTAGTGTCCAAATTTGCATAGCATTGTAAGAGCAGCATTTAAGCAGTGCAGGACTGGAACAAAACTGGCATATTGAGTTCATTCAATGGAATCTTCCAAACCAAGGGATCCACGTAAATCCATGCGTATCTTTTGCATTGGGGTTAACTGTGGTGAACTCTGACATGACAAATGTGCTCCTTTTTTACCAATAACAAATTGTCTTGAAGCTGCTGACAGTGCCCGGAAGTCCAAAACAGAGGAGCCTACTGGAGTATTGTGCACCATCTACTTATGTAAAACGCTCCTCTGCCGGATTATAAACCGCTCCACAGAAGAGGAAGTGTTTTACGAGACGGGTCGATGGCATACTTCTCTGGAATAAACTGTTCTTTTAGCGACCACGCTAGCATGGTTGCTAACTTGCAGCTAGCTTGGAGAGTAGGGATGTTCATTAGTTTAAAAAAAAATTATTAACAATTTATTTGTCAGGGACAATGCAGCGCACATTATTACATGCATAATTATTACAGTCAAGGCCATAACAATATGTGTAGATGCGTTGCATAAAAGGTTTCTAGCCAATAGGCTAATTTTTATTCCCAGTCCCTGGTCAGGCCTGTCTAAAAAATATAATCCAGATATCATTTTAAGAGAACTACATAGTGTGAGTTACACAGTCATGCAGCAAATACATTGTATACTAATATATTATATCAACATTTCACAAAGTTACGACCACATTACACAAACGAACACATCACGTAACAGCCGCCGTACTCTGCTCCAGCCATACTCTGTCCTTTTCTGTCCCAACAGGACAGAGTACAGCTGGACCTAGCTTATTTATGCTAGATGATTTACCATTAATTTACCGTACAAATTTTAACCAGTGAATATCAGTAAAAACAGTTTAATATATTATTAAAATAAAAAAGGAGCGCTATAAGCAGTGTCACTATTCTGTACTACATACTAATTCTATACAGGGTATACTACATACTAATTGCTAATTGTTAATATACAATAGACAGTTGCATTACACTTTACACACAGTATACAGTACACACCTTAAACAATTACAGAGTGCCAACAACTCAAAGTGCACGTGTACATTCAGTATACATGGCTTCATAAAGAAGACTTTTAAAGTGATTAAAGGGAATCAGGCGGTTCAATATCATTAGAAACTGCAGGTTATTCCATTTAAATGAAGCATAATATTCAAATGCAGTTATGCCTAATTCTGTCCTAACAAATGGAATATTTAGGACCAAGGAATCGCTAGTGCAAGGGCCATAGTGACATGATTTAAAGATCAGCAAGCTTTATTAATATTGTGTTATTAAGTGCAAAGGAAAGGGCTGCAGGTCGGAGTCAAACCCGCGGCCGCCGCGTTGAGGAGTAAACCTTTATATATGGATGCCTGCTCTACTAACTGAGCCATCCGGACGCTTTGTAAATAAATAGAATAAAGCTTTGCGCCCTTCTTCGAGCCAAGGATGTCCAGGCTACGTTGTGATAAAGGAGACAGTGGTGGGTACTAAATCCATCACCGGATACAAATCTTATGGCTGAGTGATAAACTGCATCAAGTGGCTTCAATGTCACCATAACATTTTCCTCGTTTTGAACATGTTATTCATACCCTTAAATGCATGATTGGACCATTATCCAGGTTTCAGCCCTGTTTGTAGCTTTATTCCAATCCAAAATCTCCCACACCCAGTGAAATTGCCATTGTGTGTGTTGGTATTTTGCTGCCTTTTAAAATGCATTTGATTGAATAAATGAGAGGCATTCGGCATACTTTGAGTGTAGTAACATAATAAGTGGACATTGCTGTCAAATGAGCTATTTGTCATTTAATATGCTCCTGCCTCTCCTCCATTGTCCTCCTACTCTCCTCTCACACCACTTAAATGCATCATCTCATCCTCGCAGACGATCGGCTTTCTCCTTCAGGATGTTGGAGCCGGACAACGATGATTATTTTCTCCCAGTCCCTCCCTCCAATCCTTGATTTTCCTCCTCACCTAGGAAAGTTTCCTCCGATCTTTCTCAACTTTCCTCCTTTCACCCATTTGTTTCAGTCCTAACATTCCTCCCTGTCTGCTACATGCTGTATGACCTGAATATCTCTCTCTCTCTCTCTCTCTCTCTCACTCACTCACTCACTCACTCACTCACACACACAAACAGACTTTCTTTCAGCAAGTTTCACTGTTTTTTTTTTTCAAATATATGTTTTAGGTAGAATAAAACATACCATCTTATACATGTTTGAGACAGATGCTTTGCTGGAGACAGCTGTAGTTCAGGTCTTTCCACACTGGTGCCTGATACTTGGTGATTGACTGACTGCTGGAGAACTTCAGTGGCTGGTGAACTAATCGCCAACATGAGGGCCAACAGGGAGGATGCTAGAACTAGTCACAGTGGCTTTCCCAGCAGGCTGGCTTTCCAGGTATAGCAAGCTAGCTAACTTGGTCGCATTAAGTTAACACATGTTAACAATTGGGGCTTGGGCCATTGACAAACCATGTCCATGTCCCAAGCAGTTACAGTATACCTTGAGCATGGTTACATTAAAGTGGGTGTTGCAACTTAGCTAGTCTCGCATTGCCAGACCTATCTGCACAGCACTGTGGAGGAAGGACTATTTACTACAGGTTTTCCAACCAGATTTCTTACAAGTGCAACCTAACAACTCTGCAAAAAAAAAGTCCTGTGACTGCTTTTAGGCTACCTCGTCTTTTCCTGACATAACAGAGCCATTCCAATAAAGCCATCTTGAGCCTTTTGCTCTCCGTGATTACGCTTAATGCAATATGAATGGAGCCTCTTGTGCAACCATTACTCCTTTTAATAAAGAGAGCGAGGCCGTCTTACTCATTGCTAAAACACATTAGCTACTTCCGAAAAGGCTATTAGATTAGATTTGATGATGCGGAAGCTATTGTTAGTGACTTAGGCCTCCCTTAGCTTTCCAGAAATGAGACAAGAGGGCAGGAAATACACAGTGTCCAATATACCATTGGACACTGAGAGAGAGAGACACACACACACACACACACACACACACACACACACACACACACACACATTAGAGGTATTATTCAAACCCCCACTGAATAAGTCATTACTGTGGCCTTGCTGAGGTGCTTTACCACACGCCTAATATCACGCTTACTGAGCATGTGCAGAAAGGTGGCATTTTTTCTTGTAAGATATTAATGGAATCTCTTATCTCTTAGTTTTTTTTTTGTTTTGTTTTTACACATTGCTTCATTGTGAGTTTAAAGAAAGCAATGCTGCTTGTTTAAGGAGGAGGAGACAGGAGAAAATAGCCCAGAAATTGACAAGCACACTATAATCTCTGAAAGAAAGTGTGTGTTTGCATTGGTAGGTGGTGTTAGGCTTGACATTAGACAGGTAAGTTTGTATTATAGTGGGCTGTTGGATAAAAAATCTGTCTGGCAAGATTCTCCAGTAGAGCTACATATATGAAGTATAAAGGATATATATAAAAGAGCTTAAATGTATTTCAAGACACCATGAGTTACCAGTTTAGGTACAGCTGTACAATCTATTGTAGTCCCATAACATAGCCCTGCATTAAATCCTGCAAAAATATTTTCTCAGTGACACAGATGAGGGGAACAGAATGTCAAAATCATCTCTTACTATGATGAAAGTTAATATAATCCAATTTTGTAGATAACACTTGTGAAATGCATAATCACGGGGCTACATATGGTAAAAATATATAACATAAACAACTGAGGTTATTGCCGGTCATGTCTATTTTCATTCCAAACTCTGTTTTGTTGCAGGGCTGTTGTGTTGGATTGCAACAGATTTAGCAGGCGCAGATGAGAAAACTGGTGGTGGTAATTCAGCCTGAGCTGATTTGGCATGCATACTGTTTCTGTAGGCAGATAACACACATTGCTGCGTTAAAAGCATTCTGCACAATTTCAGCATACAGTTATTGTTTGGTCAAGGACTGGCCGCCTTTTATTGATTTCATATATCCGTCTCATTAAGCAGATTCATAGGACTCTATAACTTACTCCCATCTTCATGTAAGAGGATGAGAATGCATAAAACATGTTTTTGTCCAACTGAGCTATCTGGACGCCCAATTCTGCACATATTTCTGTTGCTGTAGTCATATTTAGTATTTAATCATTTCATACGTGCGCGTCGCAGCAGATCCGTGCGCACTGTCACCTGCCGCGGATTCGCTGGCCTCATTAACCTCTCCTCCTCCTGAGTCGGGTCTCTCTCGTACTGGACTCACACTAACACTTAGAAAATGAATGGCATTACTTCAGTGGGTTGGAACAGCTTATAGCACGTAACTTGGACTGACACCGAGATGCATGTTGTTTGGTCAATGGTGTGGGGCTGCCCCTATTATCTTGATTTCCACTTTGACATTAGATCTTTTTTTTTTGTTTTTTCTTCCATGGTTCGGTGCATTCACTGACTGGGGATTTTCCTTTATTGCTTATCCGAAATGACAAACCAAACAGAATTTTTTTTTTCTCGCCGCCTCCTCTGCAATCAGCACCTCAACCTCACGGTCGGTGAAGTTATTTCTCATCAGCAGCGGGATGACTCCTTGTGATTGGACAAAAAATGACATTGGGGTCGCATGTTTTATCGTCATTTCCATATTAATTTATGGGAGGATTTAAGGCTGGGTCGGTGGCTTGTTCATGTGCGCTCAATTTCACGTTGATTGTCATGTATTAAGGAAAGTTGTGCGGGACCTGGCGTATGCCCTGGTTTTATACATATATATTATATTATTATATTTCTGTGCGTAGGTACTCTTCATGTCATCTTCTGGTTTGAAACCGGCGCAATCTTTTATACATGAGGCCCCAGGTCCTTTTCCTCAGGTTACAAAGCATGCTGGCATTCTGAGTGGGAGCAGTAATGACTGGAGGAAACAGGGGAAGCACACATGCAAACACATGCGGGCACCAGCATAGTAAAGGAAAAAATAAGCAATTAACAAATACACACAAATAGGCACAGATAGACACACATGTTGAAACATATCTGCACTCAGAGGTAATATGTCATCTCCAGCTCTGGTGTAGATCTAGAGCCATTGATCCAGTGATAAATATGTCCTATGAAACCCCTCGGCGCGCCTCCTGAGTTATTATAAGAAACAAATGTGGTCGATACATACTTGGAAATGAGGAAAGTGAGACACTGATGTGTGTTGCTGTTTATATTCTGTGTGTGTGTTTGTGTGCGTGTGTTTGTGTTTGGGTGAACTGCATGTACTTGTATGAATGAGTATGTATGTTCGTCACAGAAACCCTCCCCTACTGCAGATGACCCCTGGGATTGCATCCTTTACTGGAGCACAGACCTGACAGAGATCCTCTGTGTGCCTCAAATGTATTTGTGTGGGTAACGTCCGGTTGGATCCCTGGTGCTGTCTACAGCATTACCAGCTATTACTGCAGTGAAGTGGATTGATTACGTCCTGCTCAGGGCTCTGTCATTCCCATTACTGTCCCACTACTCCACATTTTAGAATTAGCCCTGAAACCAGCTCCATCGCTCTGTACTCACTTACACTGGGGGTTGACATTTTAATTTCCCGATTTCAAATGATGTCCCCAAAAGGAACCTTTGTAAACATTGGTTTTATCTGGAAAGACACATTTCTGTGTTTGTTCATATCGCTTCAATTTTATTGCTGCAAAATGGGATTGTCAAGCAGACAAACTGACCAACACACATACATTTACATATAATAAAATATCCATACTTGGCGCCTGTGTATCGATACAGTATAGCCACTGAAAATATCATGATACTATGCTGTATTGATTTTATTTTTTATTTTTTTCCCCCACCCCTACTCAGAAGTCACAGTAAGACGACACATATAGAAATAACCTTGGCTGCATTTGGAGTAGAAATGGACTGTTGTTGACAGATTGTTGCTTCTTTATTTTGGTTGTTAAAGAGGCTGGTTTATTTGGGCTCTTGATCAATATAAATAACTCATTACTCTATCCAGTAATGTTATTTCTGGTAGGACGTGGCTGTGAGAAAGCATCCAGCGTCACAAGGCGAATGATTTTCGAACCATAGAAATGTATGACTAACTGTTTTTCTAACTGCATTTTACATCATGATGTTTGATTATGATTGGATTGAGAATGAGTCGCTACTTTTAAATCCTCTGCCTATTCGTTCTTTCAAGAAGTTGTGACTTTATTATGCATGTCAAGTACAGGCTGCTGTAGGATGAAGCATTTGAAATCCGGACTCTGGGTGATAATGTAAAGGTTTTATTACAACTCAGATTTGACTTTGAGCAGATTCCCTGACTAGAAGCACATAGACACACACTGTCACAACATCACACAGAGTCAGAGACGGCAGCAGTCCCTGCACTCTGTCTCCAGGCTAATGGTTTGTGGCACTCTTGCCCGCTCCAATCCCTCCTCAATCACCAACTGGTGTAACTCTCCCTGCAGGTGGCTGGAAATGAGGGCAGGAGTTGATTAGAGCAGAGAAGAGCGCTGTAATAGGCAGCCGGCTGCTCAGGATAAGAATAGCTGCTTCAGTGCATCTGTCGCACCACAGGTAACTGTGACTTACTGATGCTTTCAGCGTATCCACCAGCACTTCAAGACAAATTAAGCACCTAATGTTTGGCCTTCTTTATACAGCTTTGCCAGGCAACTCCCAAATGTATTACAGGATGTGTATATTAAAAATGTCACCTTTTTGAGTTTTTTTTAACATTAATATGAGTTCCCCCATCCTGCCTTCGGTCCCCAAATGGTGACAGGTGTAAACCGAGCCCTGGGTATCCTGCTCTGCCTTTGGGAAAATGAAAGCTCAGATGGGCCGATCTGGAATCTTGCCCCTTATGAGGTCATAAAGGGGGAGGTTACCTCCCCTTTCTCTGCCCAGTAAATTTTGCCCACCCATGAGAGAGACGACATGACTTTGAAACGAGCAAAGTGGCAGTTGGTCAAGGCCACACCCCCAGCCTTCACCTTAATATATCACCAATATATAAACTGTCGTGGATTTTCTTTTGCCGATTTTCTGGGATTTTGGTTAAAATGTATGCAATATTCGAATGGAAACTGAGCTATTGTTGAAAGCTTTTTTGTACCTGAGCCAAAGCAATAGATGAAGTGTCCCGGTTCAAAGCTTTGCAAGTGGTAATCTTAATGGCTCGCTCATTGCTTCTCAATTTTCAGTTTTCATCACCTTCTGCCCCTGCACATAAGCTAAAATGACAAATACACACATGCAGACTTCTGGGGGCTGCTCGGGACCCAGCTTTTAATTGAACTGGTGCTTTAGAGGTCTCTCTGCCCCCTCTCAGACACACACATCTTCATAGTTTTTAATCTGTGTGTCAACAGGAGAATTGTTGCAGATCTTTTGTGTGTGCCATTGTGCAAACGTTTGGTGAGGTGTGTGACACCATTGGTCTGGAAACCATCTAAATAAAAAGACAGTGGTTCAACATAGGGCTGGTCGATTATGGCAAAAATCATAATCCCAATTATTTTGGTCACTATTATTGTATGACAGCCCAGGTCACAATGCGACCTGCTCGCTCCTGGACATCAATTTGAATTTGGTGGCGGCACAATAAAGTGTAAAAGTGACGGAGGTGAAGAACAGTTATCCGCTTGAGGTGGATGATTGACTGCCACCAGTAATATTTTTCCAAAAGTTGCATGAAACATTTGTTCACTTTTTTTTTTTTTTTGGTATTATGTCACCCTGTTTAATGTACAGTACACAAGCACCAAGTGCATTTGGACCTTCTGCCAGTTACATAACCCATGTCACTTAGTCAGCTGCGGCAGCAGTGTTCTGGCTCCTGCTGCTCGCTTTCAGCATCAGACTTGTCTTAAACACAAGAACAGATGAAGAAGAAATGAAATCATGGGTGTTTCTGTACCATTACATTAGAGCCCGACCGATATTTCGGTGGGACCGATATTATCGGCCAATATTAGGCATTTCCCGATTTATTGGTATCAGCGTTTATAATGGCGGATAGATAAATAAATAAATACATATATTTTAAATATTCATTCATCAGAATAATTTATAATGACAAAAGCATGATTCTGATAAATAAAAAAAATAAAAAATGGACAGTCAGCCATGTTATGAGTGTTGTTATGGGACGCTGAACACGGTCTCTGTTGGCAATACTCTTAAGTTTGTGCTTTTATGCATTTTATTTATCAGAACTTTAATATAAATTTGATCTTCCTCTGTTCTGTTGTGACAATAAAACTAATTATTATCAGATTATTTTAGTGAGAACTCATAAATAACAAATAACTGTTAGGGAAATCTGTTTATGTTTTATTATGCGTTTCTGGGTTATATCTTTTAAAATATATATTGGCTGATGCATTGGCATATCGGATTTTTAAATAACCAAATATTTGAATCAGTATCGGCCTTAAAAATCCTTTATCGGTCGGGCTCTACATTACACGTCTGCCATTTGGAACACTTAATACTTTTAGTACTTGGAGGTCACTGCTGAACTGGGTAATTATTTCACTTTTTTGGTATTTTTTGACTACAACTCAAACACACAATCATCCTCACACCTCTGAAGCTTTGGGACTGAGAAATGGCTGAAACGGTTACGTAGTCTGGACAGGAGGTGTGTGCTGGCAGAAGGACGGAGACGTGTCATCTCTCCCTCTGCTCCAGCCGACCTGCTGTGAACTGACTCAGCCCCGACACACTGGCCCCAGCAGCACTGCTGTCACTGGGGAAATGACTACCGCCTCGCAGGCCTGCTATTTATCAAACCTGCTGTACTTTCTCAGCTAAATTTGAACAAGTATACTTTTACTGATGGCTGTGGGGAAATTGTCTTTTTGCTTCCCAGGTAAGATCGCATAGCTGACTCCAGATCAGTATTTTTCGAATCCATAGGGTTTTGAGTTTATCTTTGTATACCTTGCTATCAGAAATCACTAATTAAAAACAAAAAAACAATGTTGATGTCATACACACACACACACACACACACACACTCTCTCACTCTCTCTCTCTCTCTCTTTCTCTGTGTGTGAGAGATAGGCAGGTTGTGAGAATAAGTGCAATATGTCCTGTAAAAACATGGACATCAATGAGCAATTCACCTGAGGTGTGACAGCTTCCTGTCAATTTTGATGGTTCCTGCTCATACATGTAGCAGGTTCATTGTGGGTGCTAACATTAGGCATGACACCTTTCATAAGGTATGGTGTTGGTGACACATTGTCAATGACAAGAAAGTGTCCTGTGGGGTTGAAGTGACTAGTGGTTCCTTATAGTAATGTTTCCTGTTGCTTCCTATAGCGTTCAAACCATATCAATAGAGCGAAGATTCAAGGTACTAAATTACGTTGAGGTAAACATTCTGTTTCAAATATTGTCATACAGGCGTCGTCATTGTATCCTCACACTCTCACACATCTGGCAGTTGACTAATTTCTAACGCCACATGTTGCCCAACCCTGTTGGCCTGAATTTGAACGGCCTCTTCTGACCATAGCATGAGCCAAATACTGAAGTTAAAAGTCCACTATGTAATATATTTTCTGTAATAAATCCAAAAATGACCCCAATGTGTCATCAGATATTAAGGTAACATGCAAAGTTGAAATACTATCTTTTTGGGGTGGCAGTAGTTCAGTTCGTAGGGAGTTGGGTTGTGAACCGGAGGGTCCCTGGTCCAAGTCCCCGTTCGGACCAAAGTATGGTGGTGGACTGGTAGCTGGAGAGGTGCCAGTTCACCTCCTGGGCACTGCCAAGGTGCTCTTGAGCAAGGCACCGAACCCCCAACTGCTCGGGGCGCCTTTCCATAGGCAGCCCCCCCACTCTGACATCTCTCCATTAGTGCATGTATAGGTCCCGAGCATGTGTGTGTAATTCAGGCCTGTGTGTAAAGTCTGTAATAAAAGTGTAAATTGAAATTTCCCCTAGTGGGATTAATAAAGTATACAGTATTATTATTATTATTCTGACAGTGCTGATGCCAATATTTTCTCCCTTTATAATTTTCGTTCCGTGACGGAGTGTCTTTGTGTTTTGTTTTTTTTCCCTGTGTGTTGGTATCATCTACAGTTTGGCAGCCAGGCGGGTTGCCAGATATATCTGTAAAACGTAAACCCAGCGCTACAGCTGTAACGTTAGTACTGCTCAGGCGTCGGAATCTCCTTGGTGATGCGCCGGCTTCCCATTTTCGTGTACAGTTCATTGTTGCAGGTCCCATTATCCATTTAGTCATTACATAAAAATGACAAAAGCAACTGCTGGCTAAAAGTGCAATGTAACAATGTTTTTGTTTTTGTTACATTGCTCTTAGCTTAAGAATGAAAGCGAGGATTCCGGGTTTCCGCCTTTTTTTTTGTTTTGTTACGTCGACATAATGTTATTAATGAGATATACTGTATACAAATGGAATTCTGCCATTAGTGGATCGATCCAGATTAATAGAGGATGAGAATCCCCATTCATGTGAATTGATATTATATAAGAGTATATAATGCTTTGAAACACTATCTCCCTCCTTCCGTTTTCCTCTTTTTCTTTGTTTCTTCCTCCATGCTCTTTTGTCTTTCGCTCTGTTCCTTTGGTGTACTTCACATCTAAACAAGCTTAGTGTTACTCAGTCGTTGATTGGGGATATAGAGGCTAGAGGTAGACTTGACTCATTTCCCCTCTCTGACAACAAGTGGCTGATGCTGTCACTGTCGGCCAAGTAAACATGTCCTTTGAGAGTTTTTTATTTATTTTTTTGGATAACCTTCAACTGAAAAAAATCCTATTTCACAGGAGTAATACAAGGCAGGGATTCCATTGTATTGCATTGGATACTTAATTTAATTTAACTCACTGTCTGAAATGTTCATACATGATAACGATGGACATGTTTAGTAGTTCATAGTTATAGTTCCTATAGGAGTATTTGTTTTCCATGGAGTCTCCAATGTGAAGAAGAGAGATTAAATGGCAGGCCGATTTGACCTTTTTTAAGAATAAGTGCTCTATCACGATGGTAACTTGAAATGTTTCTGGGCCTTTTGACTTGGATCTTGCCGTCACCAGGGACATTGCCTTTCTTTTTCTTCTTTTTTTTTTTGTGTCTAAAACGCAGCCTGATGTGTGTGACAGCGACAGAGGCTCCTACTGCACCTTAACGGTCTGTATTTTAATTGCATCCTGAATGCTTTCGGTACGCTGAAAAGGTCGCCTGTTCTCAGGATGATGAATGGCGACGGAGAGAGAGGGAGAGCACAGAACACAGCTTTTAAAAACGAGTTTGTTTCCTGTGGCCCTGATGGATGCAATGGAGGTGGGGTTTTTAATAGAGGTGGTGTGAGGTAAGGAAGTGACAGGCAAACAGCTACAGTTTGCATCAAACCCCCTGAAAGGAGGCTGGAGCCCCCTCCCCCAGGGTTAGGGTCCAGGGTCAACCCACTTTATTTCCCCCATTCTGTTGACATTAAGATGGAATGGTCCACTATAGGGGTGTCTGAAATTGTTGGGAAACGTATTTACAGGTAAGAAAGATATATACATTTTTTTCAGTTGTCTTTCATACTTTTTAAGGGGATGGGACAAAGCTACCTCTTCTAAATATGGGGAGGGGGATATTCCCTGCATCCCTTCGAAATCTCTGCCTAAAAGCGTGCGCGCACACACACACACACACACACACACACACACACACACACACACACACACACACACACACACACACAGCCTCCTCCTCACAAAAAAATTGTGATTGGTATATTTAAATGGACTCTCCTAGGTGTCGTCCTCATACAAATGAATTTGTCTAAATCTCTCTATGCCATGAAAAGCTTTGAAAAAGCATCTAAACACCACTGTGATTCTTCTGAAATAACAAGTAAGTGTGAACTCCTGTCGCACCTGCTTGTTCCCCCGCTCCTTCTCTCTTTCTTCATTGAATTCGGGCACTCTCCTTCCAAAATTATACCGCCCCACTACCAACACCCCTCTCCTAATACGAGCTCTGATTTCATATGATATTCCTCCATCCCTGCAGATCCCTCACTATAACACCATTATGCCGTTCAGATACCACTTGATATCGCCAGGATGTGTGCCACGACTCTCGGCGTTCAGACGCTCCTATCTGATTATGCCCAAATTGAATTAGGCTGTCATCTCTTCTATCACGCTGCAATTCAATCCCATCCTGATCCGGGAAGCTGAAATGTGGCATCTTTGATGAAGGTCTGTTCAGTTTTGGCCTCTGTAGGACGTGTGAGGTGAAGAGCAATGAGCAAGTGTCAATCAGCGCTCCGAATCACGATTAATAACTAGAATCTAGCATCATTTAAATAATTATCACACGGGTGTGCAGATACAGTAGCTCAGTTGGTAGAGCAGGAGCACATATATAGAGGTTTACTCCTTGACCCAGCGGGCCCTGGTTCGACTCCGTCCTGCGGCCCTGTGCTGCATGTCATTCCCCCTCTCTCTCCCTTTTCATGTCTTCAGCTGTCCTGTCAAATAAAGGCCTATTATATATAATATAAATCTGATATTTTATTAGCAATGATAAATTGGCCTATTTGATGAAAAAAACATTTAATTTCACACATTGAAGATAATATTACTACAGGTAAGGTGGCCATATAGTAGCCATACAGTTAAATTTAAGGATTGACTGTGGGATTAAGAATAAATACCTGTCTGTTATATGAGCCTATTCGTTAGGGGTAGGAGTCATACATCATCATCACAATGCTTTTGGCAAAATACCATATCATTGCGATTTTAAACATATTGCAATATTCATTGATATATTGCAATATATTCCCTTTTTTCCCAATTTCAGATTTCCCCTAATTTCAAATCATGTCCCCAAAGGAAACTTGATAAACATCTGTTTTATCTAATAAGATACATTTCTCTGTTTGTTCATCTCACGTTAATTATGTTGCTGCTAATGTGTCAAGCAGACAAACTGACCAACACATAATAATACATCGATGCCATTTTTTTTTTTAACAGACATTTAAAAGAAGAATACATTTTAAAGCTGTAATTGCCATACCGCCATGCAATACCATGAAACGGATATTCTTCCTGAAGGTTATCATTTTGTCAGAATCTTATACCGGCCCGTGCCTAACCCCAACACTCTAGAGATTCGAGGCCGCGTCTTTCTCTTGCCGTTTTTCGGTAGTTAAACTAATTGGAACTTTTGTGAGATGTCGAGTTCAAAATCTGGCTTCTGTGATTCAAAGCCATTGGACAGGAGGCAGGCTGTTTGGTAAAAGGCATGTTAGTTATGTAACAGAAGGGCCTTGGTGAGTGTGATAATGATTCAGACTGGTCTAACCAGGTTTTTTTTTTTTTTTTGGTTTGTTGCATAACTAGTTGACACCTCCCTTTCTCTCTCTCTCACACACACACACACACACACACACACACTCTCTAATGAAGTGAAGGAGCACAAACAATGCACGTCTTCCGCTTACTATTACTTCATAGCAGTACCGTTAGGCTACTTCTTTACAATTTCTTGATTAACTTTTACACACACACACACACACACACACACACACACACACACACACACACACACACAGGCCCGAGTATCACACTGATTTCACTCTCATAAAATAACTGAGACTGGTGAAGGGCGATCCAAAGTAAGCAGCAGGCAGCAGAGAAAACAAGATGACAGCAGTAAAGCAGCAGTAGCACCACCTCAAAGTCAGCGTTCTGTGTTTTTGTGTTTGTTTATGTGTAGAGTATCTGCTTTAAATATGCACTCCAAAAGCCCTGCTCTGCCGCATTTGTAAAACAGCATTATACAAGAGATTTGCAAAACTCCTACTATATTGTGTCATATTGTAAAGCCTTCCTACTATCAACAGCTTGTTTAAAGTTCACACTCAGAAGTGTAAAAATGTCCTTGTTTACCCACTTACAGACACTTGCTTTTGTTGCATTTGTGTTTCTCCAAATTAAGACCAACTATTCTTTAAATGCTATCAGCCCCTCAAATCGTGGCGTCTTTGGGTGAGTGGGCGACGCACTGTGCACGGCAGTAAGCATTACCGGTCCACCTACAGCAAAGGCAATGAGTCTGTGTACCTTATTTGACAAAAATCTATGCGTTTACCTGTTTTTCTGACAATTTCATGAACAAAAATGTATATTATGCTTGATATAATAAACCCCCAATCAACAAAACTGGTATAAAAAAAGGAAATTAATGTTTCAATAAATAACTGTGAGATTCCTATTCAAGTTTATGCTCTGCTTGTTCGATTGTTTGATACATTGCTCTCAAACACATTTAGAGAGGATTTGAATTGCTATTTTTATTCTCAGTTCTTACCATTTTGGTGCTGGTGATTTTCCTTTTGGGCTGGCTAAAACCTTTTTGAGGGGCGGCAAAAATGTCTCTATGCAGGAACAACCCTGCGTAAGTGGCACCATGGGAAACACCAAATAGGCAATACACCACTGTTGGAGTTAATGTGAACTTGAAACTGTAGAGTTTAATGAGTGTAACTGGAGTTATTTTATGGTTGCAAGAGGAAATTTGTTCATATTTTGTGCCCTTGTCTGTTATGCATTTTTAAAATCCAGTACAGTGCTCCCGTATGAGGCTTTTTTGTTTGTTTGTTTGTTCCATTGAATTTCCCAAAAGAAATGTGAATCACATTTCTTTATTTTGTAGAGTATTAACCACAGCCATGCCATTAGTGTATTGCACTTTTTTTCTAATTGTTAACCATAGAAATGTCTGCAGTTGAAATGGCCAGCAGCAGTGTGTTTATGTTAGACCACACTTCTTCCTCTCTCTTTCCCCAGTTCCTGATATGTGTTTAATATTTAAAAAAAAGATGGACTCATCCCCCCCATGGCCATCCAGCCTAGTGTTTCATAGATATACGTCTCTTTGTATTCGTTCATGCGTCACTCTTTCCCCATGGCAGTGTTTGCTATATGTTGCATGTATTTAAACCCCACCAATACCAGCATGTACAGCATTGCGTAATTTAAATGATTAATAGGAATGTAACACTTGGTCTGCTCTTCTCAAAGCATCTCTAAAGCTTTTCAGGCATGATGAGGGTGAATGTGTCATTGTGTTGTGTGATAACCCTCTCTGCGAAACATGTTTTTAAGAAGCCTTTATTACCTGAGTTTTAAGCCCAATACGATACAAATATTTGGTTATTTAAAAGTCTGACATTCCGATATATCGGCCAATACATCAAACATAAACAGATTCCCCTAATATTAGTTATTTGTAGTTAGTAGTTCTCACTAAAATAATATGATAATAATTTGTTTTATTGTCACAACAGAACAGAGGAACATCAAAATATATTAAAGTTCTGATAAATGAAATGCATGTGTGCTGCCAACAGGGACGTTGTAGAGCGCCCTCTGGTGGACAAACTATGCAACGCCAACGCTCATAACATGCTGACATCTTCCTCTCTTTACTTCCTGTTTTCCCAGGCTCGTTACAAACAGAGTCTGGACCCCACGGTGGACGAGGTGAAGAAGCTGTGCACATCGCTGCGACGCAATGCCAAAGAGGAGCGAGTCCTCTTCCACTACAACGGCCACGGAGTGCCCCGGCCCACGGTCAACGGAGAGATATGGGTTTTTAATAAGGTAACACACACACAAACAAGAAATGTGCTCTCACATTATTCATACAAGAGTCTATATCCAGAATGTTCCACTCCCAGGATTGCTCCGTTGCCGCCGGGAATTCCGCCGAATGTCATTCTTTTTGGCCCGATGCCCGTTCCCTTCTGCTGTCTTTCTGTTGGCGTTCTAACCTTTGGTAGATTTCTGAGGACTATGGTTAACTGCTCGTCAGATCTCTGCACGGTAAATCCATCGGCACCGTGGCTCCGTCCCAAGCTTAGCACCGCCCATGACGATTGTGATTGGTTTAAAGCAATGCCAATAAACCAAAGCACATTTTTCTCTCATCCCGGAATGCTGTGTGGACTAGCCAGACCCTCCTCCACAGCGCCGTGGAGGAAGGTCTGGCAAAGCGAGGCTACTTGTATAGTAGCCACAGACTTATAGACCTTTACTGCAAATAGGTCCCAAGGAAAACGTAATATATACAGTATACTGTGTGTGTGTGTATTTATATATATGTTTTGATTGTTTATTTTGAACATGATTATTGAAAAAAAAAAAAGTACATTATAGTACAAGCAAGAAAACCAACAACACAAATACTCTAAAAACAGTAGGAAGAAGTTTACCATCTGTTACGGAGATGTCACAAGTACAAACACACACACACAGATGTAACAGAGAGAGGGCGAGAGAGCTTGTCTGTTGCTGGTAAAGATCAAAAGCTACTTTCTATTTACAAATTGTTTGTGTTCCAAACTGTATGAAAACATATTGCATCAAAATTCACTCTGTGTTGAACCACGATTCAATGAAATTACAACAGCTACATTTGTATTGAATGACAATGTGTCAAAAACGGTCTGATAGTGTGACGCAACAGGCGCACCATCAGGGCCCTAATGAAATGGGTGATGCTGCTGCACTGATGCTGTCAATAGGGCTGTAGTCAAGACCACCTTTGTCGAGTCCAAGACAAGTCCGAGACCAGGACTAGTCGAGTCCAAGTCAAGACCAAGTCCAGGACAGAAAAAAAGGTCTTATGCATAACCGTATCAAGACAATCAATTTGGGTTATTTGTTGATATAAAAGCAAAAACAGTGTCAGAACACCCAGGATTTATGAGTATAGCCATTCCCCTTGATATCATATGGTGATAACTCATAATAGCTACATAGACAATACTGCTACAGTAGTACTAGTACTGAGCATTTGAGCAACTAAATGACAACATAGCTTCACTCCAGATGTAGTGTAGAAATGAAGTGACCAGTATTACAGAGAGTACCCCTATGGTTGGTTTATGGCTTCCCTAAAAAAATATTGTATTCTATTGTTATTTGGACGTGGGTTAATAGTTAAAACATGTATTTTCAGAAAACATTAAAGTTTGGTTAAACAACAATGAACAGAGTGTAATTTAACATATGTTGTCCACTAGCATACAAACAGGCTAACTATAGCCAGTTAGCTTTTTTATAACGTAACAAAAACCCACCCATCTCGTAGGAGCAAAGCTTATTTCGTGTAATAAAAATGATGGCTCAAAAGGAGCACTAACGCCACAGGTCTTATGTTGACAACGTGGACGCAGATATAGGAAACTCCGAAAGCAGCCGTAATATTAACCTAGTAAGCCAGGCTAACGCTGGTGTGCTAAGGTTACCAAACATTGGCGTAGCATTAGCTAGCTGTCTTAACTTGTAAAAAGCCAAACAATATCCCCACCTGAACTGTGTTTCACTTTACCGCCAATATTATCATCAACATAATAAAGACACCTGGACTCGGTCGAGACCAAAAGCCGTATTTGCCAAGACCAGTGGCCGAGTCGAGACAAGTCCGAGTCCAAATACTACCGAGTCGAGACAAGTCCGAGTCCATAGAAAATTGGTCTTGAGTCCGGACTCGAGTACTACAGCCCTGGCTGTCAAAGCTTTGGTATCTGGCTTTAGGCCCAAATGTGTTCCTATATGTGGTCTTTAAGGCCACAAGCACAGAATATCCCGCTTGACAGGGATATGTTGTGGCACACGTCATCAGAGACATAATTGCCTTGTTGGAGAGCTCAGAGTCACATGCAACCAAAACTCAAAAGCCGTCCTGTAAAAATCAGTTTCAAAGAGCTGGATTGCAATACATCTTCGGGATGGTCAGATAGGGCCCCCCTGTCTGAAGGCAGAGACCGGGCGCCGCGAAAGCAGTTGGTCTTTGGAGGGCCCCCCTGTCTGAAGGCAGAGACCGGGCGCCGCAAAAGCAGTAGGTCTTCGGAGGGCCCCCTGTTAGCCAATTAGCCAAAAGGCTATTTTTCATCCGTTGTCCCTGGACAGATCTTGTGAACAAATGTTGGGTCTTTGTAAATTATAGAGTGTGGTCTAGACCTACTCTATATGTAAAGTGTCCTGAGATAACTTCTGTTATGATTTGACACTATAAATAAAACAGAATTACATTAGATAGATTATTTTAAAATGATCTGGTGAATGCATTCAGCAAAGCTAAAAACGTGTCTGTTTTTCTAAGCTGTAGGTTTAATACATTTGTTTGCCACTTACTTTCCAGCCCAAAATGGCGGCATAAACAGTCAAGTCACATGACCCCAGGGCCTTTTTTACAGATGTAAACATAAACATGCTATAATATAGGTCCCCAAGTTGATTTCCTGTCGCAGTGTATGTAAATGACATCAACTGACAGGAAGTTGACAAGGGCCAGGCTGTTGCCTGGCAATGGAATTCCATGTTTTTAGTAGGAACATTTTCTTCATAAAAAAGTTTTTAGGTTCTCAACCATGACTCCCTCTTTTCTGTTTAAGTCACTTCTTAAATCACTTTATCTGATCAATAATAAAAAGCAACAGATGTATAGACTGTTATAAGAATGTGTTTGATGAGCTTTCGTTACACCAAATTGGTTCTGTTGTTTATTTAATATTGTTGTAAATTTAATTTACACATTTATAGTGTGATGTGTATACTCTCATAATTTTATATTTTTACAATATAATTTAGTTTTCATCCCTCAAAAATATAAATGAATTAAATTAGAAAAAGTTCTTTATAGACTGGAATTGTCTACTACAGTTAATGACATCACAGCATTCTATATCACATCAAAACAACTAATGGCCAATCAGCTGTGAGTTCACAATGACATCATGAGTGAGGTCACAAAACATCCCTAGAGGAGTTTATAAATAGAAACCATGTTGAGTCTTTAATCAGAGCCTCTGTCGGGGCCCCCCTGTCTGAAGGCAGAGACCGGGCGCTGCGAAAGCAGTTGGTTTTTGGAGGGCCCCCCTGTCTGAAGGCAGAGACCGGGCGCTGCGAAAGCAGTTGGTTTTTGGAGGGGCCCCATGTCTGAAGGCAGAGACCGGGCGCTGCGAAAGCAGTTGGTCTTTGGAGGGGCCCCATGTCTGAAGGCAGAGACCGGGCGCTGCGAAAGCAGTTGGTCTTTGGAGGGGCCCCCCCGTCTGAAGGGAGAGAAACCATGTTGAGTCTTTAATTGGAGCCTGTGGAGGGGCCCCTGTCTGAAGGCAGAGACCGGGCGCTGCGAAAGCAGTTGGTCTTTGGAGGGCCCCATGTCTGAAGGCAGAGACCGGGCGCTGCGAAAGCAGTTGGTTTTGGAGGGCCCCCTGTCTGAAGGCAGAGACCGGGCGCTGCGAAAGCAGTTGGTCTTTGGAGGGCCCCCTGTTTGAAGGCAGAGACCGGGCGCCGCAAAAGCAGTAGGTCTTCGGAGGGCCCCTGTTAGCCAATTAGCCAAAGGCTATTTTTCATCCGTTGTCCCTGGACAGATCTTGTGAACAAATGTTGGGTCTTTGTAAATTATAGAGTGTGGTCTAGACCTACTCTATATGTAAAGTGTCCTGAGATAACTTCTGTTATGATTTGACACTATAAATAAAACAGAATTACATTAGATAGATTATTTTAAAATGATCTGGTGAATGCATTCAGCAAAGCTAAAAACGTGTCTGTTTTTCTAAGCTGTAGGTTTAATACATTTGTTTGCCACTTACTTTCCAGCCCAAAATGGCGGCATAAACAGTCAAGTCACATGACCCCAGGGCCTTTTTACAGATGTAAACATAAACATGCTATAATATAGGTCCCCAAGTTGATTTCCTGTCGCAGTGTATGTAAATGACATCAACTGACAGGAAGTTGACAAGGGGCCAGGCTGTTGCCTGGCAATGGAATTCCATGTTTTTAGTAGGAACATTTTTCTTCATAAAAAAAGTTTTTAGGTTCTCAACCATGACTCCCTCTTTTCTGTTTAAGTCACTTCTTAAATCACTTTATCTGATCAATAATAAAAAGCAACAGATGTATAGACTGTTATAAGAATGTGTTTGATGAGCTTTCGTTACACCAAATTGGTTCTGTTGTTTATTTAATATTGTTGTAAATTTAATTTACACATTTATAGTGTGATGTGTATACTCTCATAATTTTATATTTTTACAATATAATTTAGTTTTCATCCCTCAAAAATATAAATGAATTAAATTAGAAAAAGTTCTTTATAGACTGGAATTGTCTACTACAGTTAATGACATCACAGCATTCTATATCACATCAAAACAACTAATGGCCAATCAGCTGTGAGTTCACAATGACATCATGAGTGAGGTCACAAAACATCCCTAGAGGAGTTTATAAATAGAAACCATGTTGAGTCTTTAATCAGAGCCTCTGTCGGGGCCCCCCTGTCTGAAGGCAGAGACCGGGCGCTGCGAAAGCAGTTGGTTTTGGAGGGCCCCCTGTCTGAAGGCAGAGACCGGGCGCTGCGAAAGCAGTTGGTTTTGGAGGGCCCCCTGTCTGAAGGCAGAGACCGGGCGCTGCGAAAGCAGTTGGTTTTTAGTGGGCCCCTGTCTGAAGGCAGAGACCGGGCGCTGCGAAAGCAGTTGGTTTTGGAGGGCCCCCTGTCTGAAGGCAGAGACCGGGCGCTGCGAAAGCAGTTGGTTTTGGTGGGCCCCCTGTCTGAAGGCAGAGACCGGGCGCTGCGAAAGCAGTTGGTTTTGGAGGGCCCCCTGTCTGAAGGCAGAGACCGGGCTGCGAAAGCAGTTGGTCTTTGGAGGGGCCCCATGTCTGAAGGCAGAGACCGGGCGCTGCGAAAGCAGTTGGTTTTGGTGGGCCCCCCTGTCTGAAGGCAGAGACCGGGCGCTGCGAAAGCAGTTGGTTTTTGGAGGGCCCCCCTGTCTGAAGGCAGAGACCGGGCGCTGCGAAAGCAGTTGGTTTTTGGAGGGCCCCCCTGTCTGAAGGCAGAGACCGGGCGCTGCGAAAGCAGTTGGTTTTTGGTGGGCCCCCCTGTCTGAAGGCAGAGACCGGGCGCTGCGAAAGCAGTTGGTTTTTGGAGGGCCCCCCTGTCTGAAGGCAGAGACCGGGCGCTGCGAAAGCAGTTGGTCTTTGGAGGGCCCCATGTCTGAAGGCAGAGACCGGGCGCTGCGAAAGCAGTTGGTTTTGGAGGGCCCCCTGTCTGAAGGCAGAGACCGGGCGCTGCGAAAGCAGTTGGTCTTTGGAGGGCCCCCTGTCTGAAGGCAGAGACCGGGCGCTGCGAAAGCAGTTGGTTTTGGTGGGCCCCCTGTCTGAAGGCAGAGACCGGGCGCTGCGAAAGCAGTTGGTTTTGGAGGGCCCCTGTCTGAAGGCAGAGACCGGGCGCTGCGAAAGCAGTTGGTCTTTGGAGGGCCCCTGTCTGAAGGCAGAGACCGGGCGCTGCGAAAGCAGTTGGTTTTGGAGGGCCCCTGTCTGAAGGCAGAGACCGGGCGCTGCGAAAGCAGTTGGTCTTTGGAGGGCCCCCTGTTTGAAGGCAGAGACCGGGCGCCGCAAAAGCAGTAGGTCTTCGGAGGGCCCCCTGTTAGCCAATTAGCCAAAGGCTATTTTTCATCCGTTGTCCCTGGACAGATCTTGTGAACAAATGTTGGGTCTTTGTAAATTATAGAGTGTGGTCTAGACCTACTCTATATGTAAAGTGTCCTGAGATAACTTCTGTTATGATTTGACACTATAAATTAAACAGAATTACATTAGATAGATTATTTTAAAATGATCTGGTGAATGCATTCAGCAAAGCTAAAAACGTGTCTGTTTTTCTAAGCTGTAGGTTTAATACATTTGTTTGCCACTTACTTTCCAGCCCAAAATGGCGGCATAAACAGTCAAGTCACATGACCCCAGGGCCTTTTTTACAGATGTAAACATAAACATGCTATAATATAGGTCCCCAAGTTGATTTCCTGTCGCAGTGTATGTAAATGACATCAACTGACAGGAAGTTGACAAGGGGCCAGGCTGTTGCCTGGCAATGGAATTCCATGTTTTTAGTAGGAACATTTTTCTTCATAAAAAAAGTTTTTAGGTTCTCAACCATGACTCCCTCTTTTCTGTTTAAGTCACTTCTTAAATCACTTTATCTGATCAATAATAAAAAGCAACAGATGTATAGACTGTTATAAGAATGTGTTTGATGAGCTTTCGTTACACCAAATTGGTTCTCTTGTTTATTTAATATTGTTGTAAATTTAATTTACACATTTATAGTGTGATGTGTATACTCTCATAATTTTATATTTTTACAATATAATTTAGTTTTCATCCCTCAAAAATATAAATGAATTAAATTAGAAAAAGTTCTTTATAGACTGGAATTGTCTACTACAGTTAATGACATCACAGCATTCTATATCACATCAAAACAACTAATGGCCAATCAGCTGTGAGTTCACAATGACATCATGAGTGAGGTCACAAAACATCCCTAGAGGAGTTTATAAATAGAAACCATGTTGAGTCTTTAATCAGAGCCTCTGTCGGGGCCCCCCTGTCTGAAGGCAGAGACCGGGCGCTGCGAAAGCAGTTGGTTTTGGAGGGCCCCCTGTCTGAAGGCAGAGACCGGGCGCTGCGAAAGCAGTTGGTTTTGGAGGGCCCCCTGTCTGAAGGCAGAGACCGGGCGCTGCGAAAGCAGTTGGTTTTGGTGGGCCCCTGTCGGAAGGCAGAGACCGGGCGCTGCGAAAGCAGTTGGTTTTGGAGGGCCCCCTGTCTGAAGGCAGAGACCGGGCGCTGCGAAAGCAGTTGGTTTTTGGAGGGCCCCCCTGTCTGAAGGCAGAGACCGGGCGCTGCGAAAGCAGTTGGTTTTGGTGGGACCCCTGTCTGAAGGCAGAGACCGGGCGCTGCGAAAGCAGTTGGTTTTGGAGGGCCCCCTGTCTGAAGGCAGAGACCGGGCGCTGCGAAAGCAGTTGGTCTTTGGAGGGCCCCATGTCTGAAGGCAGAGACCGGGCGCTGCGAAAGCAGTTGGTTTTTGGAGGGCCCCCTGTCTGAAGGCAGAGACCGGGCGCTGCGAAGCAGTTGGTTTTGGAGGGCCCCTGTCTGAAGGCAGAGACCGGGCGCTGCGAAAGCAGTTGGTTTTGGAGGGCCCCTGTCTGAAGGCAGAGACCGGGCGCTGCGAAAGCAGTTGGTTTTTGGTAGGGCCCCCTGTCTGAAGGCAGAGACCGGGCGCTGCGAAAGCAGTTGGTTTTTGGAGGGCCCCCCCGTCTGAAGGGAGAGAAACCATGTTGAGTCTTTAATTGGAGCCTGTGGAGGGGCCCCCTGTCTGAAGGCAGAGACCGGGCGCTGCGAAAGCAGTTGGTCTTTGGAGGGCCCCATGTCTGAAGGCAGAGACCGGGCGCTGCGAAAGCAGTTGGTTTTGGAGGGCCCCCTGTCTGAAGGCAGAGACCGGGCGCTGCGAAAGCAGTTGGTCTTTGGAGGGCCCCCTGTCTGAAGGCAGAGACCGGCCGCTGCGAAGCAGTTGGTCTTTGGAGGGCCCCATGTCTGAAGGCAGAGACCGGGCGCTGCGAAAGCAGTTGGTTTTGAGGGCCCCCTGTCTGAAGGCAGAGACCGGGCGCTGCGAAAGCAGTTGGTCTTTGGAGGGCCCCCCTGTCTGAAGGCAGAGACCGGGCGCTGCGAAAGCAGTTGGTCTTTGGAGGGGCCCCATGTCTGAAGGCAGAGACCGGGCGCTGCGAAAGCAGTTGGTTTTTGGAGGGCCCCCCCGTCTGAAGGGAGAGAAACCATGTTGAGTCTTTAATTGGAGCCTGTGGAGGGCCCCCTGTCTGAAGGCAGAGACCGGGCGCTGCGAAAGCAGTTGGTCTTTGGAGGGCCCCATGTCTGAAGGCAGAGACCGGGCGCTGCGAAAGCAGTTGGTCTTTGGAGGGGCCCCATGTCTGAAGGCAGAGACCGGGCGCTGCGAAAGCAGTTGGTCTTTGGAGGGCCCCATGTCTGAAGGCAGAGACCGGGCGCGAAAGCAGTTGGTCTTTGGAGGGCCCCATGTCTGAAGGGCAGAGCCGGGCGCTGCGAAGCAGTTGGTTTTGGAGGGCCCCCTGTCTGAAGGCAGAGACCGGGCGCTGCGAAAGCAGTTGGTTTGGAGGGCCCCCTGTCTGAAGGCAGAGACCGGGCGCTGCGAAAGCAGTTGGTCTTTGGAGGGGCCCCATGTCTGAGAGGGCAGAGACCGGGCGCTGCGAAAGCAGTTGGTTTTGGGTGGGCCCCCTGTCTGAAGGCAGAGACCGGGCGCTGCGAAAGCAGTTGGTTTTGAGGGCCCCTGTCTGAAGGCAGAGACCGGGCGCTGCGAAAACAGTTGGTCTTTGGAGGGCCCCATGTCTGAAAGGACCGGGCGCTGCGAAAGCAGTTGGTTTTGGAGGGCCCCCTGTCTGAAGGCAGAGCAGGGCGCTCGAAAGCAGTTGGTTTACAATTGACCCCCATGAGAGGGCAGAGGCGCTGAAAGCAGTTGGTTTTGGAGGCCCCCTGTCTGAAGGCAGAGACCGGGCGCTGCGAAAGCAGTTGGTCTTTGGAGGGCCCCATGTCTGAAGGCAGAGACCGGGCGCTGAAAAGCAGTTGGTTTTGGAGGGCCCCTGTCTGGGGCAGAGACCGGCGCTGCGAAAGCAGTTGGTCTTGGAGGGCCCCCTGTCTGAAGGCAGAGACCGGCGCTGCGTAAGCAGTTGGTCTTTGGAGCCCATGTCTGAAGGCAGAGACCGGGCTGCGAAAGCAGTTGGTTTTGGAGGGCCCCCTGTCTGAAGGCAGAGACCGGGCGCTGCGAAAGCAGTTGGTCTTTGGAGGGCCCCCTGTCTGAAGGCAGAGACCGGGCGCTGCGAAGCAGTTGGTCTTTGGAGGGCCCCATGTCTGAAGGCAGAGACCGGGCGCTGCGAAAGCAGTTGGTTTTGGAGGGCCCCCTCTGAGGAAAAGATGTTGAGTCTTTAATTGGAGCTGTGGAGGGGCCCCCTGTCTGAAGGGCAGAGACCGGGCGCTGAAAGCAGTTGGTCTTTGGAGGGGCCCCATGTCTGAAGGCAGAGACCGGGCGCTGCGAAAGCAGTTGGTTTTTGGAGGGCCCCCCTGTCTGAAGGCAGAGACCGGGCGCCGCAAAAGCAGCAGGTCTTCGGAGGGCCCCCTGTTAGCCAATTAGCCAAAAGGCTATTTTTCATCCGTTGTCCCTGGACAGATCTTGTGAACAAATGTTGGGTCTTTGTAAATTATAGAGTGTGGTCTAGACCTACTCTATATGTGTGTCCTGAGATAACTTCTGTTATGATTTGACACTATAAATAAAACAGAATTACATTAGATAGATTATTTTAAAATGATCTGGTGAATGCATTCAGCAAAGCTAAAAACGTGTCTGTTTTCTAAGCTGTAGGTTTAATACATTTGTTTGCCACTTACTTTCCAGCCCAAAATGGCGGCATAAACAGTCAAGTCACATGACCCCAGGGCCTTTTTAACAGATGTAAACATAAACATGCTATAATATAGGTCCCTGTTGATTTCCTGTCGCAGTGTATGTAAATGACATCAACTGACAGGAAGTTGACAAGGGCCAGGCTGTTGCCTGGCAATGGAATTCCATGTTTTTAGTAGGAACATTTTCTTCATTCATAAAAGTTTTTAGGTTCTCAACCATGACTCCCTCTTTTCTGTTTAAGTCACTTAAATCACTTTATCTGATCAATAATAAAAAGCAACAGATGTATAGACTGTTATAAGAATGTGTTTGATGAGTCGTTACACCAAATTGGTTCTGTTGTTTATTTAATATTGTTGTAAATTTAATTTACACATTTATAGTGTGATGTGTATACTCTCATAATTTTATATTTTACAATATAATTTAGTTTTCATCCCTCAAAAATATAAATGAATTAAATTAGAAAAAGTTCTTTATAGACTGGAATTGTCTACTACAGTTAATGACATCACAGCATTCTATATCACATCAAAACAACTAATGGCCAATCAGCTGTGAGTTCACAATGACATGAGTGAGGTCACAAAACATCCCTAGAGGAGTTTATAAATAGAAACCATGTTGAGTCTTTAATCAGAGCTCTGTGGGGCCCCTGTCTGAAGGCAGAGACCGGGCGCTGAAAGCAGTTGGTTTTTGGAGGGCCCCCTGTCTGAAGGTAGAGACCGGGCGCTGCGAAAGCAGTTGGTTTTTGTGGGCCCCCTGTCTGAAGGCAGAGACCGGGCGCTGCGAAAGCAGTTGGTTTTGGAGGGCCCCCTGTCTGAAGGCAGAGACCGGGCGCTGCGAAAGCAGTTGGTCTTTGGAGGGGCCCCATGTCTGAAGGCAGAGACTGGGCGCTGCGAAAGCAGTTGGTTTTTGGTGGGCCCCCCTGTCTGAAGGCAGAGACCGGGCGCTGCGAAAGCAGTTGGTTTTTGGAGGGCCCACCTGTCTGAAGGCAGAGACCGGGCGCTGCGAAAGCAGTTGGTCTTTGGAGGGCCCCCTGTCTGAAGGCAGAGACCGGCTGCGAAGCAGTTGGTCTTTGGAGGGCCCCATGTCTGAAGGCAGAGACCGGCGCTGCGAAAGCAGTTGGTCTTTGGAGGGGCCCATCTGAAGGCAGAGACCGGGCTGCTGCGATTGGTTTTTGGAGGGCCCCGTCTGAAGGGGAGAGAAACCATGTTGGAGTCTTTAATTGCAGCCTGTGGAGGGCCCCTGTCTGAAGGCAGAGACCGGCGCTACGAAAGCAGTTGGTCTTTGGAGGGGCCCATGTCTGAAGGCAGAGCCGGGGGCGCGCGAAGCAGTTGGTTTTGGAGGGCCCCCTGTCTGAAGGCAGAGACCGGGCGCTGCGAAAGCAGTTGGTCTTTGGAGGGCCCCCTGTTTGAAGGCAGAGACCGGGCCGCAAAAGCAGTTGGTCTTCGGAGGGCCCCTGTTGCCAATTAGCCAAAGGCTATTTTTCATCCGTTGTCCCTGGACAGATCTTGTGAACAAATGTTGGGTCTTTATAAATTATAGATGTGGTCTAGACCTATCTATATGTAAAGTGTCCTGAGATAACTTCTGTTATGATTTGACACTATAAATTAAACAAAATTACATTGATAGATTATTTTAAAATGATCTGGTGAATGCATAGAGGTGGAGCAAGCTAAAGAAAGCGTGTCTGTTTTTCTAAGCTGTAGGTTTAATACATTTGTTTGCCACTTACTTTCCAGCCCAAAATGGCGGCATAAACAGTCAAGTCACATGACCCCAGGGCCTTTTTACAGATGTAAACATAAACATGCTATAATATAGGTCCCAAGTTGATTTCCTGTCGCAGTGTATGTAAATGACATCAACTGACAGGAAGTTGACAAGGGGCCAGGCTGTTGCCTGGCAATGGAATTCCATGTTTTTAGTAGGAACATTTTTCTTCATAAAAGTTTTTAGGTTCTCAACCATGACTCCCTCTTTTCTGTTTAAGTCACTTCTTAAATCACTTTATCTGATCAATAATAAAAAGCAACAGATGTATAGACTGTTATAAGAATGTGTTTGATGAGCTTTCGTTACACCAAATTGGTTCTGTTGTTTATTTAATATTGTTGTAAATTTAATTTACACATTTATAGTGTGATGTGTATACTCTCATAATTTTATATTTTTACAATATAATTTAGTTTTCATCCCTCAAAAATATAAATGAATTAAATTAGAAAAAGTTCTTTATAGACTGGAATTGTCTACTACAGTTAATGACATCACAGCATTCTATATCACATCAAAACAACTAATGGCCAATCAGCTGTGAGTTCACAATGACATCATGAGTGAGGTCACAAAACATCCCTAGAGGAGTTTATAAATAGAAACCATGTTGAGTCTTTAATCAGAGCCTCTGTCGGGGCCCCCCTGTCTGAAGGCAGAGACCGGGCGCTGCGAAAGCAGTTGGTTTGGAGGGCCCCCTGTCTGAAGGCAGAGACCGGGCGCTGCGAAAGCAGTTGGTTTTGGAGGGCCCCCTGTCTGAAGGCAGAGACCGGGCGCTGCGAAAGCAGTTGGTTTTGGAGGGCCCCCTGTCTGAAGGCAGGGACCGGGCGCTGCGAAAGCAGTTGGTTTTGAGTGGGCCCCTGTCTGAAGGCAGAGACCGGGCGCTGCGAAAGCAGTTGGTTTTTGGAGGGCCCCTGTCTGAAGGCAGAGACCGGGCGCTGCGAGCAGTTGGTCTTTGGAGGGCCCCATGTCTGAGAGGCAGAGGCAGGCGCTGAAAGCAGTTGGTTTTTGGAGGGGCCCCTGTCTGAAGGCAGAGACCGGGCGCTGCGAAAGCAGTTGGTCTTTGGAGGGCCCCCTGTTTGAAGGCAGAGACCGGGCGCCGCAAAACAGTAGGTCTTCGGAGGGCCCCTGTTAGCCAGTGTAGCCAAAGGCTATTTTTCATCCGTTGTCCCTGGACAGATCTTGTGAACAAATGTTGGGTCTTTGTAAATTATAGAGTGTGGTCTAGACCTACTCTATATGTAAAGTGTCCTGAGATAACTTCTGTTATGATTTGACACTATAAATTAAACAGAATTACATTAGATAGATTATTTTAAAATGATCTGGTGAATGCATTCAGCAAAGCTAAAAACGTGTCTGTTTTTCTAAGCTGTAGGTTTAATACATTTGTTTGCCACTTACTTTCCAGCCCAAAATGGCGGCATAAACAGTCAAGTCACATGACCCCAGGGCCTTTTTACAGATGTAAACATAAACATGCTATAATATAGGTCCCAAGTTGATTTCCTGTCGCAGTGTATGTAAATGACATCAACTGACAGGAAGTTGACAAGGGGCCAGGCTGTTGCCTGGCAATTAATTCCATGTTTTTAGTAGGAACATTTTCTTCATAAAAAAGTTTTTAGGTTCTCAACCATGACTCCCTCTTTTCTGTTTAAGTCACTTCTTAAATCACTTTATCTGATCAATAATAAAAAGCAACAGATGTATAGACTGTTATAAGAATGTGTTTGATGAGCTTTCGTTACACCAAATTGGTTCTGTTGTTTATTTAATATTGTTGTAAATTTAATTTACACATTTATAGTGTGATGTGTATACTCTCATAATTTTATATTTTACAATATAATTTAGTTTTCATCCCTCAAAAATATAAATGAATTAAATTAGAAAAAGTTCTTTATAGACTGGAATTGTCTACTACAGTTAATGACATCACATTCTATATCACATCAAAACAACTAATGGCCAATCAGCTGTGAGTTCACAATGACATCATGAGTGAGGTCACAAAACATCCCTAGAGGAGTTTATAAATAGAAACCATGTTGAGTCTTTAATCAGAGCCTCTGTCGGGGCCCCCTGTCTGAAGGCAGAGACCAGGCGCTCTGCGAAAGCAGTTGGTTTTGGAGGGCCCCCTGTCTGAAGGCAGAGACCGGGCGCGGCGTGTTGGTTTTGGAGGGCCCCCTGTCTGAAGGCAGAGACCGGGCGCTGCAGCAGTTGGTTGTTGGGCCCCCTGTCTGAAGGCAGAGACCGGGCGCTGCGAAAGCAGTTGGTTTGGAGGGCCCCCTGTCTGAAGGCAGAGACCGGGCGCTGCGAAAGCAGTTGGTTTTGGAGGGCCCCCTGTCTGAAGGCAGAGACCGGGCGCTGCGAAAGCAGTTGGTTTTGGTGGGCCCCCTGTCTGAAGGCAGAGACCGGGCGCTGCGAAAGCAGTTGGTTTGGAGGGCCCCTGTCTGAAGGCAGAGGGGCGCGAAAAGCAGTTGGTCTTTGGAGGGGCCCCATGTCTGAGGCAGAGACCGGGCGCTGCGAAAGCAGTTGGTTTTGATGGGCCCCTGTCTGAAGGCAGAGACCGGGCGCTGCGAAAGCAGTTGGTTTTGGTGGGCCCCCTGTCTGAAGGCAGAGACCGGGCGCTGCGAAAGCAGTTGGTTTTGGAGGGCCCCCTGTCTGAAGGCAGAGACCGGGCGCTGCGAAAGCAGTTGGTTTTGGAGGGCCCCCTGTCTGAAGGCAGAGACCGGGCGCTGCGAAAGCAGTTGGTTTTGGTGGGCCCCCTGTCTGAAGGCAGAGACCGGGCGCTGCGAAAGCAGTTGGTTTTGGAGGGCCCCGTCTGGGGAGAGAGCATGTTGAGTCTTTAATGGAGCCTGTGGAGGGCCCCCTGTCTGAAGGCAGAGACCGGGCGCTGCGAAAGCAGTTGGTCTTTGGAGGGCCCCCCTGTCTGAAGGCAGAGACCGGGCGCTGCGAAAGCAGTTGGTTTTGGAGGCCCCCTGTCTGAAGGCAGAGACCGGCGCGCTGCGAAAGCAGTTGGTCTTTGGAGGGCCCCCTGTCTGAAGGCAGGGCCGGGCGCAAAAGCAGTAGGTCTTCGGAGGGCCCCCTGTTAGCCAATTAGCCAAAAGGCTATTTTTCATCCGTTGTCCCTGGACAGATCTTGTGAACAAATGTTGGGTCTTTGTAAATTATAGAGTGTGGTCTAGACCTACTCTATATGTAGAGTGTCCTGAGATAACTTCTGTTATGATTTGACACTATAAATTAAACAGAATTACATTAGATAGATTATTTTAAAATGATCTGGTGAATGCATTCAGCAAAGCTAAAACGTGTCTGTTTTTAAGCTGTAGGTTTAATACATTTGTTTGCCACTTACTTTCCAGCCCAAAATGGCGGCATAAACAGTCAAGTCACATGACCCCAGGGCCTTTTTACAGATGTAAACATAAACATGCTATAAATATAGGTCCCCAAGTTGATTTCCTGTCGCAGTGTATGTAAATGACATCAACTGACAGGAAGTTGACAAGGGCCAGGCTGTTGCCTGTAATGGAAATTCATGTTTTTAGTAGAACATTTTTCTTCATAAAAATTTTTAGTTTCTCAACCATGACTCCCTCTTTTCTGTTTAAGTCACTTCTTAAATCACTTTATCTGATCAATAATAAAAAGCAACACAGATGTAGACTATTTATAAGAATGTGTTTGATGAGCTTTAGTTCACCAAATTGGTTCTGTTTTTATTTAGCTATTGTTTAAATTTAATTTACATTTGTTGATGATGTATACTCTCATAATTTTATATTTTTTGTATAATTTAGTTTTCATCCTCAAAAATATAAATGAATTAAATTGAAAAGTTCTTTATAGACTGAATTGTCTACTACATTAACATCATCAGCATTCTATATCATCAAAACAACTAATGGCCAATCAGCTGTGAGTTCACAATGACATCATGAGTGAGGTCACAAAACATCCCTAGAGGAGTTTATAAATAGAAACCATGTTGAGTCTTTAATCAGGCCTCTGTCGGGGCCCCCTGTCTGAAGGCAGGGCCGGGCGCTGAAAGCAGTTGGTTTTGGAGGGCCCCCTGTCTGAAGGCAGAGACCGGGCGCTGCGAAGCAGTTGGTTTTGGAGGGCCCCTGCAGAGGCAGGGCCGGCTGCGAAAGCAGTTGGTTTTGGAGGCCCCCTGTCTGAAGGCAGAGACCGGGCGCTGCGAAAGCAGTTGGTTTTGGAGGGCCCCCTGTCTGAAGGCAGAGACCGGGCGCTGCGAAAGCAGTTGGTTTTTTGGGCCCCCCTGTCTGAAGGCAGGGCCGGGCGCTGCGAAGCAGTTGGTTTTGGAGGGCCCCCTGTCTGAAGGCAGAGACCGGGAGCTGCGATAGCAGTTGGTTTTGGAGGGCCCCCTGTCTGAAGGCAGAGACCGGGCGCTGCGAAAGCAGTTGGTTTTGGAGTGGCCCTGTCTGAAGGCAGGGCCGGGCGCTAGAAAGCAGTTGGTTTTGGAGGGCCCCTGTCTGAGGCAGGGCCGAGGCGCTGCGAAAGCAGTTGGTCTTTGGAGGGCCCCATGTCTGAGAGGAAGGCAGAGACCGGGCGCTGCGAAAGCAGTTGGTTTTTGGTGGGCCCCTGTCTGAAGGCAGAGACCGGCGCTGCGAAAGCAGTTGGTTTTGGAGGGCCCCTGTCTGAAGGCAGGGGCGGCGAAAGCAGTTGGTTTTTGGAGGGCCCCTGTCTGAAGGCAGAGACCGGGCGCTGCGAAAGCAGTTGGTTTTGGAGGGCCCCTGTCTGAGAGGCAGAGACCGGGCGCTGCGAAAGCAGTTGGTCTTTGGAGGGCCCCATGTCTGAAGGCAGAGACCGGGCGCTGCGAAGCAGTTGGTTTTGGTGGGCCCCTGTCTGAAGGCAGAGCCGGGCGCTGCGAAAGCAGTTGTTTTTAGGGGCTGTCTGAAGGCAGAGACCGGGCGCTGCGAAGCAGTTGGTTTTGGAGGGCCCCCTGTCTGAAAGGCAGAGACCGGGCGCTGCGAAAGCTTGGTTTTGGAGGGCCCCCTGTCTGAAGGCAGAGACCGGGCGCTGCGAAAGCAGTTGGTCTTTGGAGGGCCCCCTGTCTGAAGGCAGAGACCGGGCGCCGCAAGCAGTAGGTCTTGAGAGGCCCCTGTTAGCCAATTAGCCAAAAGGCTATTTTTCATCCGTTGTCCCTGGACAGATCTTGTGAACAAATGTTGGGTCTTTGTAAATTATAGAGTGTGGTCTAGACCTACTCTATATGTAAAGTGTCCTGAGATAACTTCTGTTATGATTTGACACTATAAATTAAACAGAATTACATTAGATAGATTATTTTAAAATGATCTGGTGAATGCATTCAGCAAAGCTAAAAACGTGTCTGTTTTTCTAAGCTGTAGGTTTAATACATTTGTTTGCCACTTACTTTCCAGCCCAAAATGGCGGCATAAACAGTCAAGTCACATGACCCCAGGGCCTTTTTTACAGATGTAAACATAAACATGCTATAATATAGGTCCCCAAGTTGATTTCCTGTCGCAGTGTATGTAAATGACATCAACTGACAGGAAGTTGACAAGGGGCCAGGCTGTTGCCTGGCAATGGAATTCCATGTTTTTAGTAGGAACATTTTTCTTCATAAAAAAGTTTTAGGTTCTCAACCATGACTCCCTCTTTTCTGTTTAAGTCACTTCTTAAATCACTTTATCTGATCAATAATAAAAAGCAACAGATGTATAGACTGTTATAAGAATGTGTTTGATGAGCTTCGTTACACCAAATTGGTTCTGTTGTTTATTTAATATTGTTGTAAATTTAATTTACACATTTATAGTGTGATGTGTATACTCTCATAATTTTATATTTTACAATATAATTTAGTTTTCATCCCTCAAAAATATAAATGAATTAAATTAGAAAAAGTTCTTTATAGACTGGAATTGTCTACTACAGTTAATGACATCACAGCATTCTATATCACATCAAAACAACTAATGGCCAATCAGCTGTGAGTTCACAATGACATCATGAGTGAGGTCACAAAACATCCCTAGAGGAGTTTATAAATAGAAACCATGTTGAGTCTTTAATCAGAGCCTCTGTCGGGGCCCCCTGTCTGAAGGCAGAGACCGGGCGCTGCGAAAGCAGTTGGTTTTGGAGGCCCCCTGTCTGAAGAGAGGCAGGGCGCTGCGAAGCAGTTGTTTTTTGGAGGGCCCCTGTCTGAAGGCAGAGACCGGCGCTGCGAAGCAGTTGGTTTTGGAGGGCCCCCTGTCTGAAGGCAGAGACCGGGCTGCGAAAGCAGTTGGTTTTGGTGGGCCCCCTGGAAGGCAGAGACCGGCTGCGAAAGCAGTTGGTTTTGGAGGGCCCCCTGTCTGAAGGCAGAGACCGGCGCTGCGAAAGCAGTTGGTCTTTGGAGGGCCCCATGTCTGAAGGCAGAGAGCCGGGCGCTGCGAAAGCAGTTGGTTTTGGAGGGCCCCTGTCTGAAGGCAGAGACCGGGCGCTGCGAAAGCAGTTGGTCTTTGGAGGGCCCCCTGTTTGAAGGCAGAGACCGGGGCCGCAAAAGCAGTAGGTCTTCGGAGGGCCCCTGTTAGCCAATTAGCCAAAGGCTATTTTTCATCCGTTGTCCCTGGACAGATCTTGTGAACAAATGTTGGGTCTTTGTAAATTATAGAGTGTGGTCTAGACCTACTCTATATGTAAAGTGTCCTGAGATAACTTCTGTTATGATTTGACACTATAAATTAAACAGAATTACATTAGATAGATTATTTTAAAATGATCTGGTGAATGCATTCAGCAAAGCTAAAAACGTGTCTGTTTTTCTAAGCTGTAGGTTTAATACATTTGTTTGCCACTTACTTTCCAGCCCAAAATGGCGGCATAAACAGTCAAGTCACATGACCCCAGGGCCTTTTTTACAGATGTAAACATAAACATGCTATAATATAGGTCCCCAAGTTGATTTCCTGTCGCAGTGTATGTAAATGACATCAACTGACAGGAAGTTGACAAGAGGCCAGGCTGTTGCCTGGCAATGAATTCCATGTTTTTAGTAGGAACATTTTCTTCATAAAAAAGTTTTAGGTTCTCAACCATGACTCCCTCTTTTCTGTTTAAGTCACTTCTTAAATCACTTTATCTGATCAATAATAAAAAGCAACAGATGTATAGACTGTTATAAGAATGTGTTTGATGAGCTTTCGTTACACCAAATTGGTTCTGTTGTTTATTTAATATTGTTGTAAATTTAATTTACACATTTATAGTGTGATGTGTATACTCTCATAATTTTATATTTTTACAATATAATTTAGTTTTCATCCCTCAAAAATATAAATGAATTAAATTAGAAAAAGTTCTTTATAGACTGGAATTGTCTACTACAGTTAATGACATCACAGCATTCTATATCACATCAAAACAACTAATGGCCAATCAGCTGTGAGTTCACAATGACATCATGAGTGAGGTCACAAAACATCCCTAGAGGAGTTTATAAATAGAAACCATGTTGAGTCTTTAATCAGAGCCTCTGTCGGGCCCCCTGTCTGAAGGCAGAGACCGGGCGCTGCGAAAGCAGTTGGTTTTGGAGGCCCCCTGTCTGAAGGCAGAGACCGGGCGCTGCGAAGCAGTTGGTTTTGGAGGGCCCCCTGTCTGAAGGCAGAGCCGGGCGCTGCAAAGCAGTTGGTTTGGTGGGCCCCCTGTCTGAAGGCAGAGACCGGGCGCTGCGAAAGCAGTTGGTTTTGGAGGCCCCCTGTCTGAAGGCAGAGACAGGCGCTGCGAAAGCAGTTGGTTTGGAGGGCCCCTGTCTGAAGGCAGAGACCGCGGCGCTGCGAAAGCAGTTGGTTTTGGTGGCCCCCTGTCTGAAGGCAGAGACCGGCGCTGAAAGCAGTTGGTTTTTGGAGGCCCCCTGTCTGAAGGCAGAGACCGGGCGCTGCGGCAGTTGGTCTTTGGAGGGCCCCATGTCTGAAGGCAGAGACCGGGCTGCGAAAGCAGTTGGTTTTGGTGGGCCCCCTGTCTGAAGGCAGAGACCGGGCGCTCGAAAGCAGTTGGTTTTGGTGGGCCCCCTGTCTGAGAGGCAGAGACCGGGCGCTGCGAAAGCAGTTGGTTTTGGAGGGCCCCCTGTCTGAAGGCAGAGACCGGGCGCTGCGAAAGCAGTTGGTTTGGAGGGCCCCCTGTCTGAAGGCAGAGCCGGGCGCTGCGAAAGCAGTTGGTTTTGGTGGGCCCCCTGTCTGAAGGCAGAGACCGGGCGCTGCGAAGCAGTTGGTTTTGGAGGCCCCCGTCTGAAGGAGAGAAACCATGTTGAGTCTTTAATGGAGCCTGTGGAGGGCCCCTGTCTGAAGGCAGGGCAGGCGCTGCGAAAGCAGTTGGTCTTTGGAGGGGCCCCATGTCTGAAGAGCAGAGACCGAGCTGCGAAAGCAGTTGGTTTTGGAGGGCCCCCTGTCTGAAGGCAGGGCAGAGCTGCGAAAGCAGTTGGTCTTTGGAGGGCCCCCTGTCTGAAGGCAGAGCCGGGCGCGCAAAAGCAGTAGGTCTTCGGAGGGCCCCCTGTTAGCCAATTAGCCAAAGGCTATTTTTCATCCGTTGTCCCTGGACAGATCTTGTGAACAAATGTTGGGTCTTTGTAAATTATAGAGTGTGGTCTAGACCTACTCTATATGTAAAGTGTCCTGAGATAACTTCTGTTATGATTTGACACTATAAATTAAACAGAATTACATTAGATAGATTATTTTAAAATGATCTGGTGAATGCATTCAGCAAAGCTAAAAACGTGTCTGTTTTTCTAAGCTGTAGGTTTAATACATTTGTTTGCCACTTACTTTCCAGCCCAAAATGGCGGCATAAACAGTCAAGTCACATGACCCCAGGGCCTTTTTTACAGATGTAAACATAAACATGCTATAATATAGGTCCCCAAGTTGATTTCCTGTCGCAGTGTATGTAAATGACATCAACTGACAGGAAGTTGACAAGGGGCCAGGCTGTTGCCTGGCAATGGAATTCCATGTTTTTAGTAGGAACATTTTTCTTCATAAAAAAAGTTTTTAGGTTCTCAACCATGACTCCCTCTTTTCTGTTTAAGTCACTTCTTAAATCACTTTATCTGATCAATAATAAAAAGCAACAGATGTATAGACTGTTATAAGAATGTGTTTGATGAGCTTTCGTTACACCAAATTGGTTCTGTTGTTTATTTAATATTGTTGTAAATTTAATTTACACATTTATAGTGTGATGTGTATACTCTCATAATTTTATATTTTTACAATATAATTTAGTTTTCATCCCTCAAAAATATAAATGAATTAAATTAGAAAAAGTTCTTTATAGACTGGAATTGTCTACTACAGTTAATGACATCACAGCATTCTATATCACATCAAAACAACTAATGGCCAATCAGCTGTGAGTTCACAATGACATCATGAGTGAGGTCACAAAACATCCTAGAGAGTTTATAAATAGAAACCATGTTGAGTCTTTAATCAGAGCCTCTGTCGGGGCCCCCTGTCTGAAGGCAGAGACCGGGCTCGAGCAGTTGGTTTTGGAGGGCCCCCTGTCTGAAGGCAGAGACCGGGCGCTGCGAAAGCAGTTGGTTTTGGAGGGCCCCCTGTCTGAAGGCAGAGACCGGGCGCTGCGAAAGCAGTTGGTTTTGGAGGGCCCCCTGTCTGAAGGCAGAGACCGGGCGCGCTAAAGCAGTTGGTTTTTGGAGGCCCCCTGTCTGAAGGCAGAGACCGGGCGCTGAAAGCAGTTGGTTTTGGTGGGCCCCTGTCTGAAGGCAGGGACCGGGCTGCGAAAGCAGTTGGTTTTGGAGGGCCCCTGTCTGAAGGCAGAGACCGGGCGCTGCGATAGCAGTTGGTTTTGGAGGGGCCCCTGTCTGAGGCAGAGACCGAGCTGCGAAAGCAGTTGGTTTTGGTGGGCCCCCTGTCTGAAGGCAGAGACCGGGCGCTGCGAAAGCAGTTGGTTTTTGGAGGCCCCCTGTCTGAAGGCAGAGACCGGGCGCTGCGAAGCAGTTGGTCTTTGGAGGGGCCCCATGTCTGAAGGCAGAGACCGGGCGCTGCGAAAGCAGTTGGTTTTGGTGGGCCCCCTGTCTGAGGGCAGAGACCGGGCGCTGCTGCAGCAGTTGGTTTTTAGGCCCCTGTCTGAAGGCAGAGACCGGGCGCTGCGAAAGCAGTTGGTTTTGGAGGGCCCCCTGTCTGAGGCAGAGACCGGGCGCTGCGAAAGCAGTTGGTTTGGAGGCCCCCTGTCTGAAGGCAGAGACCGGGCGCTGCGAAAGCAGTTGGTCTTTGGAGGGCCCCATGTCTGAAGGCAGAGACCGGGCGCTGCGAAAGCAGTTGGTTTGGTGGGCCCCCTGTCTGAAGGCAGGGACCGGGCGCTCACGCAGCAGTTGGTTTGGAGAGGCCCCTGTCTGAAGGCAGAGACCGGGCGCTGCGAAAGCAGTTGGTTTTGGAGGGCCCCTGTCTGAAGGGAGCCGCGCTGCGAAAGCAGTTGGTTTTGGAGGGCCCCCTGTCTGAAGGCAGAGACCGGGCGCTGCGAAAGCAGTTGGTCTTTGGAGGGCCCCCCTGTCTGAAGGCAGAGACCGGGCGCCGCAAAAGCAGTAGGTCTTCGGAGGGCCCCCTGTTAGCCAATTAGCCAAAGGCTATTTTTCATCCGTTGTCCCTGGACAGATCTTGTGAACAAATGTTGGGTCTTTGTAAATTATAGAGTGTGGTCTAGACCTACTCTATATATGTAAAGTGTCCTGAGATAACTTCTGTTATGATTTGACACTATAAATTAAACAGAATTACATTAGATAGATTATTTTAAAATGATCTGGTGAATGCATTCAGCAAAGCTAAAAACGTGTCTGTTTTCTAAGCTGTAGGTTTAATACATTTGTTTGCCACTTACTTTCCAGCCCAAAATGGCGGCATAAACAGTCAAGTCACATGACCCCAGGGCCTTTTTACAGATGTAAACATAAACATGCTATAATATAGGTCCCAAGTTGATTTCCTGTCGCAGTGTATAAATGACATCAACTGACAGGAAGTTGACAAGGGGCCAGGCTGTTGCCTGCAATGGAATTCCATGTTTTTAGTAGGAACATTTTCTTCATAAAAGTTTTAGGTTCTCAACCATGACTCCCTCTTTTCTGTTTAAGTCACTTCTTAAATCACTTTATCTGATCAATAATAAAAAGCAACAGATGTATAGACTGTTATAAGAATGTGTTTGATGAGCTTTGTTACACCAAATTGGTTCTGTTGTTTATTTAATATTGTTGTAAATTTAATTTACACATTTATAGTGTGATGTGTATACTCTCATAATTTTATATTTTTACAATATAATTTAGTTTTCATCCCTCAAAAATATAAATTAATTAAATTAGAAAAAGTTCTTTATAGACTGGAATTGTCTACTACAGTTAATGACATCACAGCATTCTATATCACATCAAAACAACTAATGGCCAATCAGCTGTGAGTTCACAATGACATCATGAGTGAGGTCACAAAACATCCCTAGAGGAGTTTATAAATAGAAACCATGTTGAGTCTTTAATCAGAGCCTCTGTCGGGGCCCCCTGTCTGAAGGCAGGGCCGGGCGCTGCGAAAGCAGTTGGTTTTGGAGGGCCCCCTGTCTGGAAGGCAGAGACCGGGCGCTGCGAAAGCAGTTGGTTTTGGTGGGCCCCCTGTCTGAAGGCAGAGACCGGGCGCTGCGAAAGCAGTTGGTTTTTGGAGGGCCCCCTGTCTGAAGGCAGAGACCGGGCGCTGCGAAAGCAGTTGGTTTTGGAGGCCCCCTGTCTGAAGGCAGAGACCGGCGCTCTGCGAAGCAGTTGGTTTTTGGTGGGCCCCCTGTCTGAAGGCAGAGACCGGGCGCTGCGAAAGCAGTTGGTTTTGGAGGGCCCCCTGTCTGAAGGCAGAGCCGGGCGCTGCGAAAGCAGTTGGTCTTTGGAGGGCCCCATGTCTGAAGGCAGAGACCGGGCGCTGCGAAGCAGTTGGTTTTGAGTGGGCCCCCTGTCTGAAGGCAGAGACCGGGCGCTGAAAGCAGTTGGTTTTGGAGGGCCCCCTGTCTGAGAGGCAGAGACCGGGCGCTGCGAAAGCAGTTGGTCTTTGGAGGCCCCCTGTTTGAAGGCAGAGACCGGGCGCCGCAAAGCAGTAGGTCTTCGGAGGGCCCCTGTTAGCCAATTAGCCAAAAGGCTATTTTCATCCGTTGTCCCTGGACAGATCTTGTGAACAAATGTTGGGTCTTTGTAAATTATAGAGTGTGGTCTAGACCTACTCTATATGTAAAGTGTCCTGAGATAACTTCTGTTATGATTTGACACTATAAATTAAACAGAATTACATTAGATAGATTATTTTAAAATGATCTGGTGAATGCATTCAGCAAAGCTAAAAGCGTGTCTGTTTTTCTAAGCTGTAGGTTTAATACATTTGTTTGCCACTTACTTTCCAGCCCAAAATGGCGGCATAAACAGTCAAGTCACATGACCCCAGGGCCTTTTTACAGATGTAAACATAAACATGCTATAATATAGGTCCCCAAGTTGATTTCCTGTCGCAGTGTATGTAAATGACATCAACTGACAGGAAGTTGACAAGGGCCAGGCTGTTGCCTGGCAATGGAATTCCATGTTTTTAGTAGGAACATTTTTCTTCATAAAAAAGTTTTTAGGTTCTCAACCATGACTCCCTCTTTTCTGTTTAAGTCACTTCTTAAATCACTTTATCTGATCAATAATAAAAAGCAACAGATGTATAGACTGTTATAAGAATGTGTTTGATGAGCTTTCGTTACACCAAATTGGTTCTGTTGTTTATTTAATATTGTTGTAAATTTAATTTACACATTTATAGTGTGATGTGTATACTCTCATAATTTTATATTTTTACAATATAATTTAGTTTTCATCCCTCAAAAATATAAATGAATTAAATTAGAAAAAGTTCTTTATAGACTGGAATTGTCTACTACAGTTAATGACATCACAGCATTCTATATCACATCAAAACAACTAATGGCCAATCAGCTGTGAGTTCACAATGACATCATGAGTGAGGTCACAAAACATCCCTAGAGGAGTTTATAAATAGAAACCATGTTGAGTCTTTAATCAGAGCCTCTGTCGGGGCCCCTGTCTGAGGCGGAGCCGGGCGCTGCGAAAGCAGTTGGTTTTGGAGGGCCCCCTGTCTGAAGGCAGAGACCGGGCGCTGCTGCGAAGCAGTTGGTTTTGGAGGGCCCCCTGTCTGAAGGCAGAGACCGGGCGCTGCGAAAGCAGTTGGTTTTGGTGGGCCCCCTGTCTGAAGGCAGAGACCGGGCGCGAAAGCAGTTGGTTTTGGAGGGCCCCCTGTCTGAAGGCAGAGACCGGGCGCTGCGAAAGCAGTTGGTTTTGGAGGGCCCCCTGTCTGAAGGCAGAGACCGGGCGCTGCGAAAGCAGTTGGTTTTGGTGGGCCCCCTGTCTGAAGGCAGAGACCGGGCGCTGCGAAAGCAGTTGGTTTTGGAGGGCCCCCTGTCTGAAGGCAGAGACCGGGCGCTGCGAAAGCAGTTGGTTTTGGTGGGCCCCCTGTCTGAAGGCAGAGACCGGGCGCTGCGAAAGCAGTTGGTCTTTGGAGGGGCCCCATGTCTGAAGGCAGAGACCGGGCGCTGCGAAAGCAGTTGGTCTTTGGAGGGCCCCATGTCTGAAGGCAGAGACCGGGCGCTGCGAAAGCAGTTGGTTTTGGAGGGCCCCCTGTCTGAAGGCAGAGACCGGGCGCTGCGAAAGCAGTTGGTCTTTGGAGGGCCCCCCTGTCTGAAGGCAGAGACCGGGCGCTGCGAAAGCAGTTGGTCTTTGGAGGGGCCCCATGTCTGAAGGCAGAGACCGGCGCTGCGAAAGCAGTTGGTCTTTGGAGGGCCCCATGTCTGAAGGCAGAGACCGGGCGCTGCGAAAGCAGTTGGTCTTTGGAGGGGCCCCATGTCTGAAGGCAGAGACCGGGCGCTGCGAAAGCAGTTGGTCTTTGGAGGGGCCCCATGTCTGAAGGCAGAGACCGGGCGCTGCGAAAGCAGTTGGTTTTGGAGGGCCCCCGTCTGAAGGGAGAGAAACCATGTTGAGTCTTTAATTGGAGCCTGTGGAGGGGCCCCTGTCTGAAGGCAGAGACCGGGCGCTGCGAAAGCAGTTGGTCTTTGGAGGGCCCCATGTCTGAAGGCAGAGACCGGGCGCTGCGAAAGCAGTTGGTTTTGGAGGGCCCCTGTCTGAAGGCAGAGACCGGCGCTGCGAAGCAGTTGGTCTTTGGAGGGCCCCTGTTTGAAGGCAGAGACCGGGCGCCGCAAAAGCAGTAGGTCTTCGGAGGGCCCCTGTTAGCCAATTAGCCAAAGGCTATTTTTCATCCGTTGTCCCTGGACAGATCTTGTGAACAAATGTTGGGTCTTTGTAAATTATAGAGTGTGGTCTAGACCTACTCTATATGTAAAGTGTCCTGAGATAACTTCTGTTATGATTTGACACTATAAATAAAACAGAATTACATTAGATAGATTATTTTAAAATGATCTGGTGAATGCATTCAGCAAAGCTAAAAACGTGTCTGTTTTTCTAAGCTGTAGGTTTAATACATTTGTTTGCCACTTACTTTCCAGCCCAAAATGGCGGCATAAACAGTCAAGTCACATGACCCCAGGGCCTTTTTACAGATGTAAACATAAACATGCTATAATATAGGTCCCCAAGTTGATTTCCTGTCGCAGTGTATGTAAATGACATCAACTGACAGGAAGTTGACAAGGGCCAGGCTGTTGCCTGGCAATGGAATTCCATGTTTTTAGTAGGAACATTTTCTTCATAAAAAAGTTTTTAGGTTCTCAACCATGACTCCCTCTTTTCTGTTTAAGTCACTTCTTAAATCACTTTATCTGATCAATAATAAAAAGCAACAGATGTATAGACTGTTATAAGAATGTGTTTGATGAGCTTTCGTTACACCAAATTGGTTCTGTTGTTTATTTAATATTGTTGTAAATTTAATTTACACATTTATAGTGTGATGTGTATACTCTCATAATTTTATATTTTACAATATAATTTAGTTTTCATCCCTCAAAAATATAAATGAATTAAATTAGAAAAAGTTCTTTATAGACTGGAATTGTCTACTACAGTTAATGACATCACAGCATTCTATATCACATCAAAACAACTAATGGCCAATCAGCTGTGAGTTCACAATGACATCATGAGTGAGGTCACAAAACATCCCTAGAGGAGTTTATAAATAGAAACCATGTTGAGTCTTTAATCAGAGCCTCTGTCGGGGCCCCCTGTCTGAAGGCAGAGACCGGGCGCTGCGAAAGCAGTTGGTTTTGGAGGGCCCCCTGTCTGAAGGCAGAGACCGGGCGCTGCGAAAGCAGTTGGTTTTGTGGGCCCCCTGTCTGAAGGCAGAGACCGGGCGCTGCGAAAGCAGTTGGTTTTGGAGGGCCCCCTGTCTGAAGGCAGAGACCGGGCGCTGCGAAAGCAGTTGGTTTTGGAGGCCCCCTGTCTGAAGGCAGGGCCGGGCTGCGAAAGCAGTTGGTTTTGGTGGGCCCCCTGTCTGAAGGCAGAGCCGGGCGCTGCGAAAGCAGTTGGTTTTGGAGGGCCCCCTGTCTGAAGGCAGAGACCGGGCGCTGCGAAAGCAGTTGGTCTTTGGAGGGGCCCCATGTCTGAAGGCAGAGACCGGGCGCTGCGAAAGCAGTTGGTTTTGGTGGGCCCCCTGTCTGAAGGCAGAGACCGGGCGCTGCGAAAGCAGTTGGTTTTGGAGGGCCCCCTGTCTGAAGGCAGAGACCGGGCGCTGCGAAAGCAGTTGGTTTTTGGAGGCCCCCTGTCTGAAGGCAGAGACCGGGCGCTGCAAAAGCAGTTGGTTTTGGTGGGCCCCCTGTCTGAAGGCAGAGACCGGGCGCTGCGAAAGCAGTTGGTCTTTGGAGGGCCCCATGTCTGAAGGCAGAGACCGGGCGCTGCGAAAGCAGTTGGTTTTGGAGGGCCCCCTGTCTGAAGGCAGAGACCGGGCGCTGCGAAAGCAGTTGGTCTTTGGAGGGCCCCCTGTTTGAAGGCAGAGACCGGGCGCCGCAAAAGCAGTAGGTCTTCGGAGGGCCCCTGTTAGCCAATTAGCCAAAAGGCTATTTTTCATCCGTTGTCCCTGGACAGATCTTGTGAACAAATGTTGGGTCTTTGTAAATTATAGAGTGTGGTCTAGACCTACTCTATATGTAAAGTGTCCTGAGATAACTTCTGTTATGATTTGACACTATAAATAAAACAGAATTACATTAGATAGATTATTTTAAAATGATCTGGTGAATGCATTCAGCAAAGCTAAAAACGTGTCTGTTTTTCTAAGCTGTAGGTTTAATACATTTGTTTGCCACTTACTTTCCAGCCCAAAATGGCGGCATAAACAGTCAAGTCACATGACCCCAGGGCCTTTTTTACAGATGTAAACATAAACATGCTATAATATAGGTCCCCAAGTTGATTTCCTGTCGCAGTGTATGTAAATGACATCAACTGACAGGAAGTTGACAAGGGGCCAGGCTGTTGCCTGGCAATGGAATTCCATGTTTTTAGTAGGAACATTTTCTTCATAAAAAAGTTTTAGGTTCTCAACCATGACTCCCTCTTTTCTGTTTAAGTCACTTCTTAAATCACTTTATCTGATCAATAATAAAAAGCAACAGATGTATAGACTGTTATAAGAATGTGTTTGATGAGCTTTCGTTACACCAAATTGGTTCTGTTGTTTATTTAATATTGTTGTAAATTTAATTTACACATTTATAGTGTGATGTGTATACTCTCATAATTTTATATTTTTACAATATAATTTAGTTTTCATCCCTCAAAAATATAAATTAATTAAATTAGAAAAAGTTCTTTATAGACTGGAATTGTCTACTACAGTTAATGACATCACAGCATTCTATATCACATCAAAACAACTAATGGCCAATCAGCTGTGAGTTCACAATGACATCATGAGTGAGGTCACAAAACATCCCTAGAGGAGTTTATAAATAGAAACCATGTTGAGTCTTTAATCAGAGCCTCTGTCGGGGCCCCCCTGTCTGAAGGCAGAGACCGGGCGCTGCGAAAGCAGTTGGTTTTGGAGGGCCCCCTGTCTGAAGGCAGAGACCGGGCGCTGCGAAAGCAGTTGGTTTTGGTGGGCCCCCTGTCTGAAGGCAGAGACCGGGCGCTGCGAAAGCAGTTGGTTTTGGAGGGCCCCCTGTCTGAAGGCAGAGACCGGGCGCTGCGAAAGCAGTTGGTTTTTGGAGGGCCCCCTGTCTGAAGGCAGAGACCGGGCGCTGCGAAAGCAGTTGGTTTTGGTGGGCCCCCTGTCTGAAGGCAGAGACCGGGCGCTGCGAAAGCAGTTGGTTTTGGAGGGCCCCTGTCTGAAGGCAGAGCCGGGCGCTGCGAAAGCAGTTGGTTTTGGAGGGCCCCCTGTCTGAAGGCAGAGACCGGGCGCTGCGAAAGCAGTTGGTCTTTGGAGGGCCCCCTGTCTGAAGGCAGAGACCGGGCGCTGCGAAAGCAGTTGGTTTTGGTGGGCCCCCTGTCTGAAGGCAGAGACAGGCGCTGCGAAAGCAGTTGGTTTGGAGGGCCCCCTGTCTGAAGGCAGAGACCGGGCGCTGCGAAAGCAGTTGGTCTTTGGAGGGCCCCATGTCTGAAGGCAGAGACCGGGCGCTGCGAAAGCAGTTGGTTTTGGAGGCCCCCTGTCTGAAGGCAGAGACCGGGCGCTGCGAAAGCAGTTGGTCTTGGAGGGCCCCCTGTCTGAAGGCAGAGCCCGGGCGCTGCGAAAGCAGTTGGTTTTGGAGGGCCCCCTGTCTGAAGGCAGAGACCGGGCGCTGCGAAAGCAGTTGGTCTTTGGAGGGGCCCCATGTCTGAAGGCAGAGACCGGGCGCTGCGAAAGCAGTTGGTCTTTGGAGGGCCCCATGTCTGAAGGCAGAGACCGGGCGCTGCGAAAGCAGTTGGTCTTTGGAGGGCCCCATGTCTGAAGGCAGAGACCGGGCGCTGCGAAAGCAGTTGGTTTTGGAGGGCCCCGTCTGAAGGAGAGAAACCATGTTGAGTCTTTAATGGAGCCTGTGGAGGGGCCCCTGTCTGAAGGCAGAGACCGGGCGCTGCGAAAGCAGTTGGTCTTTGGAGGGGCCCCATGTCTGAAGGCAGAGACCGGGCGCTGCGAAAGCAGTTGGTTTTGGAGGGCCCCCTGTCTGAAGGCAGAGACCGGGCGCTGCGAAAGCAGTTGGTCTTTGGAGGGCCCCCTGTTTGAAGGCAGAGACCGGGCGCCGCAAAAGCAGTAGGTCTTCGGAGGGCCCCTGTTAGCCAATTAGCCAAAGGCTATTTTTCATCCGTTGTCCCTGGACAGATCTTGTGAACAAATGTTGGGTCTTTGTAAATTATAGAGTGTGGTCTAGACCTACTCTATATGTAAAGTGTCCTGAGATAACTTCTGTTATGATTTGACACTATAAATAAAACAGAATTACATTAGATAGATTATTTTAAAATGATCTGGTGAATGCATTCAGCAAAGCTAAAAACGTGTCTGTTTTTCTAAGCTGTAGAGTTTAATACATTTGTTTGCCACTTACTTTCCAGCCCAAAATGGCGGCATAAACAGTCAAGTCACATGACCCCAGGGCCTTTTTACAGATGTAAACATAAACATGCTATAATATAGGTCCCCAAGTTGATTTCCTGTCGCAGTGTATGTAAATGACATCAACTGACAGGAAGTTGACAAGGGCCAGGCTGTTGCCTGGCAATGGAATTCCATGTTTTTAGTAGGAACATTTTCTTCATAAAAAAGTTTTTAGGTTCTCAACCATGACTCCCTCTTTTCTGTTTAAGTCACTTCTTAAATCACTTTATCTGATCAATAATAAAAAGCAACAGATGTATAGACTGTTATAAGAATGTGTTTGATGAGCTTTCGTTACACCAAATTGGTTCTGTTGTTTATTTAATATTGTTGTAAATTTAATTTACACATTTATAGTGTGATGTGTATACTCTCATAATTTTATATTTTTACAATATAATTTAGTTTTCATCCTCAAAAATATAAATGAATTAAATTAGAAAAAGTTCTTTATAGACTGGAATTGTCTACTACAGTTAATGACATCACAGCATTCTATATCACATCAAAACAACTAATGGCCAATCAGCTGTGAGTTCACAATGACATCATGAGTGAGGTCACAAAACATCCCTAGAGGAGTTTATAAATAGAAACCATGTTGAGTCTTTAATCAGAGCCTCTGTCGGGGCCCCCCTGTCTGAAGGCAGAGACCGGGCGCTGCGAAAGCAGTTGGTTTTGGAGGGCCCCCTGTCTGAAGGCAGAGACCGGGCTGCGAAAGCAGTTGGTTTTTGGAGGGCCCCCTGTCTGAAGGCAGAGACCGGGCTGCGAAAGCAGTTGGTTTTGGAGGGCCCCCTGTCTGAAGGCAGAGACCGGGCGCTGCGAAAGCAGTTGGTTTTGGTGGGCCCCCTGTCTGAAGGCAGAGACCGGGCGCTGCGAAAGCAGTTGGTTTTGGTGGGCCCCCTGTCTGAAGGCAGAGACCGGGCGCTGCGAAAGCAGTTGGTTTTTGTGGGCCCCCTGTCTGAAGGCAGAGACCGGGCGCGAAGCAGTTGGTCTTTGGAGGGGCCCCATGTCTGAAGGCAGAGACTGGGCGCTGCGAAAGCAGTTGGTTTTGGTGGGCCCCCTGTCTGAAGGCAGAGACCGGGCGCTGCGAAAGCAGTTGGTTTTGGAGGGCCCACCTGTCTGAAGGCAGAGCCGGGCGCTGCGAAAGCAGTTGGTTTTGGAGGGCCCCCTGTCTGAAGGCAGGGACCGGGCGCTGCGAAAGCAGTTGGTTTTGGAGGGCCCCCCTGTCTGAAGGCAGAGACCGGGCGCTGCGAAAGCAGTTGGTCTTTGGAGGGGCCCCATGTCTGAAGGCAGAGACCAGCTGCGAAAGCAGTTGGTCTTTGGAGGGGCCCCATGTCTGAAGGCAGAGACCGGGCGCTGCAAAAGCAGTTGGTTTTTGGAGGGCCCCCCTGTCTGAAGGCAGAGACCGGGCGCTGCGAAAGCAGTTGGTCTTTGGAGGGCCCCCCTGTCTGAAGGCAGAGACCGGGCGCTGCGAAAGCAGTTGGTCTTTGGAGGGCCCCCCTGTCTGAAGGCAGAGACCGGGCGCTGCGAAAGCAGTTGGTCTTGGAGGGGCCCCATGTCTGAAGGCAGGGCCGGGCTGCGAAAGCAGTTGGTCTTTGGAGGGGCCCATGTCTGAAGGCAGAGACCGGGCGCTGCGAAGCAGTTGGTCTTTGGAGGGCCCCATGTCTGAAGGCAGAGACCGGGCGCTGCGAAAGCAGTTGGTCTTTGGAGGGGCCCCATGTCTGAAGGCAGAGACCGGGCGCGAAAGCAGTTGGTTTTGGAGGGCCCCGTCTGAAGGGAGAGAAACCATGTTGAGTCTTTAATTGGAGCCTGTGGAGGGGCCCCTGTCTGAAGGCAGAGACCGGGCGCTGCGAAAGCAGTTGGTCTTTGGAGGGCCCCATGTCTGAAGGCAGAGACCGGGCGCTGCGAAAGCAGTTGGTTTTGGAGGGCCCCCTGTCTGAAGGCAGAGACCGGCGCTGCGAAAGCAGTTGGTCTTTGGAGGGCCCCCTGTTTGAAGGCAGAGACCGGGCGCCGCAAAAGCAGTAGGTCTTCGGAGGGCCCCCTGTTAGCCAATTAGCCAAAGGCTATTTTTCATCCGTTGTCCCTGGACAGATCTTGTGAACAAATGTTGGGTCTTTGTAAATTATAGAGTGTGGTCTAGACCTACTCTATATGTAAAGTGTCCTGAGATAACTTCTGTTATGATTTGACACTATAAATTAAACAGAATTACATTAGATAGATTATTTTAAAATGATCTGGTGAATGCATTCAGCAAAGCTAAAAACGTGTCTGTTTTTCTAAGCTGTAGGTTTAATACATTTGTTTGCCACTTACTTTCCAGCCCAAAATGGCAGCATAAACAGTCAAGTCACATGACCCCAGGGCCTTTTTTACAGATGTAAACATAAACATGCTATAATATAGGTCCCCAAGTTGATTTCCTGTCGCAGTGTATGTAAATGACATCAACTGACAGGAAGTTGACAAGGGCCAGGCTGTTGCCTGGCAATGGAATTCCATGTTTTTAGTAGGAACATTTTCTTCATAAAAAAGTTTTTAGGTTCTCAACCATGACTCCTCTTTTCTGTTTAAGTCACTTCTTAAATCACTTTATCTGATCAATAATAAAAGCAACAGATGTATAGACTGTTATAAGAATGTGTTTGATGAGCTTTCGTTACACCAAATTGGTTCTGTTGTTTATTTAATATTGTTGTAAATTTAATTTACACATTTATAGTGTGATGTGTATACTCTCATAATTTTATATTTTTACAATATAATTTAGTTTTCATCCCTCAAAAATATAAATGAATTAAATTAGAAAAAGTTCTTTATAGACTGGAATTGTCTACTACAGTTAATGACATCACAGCATTCTATATCACATCAAAACAACTAATGGCCAATCAGCTGTGAGTTCACAATGACATCATGAGTGAGGTCACAAAACATCCCTAGAGGAGTTTATAAATAGAAACCATGTTGAGTCTTTAATCAGAGCCTCTGTCGGGGCCCCCCTGTCTGAAGGCAGAGACCGGGCGCTGCGAAGCAGTTGGTTTTGGAGGGCCCCCTGTCTGAAGGCAGAGACCGGGCGCTGCGAAAGCAGTTGGTTTTGGAGGGCCCCCTGTCTGAAGGCAGAGACCGTGCGCTGCGAAAGCAGTTGGTTTTGGTGGGCCCCCTGTCTGAAGGCAGAGACCGGGCGCTGCGAAAGCAGTTGGTTTTGGAGGCCCCCTGTCTGAAGGCAGAGACCGGGCGCTGCGAAAGCAGTTGGTTTTTGGTGGGCCCCCTGTCTGAAGGCAGAGACCGGGCGCTGCGAAAGCAGTTGGTTTTGGAGGGCCCCCTGTCTGAAGGCAGAGACCGGGCGCTGCGAAAGCAGTTGGTTTTGGAGGGCCCCCTGTCTGAAGGCAGAGACCGGGCGCTGCGAAAGCAGTTGGTTTTGGTGGGCCCCCTGTCTGAAGGCAGAGACCGGGCGCTGCGAAAGCAGTTGGTTTTGGAGGGCCCCTGTCTGAAGGCAGAGACCGGGCGCTGCGAAGCAGTTGGTCTTTGGAGGGGCCCCATGTCTGAAGGCAGAGACCGGGCGCTGCGAAAGCAGTTGGTTTTGGAGGGCCCCATGTCTGAAGGCAGAGACCGGGCGCTGCGAAAGCAGTTGGTTTTGGAGGGCCCCCTGTCTGAAGGCAGAGACCGGGCGCTGCGAAAGCAGTTGGTTTTGGAGGGCCCCCTGTCTGAAGGCAGAGACCGGGCGCTGCGAAAGCAGTTGGTTTTTGGTGGGCCCCCTGTCTGAAGGCAGAGACCGGGCGCTGCGAAAGCAGTTGGTTTTGGAGGGCCCCTGTCTGAAGGCAGAGACCGGGCGCTGCGAAAGCAGTTGGTCTTTGGAGGGCCCCATGTCTGAAGGCAGAGACCGGGCGCTGCGAAAGCAGTTGGTTTTTGGAGGGCCCCTGTCTGAAGGCAGAGACCGGGCGCTGCGAAAGCAGTTGGTCTTTGGAGGGCCCCCCTGTCTGAAGGCAGAGACCGGGCGCTGCGAAAGCAGTTGGTCTTTGGAGGGGCCCCATGTCTGAAGGCAGAGACCGGGCGCTGCGAAAGCAGTTGGTTTTAAGGGCCCCATGTCTGAAGGCAGAGACCGGGCGCTGCGAAAGCAGTTGGTTTTGGAGGGCCCCCTGTCTGAAGGCAGAGACCGGGCGCTGCGAAAGCAGTTGGTTTTTGGAGGGCCCCCCTGTCTGAAGGCAGAGACCGGGCGCTGCGAAAGCAGTTGGTTTTGGTGGGCCCCCTGTCTGAAGGCAGAGACCGGGCGCTGCGAAAGCAGTTGGTTTTGGAGGGCCCCCTGTCTGAAGGCAGAGACCGGGCGCTGCGAAAGCAGTTGGTCTTTGGAGGCCCCATGTCTGAAGGCAGAGACCGGGCGCTGCGAAAGCAGTTGGTTTTGGAGGGCCCCCTGTCTGAAGGCAGAGACCGGGCGCTGCGAAAGCAGTTGGTTTTGGAGGGCCCCTGTCTGAAGGCAGAGACCGGGCGCTGCGAAAGCAGTTGGTCTTTGGAGGGCCCCCTGTCTGAAGGCAGAGACCGGGCGCTGCGAAAGCAGTTGGTCTTTGGAGGGCCCCCCTGTCTGAAGGCAGAGACCGGGCGCTGCGAAAGCAGTTGGTCTTTGGAGGGCCCCCCTGTTTGAAGGCAGAGACCGGGCGCCGCAAAAGCAGTAGGTCTTCGGAGGGCCCCCTGTTAGCCAATTAGCCAAAAGGCTATTTTTCATCCGTTGTCCCTGGACAGATCTTGTGAACAAATGTTGGGTCTTTGTAAATTATAGAGTGTGGTCTAGACCTACTCTATATGTAAAGTGTCCTGAGATAACTTCTGTTATGATTTGACACTATAAATAAAACAGAATTACATTAGATAGATTATTTTAAAATGATCTGGTGAATGCATTCAGCAAAGCTAAAAACGTGTCTGTTTTTCTAAGCTGTAGGTTTAATACATTTGTTTGCCACTTACTTTCCAGCCCAAAATGGCGGCATAAACAGTCAAGTCACATGACCCCAGGGCCTTTTTACAGATGTAAACATAAACATGCTATAATATAGGTCCCCAAGTTGATTTCCTGTCGCAGTGTATGTAAATGACATCAACTGACAGGAAGTTGACAAGGGCCAGGCTGTTGCCTGGCAATGGAATTCCATGTTTTTAGTAGGAACATTTTTCTTCATAAAAAAGTTTTTAGGTTCTCAACCATGACTCCCTCTTTTCTGTTTAAGTCACTTCTTAAATCACTTTATCTGATCAATAATAAAAAGCAACAGATGTATAGACTGTTATAAGAATGTGTTTGATGAGCTTTCGTTACACCAAATTGGTTCTGTTGTTTATTTAATATTGTTGTAAATTTAATTTACACATTTATAGTGTGATGTGTATACTCTCATAATTTTATATTTTTACAATATAATTTAGTTTTCATCCCTCAAAAATATAAATGAATTAAATTAGAAAAAGTTCTTTATAGACTGGAATTGTCTACTACAGTTAATGACATCACAGCATTCTATATCACATCAAAACAACTAATGGCCAATCAGCTGTGAGTTCACAATGACATCATGAGTGAGGTCACAAAACATCCCTAGAGGAGTTTATAAATAGAAACCATGTTGAGTCTTTAATCAGAGCCTCTGTCGGGGCCCCCCTGTCTGAAGGCAGAGACCGGGCGCTGCGAAAGCAGTTGGTTTTGGAGGGCCCCCTGTCTGAAGGCAGAGACCGGGCGCTGCGAAAGCAGTTGGTTTTGGAGGGCCCCCTGTCTGAAGGCAGAGACCGGGCGCTGCGAAAGCAGTTGGTTTTGGAGGGCCCCCTGTCTGAAGGCAGAGACCGGGCGCTGCGAAAGCAGTTGGTTTTGGTGGGCCCCCCTGTCTGAAGGCAGAGACCGGGCGCTGCGAAAGCAGTTGGTTTTTGGTGGGCCTCCCTGTCTGAAGGCAGAGACCGGGCGCTGCGAAAGCAGTTGGTTTTTGGTGGGCCCCCCTGTCTGAAGGCAGAGACCGGGCGCTGCGAAAGCAGTTGGTCTTTGGAGGGGCCCCATGTCTGAAGGCAGAGACTGGGCGCTGCGAAAGCAGTTGGTTTTTGGTGGGCCCCCCTGTCTGAAGGCAGAGACCGGGCGCTGCGAAAGCAGTTGGTTTTGGAGGGCCCCCTGTCTGAAGGCAGAGACCGGGCGCTGCGAAAGCAGTTGGTTTTGGAGGGCCCCTGTCTGAAGGCAGAGACCGGGCGCTGCGAAAGCAGTTGGTTTTGGAGGGCCCCTGTCTGAAGGCAGAGACCGGGCGCTGCGAAAGCAGTTGGTCTTTGGAGGGCCCCATGTCTGAAGGCAGAGACCAGCTGCGAAAGCAGTTGGTCTTTGGAGGGGCCCCATGTCTGAAGGCAGAGACCGGGCGCTGCAAAAGCAGTTGGTTTTGGAGGGCCCCTGTCTGAAGGCAGAGACCGGGCGCTGCGAAAGCAGTTGGTCTTTGGAGGGCCCCCCTGTCTGAAGGCAGAGACCGGGCGCTGCGAAAGCAGTTGGTCTTTGGAGGGCCCCCCTGTCTGAAGGCAGAGACCGGGCGCTGCGAAAGCAGTTGGTCTTTGGAGGGGCCCCATGTCTGAAGGCAGAGACCGGGCGCTGCGAAAGCAGTTGGTCTTTGGAGGGGCCCCATGTCTGAAGGCAGAGACCGGGCGCTGCGAAAGCAGTTGGTCTTTGGAGGGCCCCATGTCTGAAGGCAGAGACCGGGCGCTGCGAAAGCAGTTGGTCTTTGGAGGGGCCCCATGTCTGAAGGCAGAGACCGGGCGCTGCGAAAGCAGTTGGTTTTTGGAGGGCCCCCCCGTCTGAAGGGAGAGAAACCATGTTGAGTCTTTAATTGGAGCCTGTGGAGGGCCCCTGTCTGAAGGCAGAGACCGGGCTGCGAAAGCAGTTGGTCTTTGGAGGGGCCCCATGTCTGAAGGCAGAGACCGGGCGCTGCGAAAGCAGTTGGTTTTGGAGGGCCCCCTGTCTGAAGGCAGAGACCGGGCGCTGCGAAAGCAGTTGGTCTTTGGAGGGCCCCCTGTTTGAAGGCAGAGACCGGGCGCCGCAAAAGCAGTAGGTCTTCGGAGGGCCCCCTGTTAGCCAATTAGCCAAAGGCTATTTTTCATCCGTTGTCCCTGGACAGATCTTGTGAACAAATGTTGGGTCTTTGTAAATTATAGAGTGTGGTCTAGACCTACTCTATATGTAAAGTGTCCTGAGATAACTTCTGTTATGATTTGACACTATAAATTAAACAGAATTACATTAGATAGATTATTTTAAAATGATCTGGTGAATGCATTCAGCAAAGCTAAAAACGTGTCTGTTTTTCTAAGCTGTAGGTTTAATACATTTGTTTGCCACTTACTTTCCAGCCCAAAATGGCAGCATAAACAGTCAAGTCACATGACCCCAGGGCCTTTTTTACAGATGTAAACATAAACATGCTATAATATAGGTCCCCAAGTTGATTTCCTGTCACAGTGTATGTAAATGACATCAACTGACAGGAAGTTGACAAGGGGCCAGGCTGTTGCCTGGCAATGGAATTCCATGTTTTTAGTAGGAACATTTTTCTTCATAAAAAAAGTTTTTAGGTTCTCAACCATGACTCCCTCTTTTCTGTTTAAGTCACTTCTTAAATCACTTTATCTGATCAATAATAAAAAGCAACAGATGTATAGACTGTTATAAGAATGTGTTTGATGAGCTTTCGTTACACCAAATTGGTTCTGTTGTTTATTTAATATTGTTGTAAATTTAATTTACACATTTATAGTGTGATGTGTATACTCTCATAATTTTATATTTTTACAATATAATTTAGTTTTCATCCCTCAAAAATATAAATGAATTAAATTAGAAAAAGTTCTTTATAGACTGGAATTGTCTACTACAGTTAATGACATCACAGCATTCTATATCACATCAAAACAACTAATGGCCAATCAGCTGTGAGTTCACAATGACATCATGAGTGAGGTCACAAAACATCCCTAGAGGAGTTTATAAATAGAAACCATGTTGAGTCTTTAATCAGAGCCTCTGTCGGGGCCCCCCTGTCTGAAGGCAGAGACCGGGCGCTGCGAAAGCAGTTGGTTTTTGGAGGGCCCCCCTGTCTGAAGGCAGAGACCGGGCGCTGCGAAAGCAGTTGGTTTTGGAGGGCCCCCTGTCTGAAGGCAGAGACCGTGCGCTGCGAAAGCAGTTGGTTTTGGTGGGCCCCCTGTCTGAAGGCAGAGACCGGGCGCTGCGAAAGCAGTTGGTTTTGGAGGGCCCCCTGTCTGAAGGCAGAGACCGGGCGCTGCGAAAGCAGTTGGTTTTGGTGGGCCCCCTGTCTGAAGGCAGAGACCGGGCGCTGCGAAAGCAGTTGGTTTTGGAGGGCCCCCTGTCTGAAGGCAGAGACCGGGCGCTGCGAAAGCAGTTGGTTTTGGAGGGCCCCTGTCTGAAGGCAGAGACCGGGCGCTGCGAAAGCAGTTGGTTTTGGTGGGCCCCCTGTCTGAAGGCAGAGACCGGGCGCTGCGAAAGCAGTTGGTTTTGGAGGGCCCCCTGTCTGAAGGCAGAGACCGGGCGCTGCGAAAGCAGTTGGTCTTTGGAGGGGCCCCATGTCTGAAGGCAGAGACCGGGCGCTGCGAAAGCAGTTGGTTTTGGAGGGCCCCATGTCTGAAGGCAGAGACCGGGCGCTGCGAAAGCAGTTGGTTTTGGAGGGCCCCCTGTCTGAAGGCAGAGACCGGGCGCTGCGAAAGCAGTTGGTTTTTGGAGGGCCCCCTGTCTGAAGGCAGAGACCGGGCGCTGCGAAAGCAGTTGGTTTTGGAGGGCCCCCTGTCTGAAGGCAGAGACCGGGCGCTGCGAAAGCAGTTGGTTTTGGAGGGCCCCCTGTCTGAAGGCAGAGACCGGGCGCTGCGAAAGCAGTTGGTCTTTGGAGGGCCCCATGTCTGAAGGCAGAGACCGGGCGCTGCGAAAGCAGTTGGTTTTGGAGGGCCCCCTGTCTGAAGGCAGAGACCGGGCGCTGCGAAAGCAGTTGGTCTTTGGAGGGCCCCCTGTCTGAAGGCAGAGACCGGGCGCTGCGAAAGCAGTTGGTCTTTGGAGGGCCCCATGTCTGAAGGCAGAGACCGGGCGCTGCGAAAGCAGTTGGTTTTGGTGGGGCCCCATGTCTGAAGGCAGAGACCGGGCGCTGCGAAAGCAGTTGGTTTTGGAGGGCCCCTGTCTGAAGGCAGAGACCGGGCGCTGCGAAAGCAGTTGGTTTTGGAGGGCCCCCTGTCTGAAGGCAGAGACCGGGCGCTGCGAAAGCAGTTGGTTTTGGTGGGCCCCCTGTCTGAAGGCAGAGACCGGGCGCTGCGAAAGCAGTTGGTTTTGGAGGGCCCCTGTCTGAAGGCAGAGACCGGGCGCTGCGAAAGCAGTTGGTCTTTGGAGGGCCCCATGTCTGAAGGCAGAGACCGGGCGCTGCGAAAGCAGTTGGTTTTTGGAGGGCCCCCCTGTCTGAAGGCAGAGACCGGGCGCTGCGAAAGCAGTTGGTTTTTGGAGGGGCCCCATGTCTGAAGGCAGAGACCGGGCGCTGCGAAAGCAGTTGGCTTTTGGAGGGCCCCCCTGTCTGAAGGCAGAGACCTGGCGCTGCGAAAGCAGTTGGTCTTTGGAGGGCCCCCCTGTCTGAAGGCAGAGACCAGGCGCTGCGAAAGCAGTTGGTCTTTGGAGGGCCCCCCTGTTTGAAGGCAGAGACCGGGCGCCGCAAAAGCAGTAGGTCTTCGGAGGGCCCCCTGTTAGCCAATTAGCCAAAAGGCTATTTTTCATCCGTTGTCCCTGGACAGATCTTGTGAACAAATGTTGGGTCTTTGTAAATTATAGAGTGTGGTCTAGACCTACTCTATATGTAAAGTGTCCTGAGATAACTTCTGTTATGATTTGACACTATAAATTAAACAGAATTACATTAGATAGATTATTTTAAAATGATCTGGTGAATGCATTCAGCAAAGCTAAAAACGTGTCTGTTTTTCTAAGCTGTAGGTTTAATACATTTGTTTGCCACTTACTTTCCAGCCCAAAATGGCGGCATAAACAGTCAAGTCACATGACCCCAGGGCCTTTTTTACAGATGTAAACATAAACATGCTATAATATAGGTCCCCAAGTTGATTTCCTGTCGCAGTGTATGTAAATGACATCAACTGACAGGAAGTTGACAAGGGCCAGGCTGTTGCCTGGCAATGGAATTCCATGTTTTTAGTAGGAACATTTTTCTTCATAAAAGTTTTTAGGTTCTCAACCATGACTCCCTCTTTTCTGTTTAAGTCACTTCTTAAATCACTTTATCTGATCAATAATAAAAAGCAACAGATGTATAGACTGATTAATTGCACAAAGACCCCAAAAAACCCTGGGCTTCTACGCTGGATACAAAACCTTCTGTAAGGGTTAGGAAGCAACCTAAAGTGTTGCCGGTAGTTTCTTAGTCTATAGCTCACTGTTAACTAATAAAGACAACCAGGCAGCAAACCTTCTTTTTATTTTATAGTAATATTATTCTAATTTTATGTTATCTTTCCACCGTAGGAACAGTGAGATACATAACCTTTGTGAGCCACAACTTAACGGTGTGCGTGCACGCGTCATAGGTGCTGCACCCCTGCTGACTGCGATGATTTAAAAAGGTAGTCGTAAAGAGTTGTGCAGAGGAGGGAAGGGACATCGAAAACACCACAGAGGCATGATTTGTGTCACCAAAGTAGGGATGATTTGTTTGGCACTAAAATTGGGCTGAGGTTCTTGCAGGTGAAATGCGGCTAGAGTAATGGTACGTTATCAGTTTTTCCCTGACAAGCAAAGAAAACTGGCCACACCCTCCTATAAGCGTGATGGCTGTTCCTGATTGGACGAATGTGTCACGTGGCGCTGTCTGCTTGCGAATGTCAAAACGTCCAACTTGGCGGCTAGTTTTTGAAACTTTCTATTCTCTCATCATTTTTTGATTTATACTGCTTTTTTTTTTTTGGCATTTGAAGCCTTCATTTGATAGGACAGCTTAGACGTGTTTTTTGTCCGTTTTTGCGCGTTTTTAACAGTTTTGTCACTCATTCCTATGCTGACTAAGGAACTTTTTTGCTGACTTTTTTACGGCCTTTATGAGGCCCAAACTGTAAGTGAGAAAGTTATACAAGACATGGAATAAAACAGTCAAAATATTTGACTTTTTGTCTTTAATAAAAGCATGTCAATGACCTAAACATGCCTGGCTTTTGATGTGATTCACGTTTTTCAGTCTTTTTCAGTCTGAGTTTGACAGTGAATGATGACCGAGGCTTGCTAGTGGACACGTACCATAAGAGTGTTCCTCAAAATGGCCCTGGCCTCCTCAACCACTTCCAGCTAAACATCACACAGTCCACCTGCATTCCCTGATCTTAGGGTTGAGTTCCACCGTAGAGACTCAATGAGTCGAAAAAACCAGATATAAATTCTTGAGTTGTTCATCTCCTCGTCCTATAAGTAAGCACCTACTCACAGTGATGCACCACTGCTGTCTGGGCTTAGCTGTTGCCTCGGCGTCCCCAGTACACCCTCGGGCCTTATTTTCTCTTTCCTCCTCCCTAACCCTTATACTTTTTCCTTTTCCTATAAAATGAAGCTGCTGCGAACATGAGATGATTGGGGTGACGTGGCGTTGAATCAAATTTTCTTTAAGTATAGGGTATAACACCTTTTATAGCACCATGGTTATTAGATTTATTACTCAGGTTCCCATCAACCTCGTGTTTCTGTTTCTCTCCCTCTCCCTCATTATCTTTTTTCAACTGTTTATCTCCCCCTATATTCCGCTCAACTCTTCATCAAGCAGATGACTGGTGAATTATTTAACACAAATCTATAAAATTGAGTTTTCATCGATAGCGCGATGCCTCTCCTCTGTCCTCCTAAACTATCTTTCTCATGTCTCTTTTTTTTTTTTTTCCCCTCCCTCTCCTCTCTTTCAGAACTACACCCAGTACATCCCGCTGTCTATCTACGACCTGCAGACGTGGATGGGCAGCCCGTCCATTTTTGTCTATGACTGCTCCAACGCGGGGATCATCGTCAAGTCGTTCAAGCAGTTCGCCCTGCAGAGAGAGCAGGAGCTGGAGGTGGGCTGCTGCACGGACAACCAACCCTCATGGTTTACGGCATGTCACAACACATCAGCCATGAGTTAGTACCAGGGTTGTAATTGGAAAAACACTCCAAAAAGATTGGGTGTGTCATGCAAACACAATCAGTGTGCAGGCAAACAGGGTGCAACGAACCGCTGGTATTTATGAGTTATTAATGGAAAAGTGGGAGACTTTGTCACTGGCACACACGCCACAAAATCACACGCACCTATACACTCACACTCTCTCACACACACACTCATATATACTGTATTCATAAAGGACACAGCTCTGTCCAGGATGTTGTCAGTATCGTATTTCAGCCAATCAAATGGGCAGCTGGCTCTAAATCATTGAGTTTTGGTGTAGACTTGGGAGTATGCACATGCGCGCATACACACACACACAGACACACATACACACACACACACACACACACACAGAGAGAGAGTAGATACACACCACTACCAGCCCCAGTCCCCCTCACTGCTTCATCTTTTTATTACGTTTTCTCTCTCTTTCTTTCTCTCGGCTACAGCGTGTTATGTGAATCCCTAATGAGATGGTGCTGTCATTCATTTCAATTATTCATGGGGAAGTTTCAGCCAGACTGTAGATTAGCTGGGAAACGAGGGAGGGAGGGAGGGAGAGAGAGGGGAGGGGGGGGGGGGGTACAGGATGAACAGTACCGAGCAGAAAGTAAAGCAGAGTGGCTGTGAATGCTGCGTTACCTTCAAGTTATAAAGTAAAGGCGAAGGCAGCAACTAAACTGCTGAGTTGCCGCAGTGTTAGGCAGAGCTCGTCACAAGTGTCTCTCCGTCCTCAGCCCCCGCTGCTCCTTTTCTGTTTTTTTTCATCTTTAGGGCTAAATAGAATACACTAGAATCAAATTCAGTTTTATTTATAGTATCAATTCATAACAAGCGTTATCTCGAGACACTTTACAGATAGAGTAGGTCTAGACCGCACCATTTACAAAGACCCAACAGTTCTGGTAGTTCCATCCAGAGCAAGCAACAGTGCAACAGTGGAGAGGAAGAAGCCTCAGACAGACCACGGCTCTTGGTAGGCGGTGTCTGACGGAATAGAGGGTTATTGCCATTTGCACAGTTACAGGGCCGTACAAGTACATTGGAACTTTGGTGCATTGCTCTTCAGCCCAGTTCAGACCAAAGATCTGCGACGAGACAAAACCGTTGCAGGGAAAAGTGGCAGCGGTCTGATCCGGCCCGTCTCAGCACGACTTTGCTGTTCAAGTCGCCAGAGGCTGGTTTTAGAACGTAAGGATGTCACCTGTTTCATCAGCCAATAGAGAAGTCAGCTGGTAAAATTGGCTATGAACTATAGAAATAAAGTCATCCATAATCCATTTTGTTTCTATGTTACGAACTGTCAGCTGGTAGGTAAAGGCTCAACGAGCAACCCGCAAGCAGAGTAATGTGGTCGAGTGAGTTATAGAGTGACTAAAGAGAGCGAGCGTTGTTGAATCCTATAAATAGAACGATTCATTACTAGAAATGCAGCAGCAGCAAGCATCTCGGTAATGTTATCCCCATTCATATTGAGACGCAACAAATGATACATCAGACACAATAAACGCCTGAAAGTCCGAACCAAAGTGCAAAGAGTTGTTGCTATGGAGATGATACACCATCTCATCCGGTCGCTTTGGTTTGAACTAGCAGGTTTTAGAACGCTGCAGACCGGCGCGTTGCAAGAAGTTTCGTCTTTTCGCAAATCGTTGGTCTGAACTGGGCTTTAGAGTCAGCTCTAAACAAAACATTAAGAATTTTATAAGGAAATACAATTAAAAAATGAAACTATATGCAAATAAAAATAAATATGAAGTAGAAAAACAATATAAAAGAGAAAACAGCTGTAAGATAAATACTTTAACAGAAACAATAGCGGCTCAGCTGTCAATGTAGCATAGCGGTAGCTCAACACTCCTCACTTTCACTGGTTAGTAAAGGTTTTTCTCATTCCTGGAATTATACAATGCCGCAGAGACAATTTTTAAAAGCAACACGATCACAATTTACAAACTAAGAATTTACTTATTATTTTTGGCTAATTGTCTACATATTGAAGGTGAATTGAACTCCAAAATCTGAGCACGCAGGCTTTCATAAAGGAGTAGAAGTAGCCTTGGCTTCAAACAGAGCCAGAGAGGAGGTGATGGGACCACAAACGCCTCACTCTTGAAGCTGGTTTGTACAACGGTTACGGAGTAATTGGCCACTTGGGGTTCTCCCAAGGCTGTCTGTTGCCAGTTGAGTGTAAATTCTAGTCAAACCTTTGCCATAAGGCCTTGGAGGAAAGCTTGTGAAGTGGCTATGGTTATGGTCAGCTGAGAGATGCTGTGTGGCTGAGGCAAGAATGGACATTTTTGGAGACGATGTTTTAGTTTGTCAGGGCATAATCGGTCTTAGCTGCATCTTTTTGTGTTGCGTCGGGGAAATAAATGGAGAAATTCCCCCTGGTAAATGCAGGGAAAGTTGCATAACGTCCATAATTTCACGTTTCCACCCGAAAAGAGATGTATGAATGGGTGAGTGGGGGTAATGGAAGATGCTAGGACCTCCAAAGACTTTTTTTTAAAAGATATTTTTTGGGCATTTTCAGCTTTTAGCTGAAGACATGAAAGGGGAGACAGAGGGGGAATGACATGCAGCAAAGGGCCGCAGGTGAACCCGGGCCCACTGCATTGAGGAGTAAACCTCCATATGTGGACGGCCGCTCTTCCAACTGAGCTATCTGGGCGCCCACTTCCAGAGACTTCTAAATCATTCAGGAGATGATCTGAGCAGGGAGTCCCCCACCTCGCCCATGCGCTAATACACCCGCATCCCTCTGCACGATACACACACACACACACACACACTGTCAGCTATTTTTAAATAGACACACAAACGCAACACTCACGATTCACATAGCACGACAAGCCTGATCTCATCGGAGACTATAATTCTGAGATGCCGTGACGAAGACAAGAGCATGAAGGAGATGGCTGAGGGGATGATATGAAAGGTGGAGGAGGTGTTTTATCACTCCTCCAAAGCACCATATCAACCTCCTCCTGCAGCCATTCAGTCGTGTGTGTGTGTGTGTGTGTGTGTGTGTGTGTGTGTGTGTGTGTGTGTGTGTGTGTGTGTGTGTGTGTGTGTGTGTGTGTGTGTGTGTGTGTGTGTGTGTGTGTGTGTGTGTCTCTCTCTGTGTCCGTTTGCGGTTCTGTGTGTGTCTGCTCTGAGTGCTCTATTATAGGCCACCTGCTTCCTTTTAAATATCTCATCACTTCCTGCGTGCACTCAGCAAACATGCTCGCTGCATTAGCTGCAGACAGAAGTGTGTGTGTGTGTGTGTGTGTGTGTGGGTGTTTGTACCCTGCAGCACTCACAGTTAGGACATGCTGGACAGTGAGAGAGAGAGGGACAGAGTGAGTGAGTGAGACAGTGAATGAGTGAGACAGTGAATGAGTGAGACAGCGTGAGTGAGACTGAGTGAGTGAGCGAGTGAGTGCGTACACATGTTGTGTGGTTAGATGTTTGTGTTGCCAGCGTTTCCAGGATGCTCACATTAAGCCTTCACCAACTCCTTCTATCACTTTAATGAATAATTAATGCACGGCTGTAAAATGTATTGCTCGACTAGAGTTGCGTTTTGATAGCGTTGTCCTGTGCTTATATCTCCAGACCCCCTTGTAGGATTAGTCTCATCAATTAGTGTCACTTAAAAAAATTAAAAGGATTTCTCTGCATTCAAATTGTACACTGGTATCCCCAGTGGGAGAGAGAAAAGAAAGCTGTCACGGTGATTTTCATGTTAATTTGCGAGATTACAGTATGCTAATGTGATAATTACAGTGGAGACTTGGCATTAATCAGCTTCGGCTGGCAATGTTGTCCTATTTACCATTTGGATTACTGAGGCACGCCGTCACTTCCTTCAACAATCTCTTTCAGGAGACAATGTTCTTCTTATGTCGACACAATGAGAAGGCTTTAGAAACGCACGCCGCTTTGTTTGTGATGTCTGTCTGTGCGAGCGAGGCGACATTTTCATCATTAGAGAGAGAGAGAGAGAGAGAAAGAGGAATTATGTTCCAAGAAGATTGGCACAGCAACGATCGAGCACCCACTCACACCTGCAAGCGTTTCAAAGAGGAGAGAAATATGCAAGTTGATAATTTAAAAAAAAAAAAAAAGGCCCATGCACAGTTACACACTTCAACACCCCAACCCCCCTCCCCCAATTAATTAAATCTATTCTGTATTTTTAATATCATCATTTATTCATGTGCGTGCAGAGCTTCTTATAGAGCGCTTCGGTTAAAAGCATAATGTCTCACACTGAGATCTGAGCTTCAGCTGCTGCTCCCTTATTATAGAGTCAGCTAATGAGTTATTGGACTAGCAGAGAGCAGGGAGGCTGTGCAGTGTATACAGGAGTAGGGAGGTATTACATAAATCTACAGTGCCTCATCACATGCCAGTTTGTTTCAGTTTCATTAGCTTAACTGGAAACCGGATTGAATTTTTGATTCAGGTCATGGCAGTTTTATGAATAAAATACTGATGCTTTCTTTCCCTTTTTGTACTTTTTTGGAGTGTTCAAGGTCTAAAGTCAGAATTGCAATGTTTCCTGATTTGTTCCAGAGGCAGCCTGCTGGATTTGTTGAGTTTGTTTTCTTGTCTTGTTTCATAACTGACTCAACATAACCCCTCTGGGTGCAGAAAGACACGGACGTGCCCTCAGTGCTTGCCCGGGTCGTGTTGGTTTGCCCGACTTGCATCAGATGCTGAGCTACAGGACACACACAGTACCTGGGAGGCCCGAGGAGTAGTTTCCATTCAGGAGCTCTGCTGTGTTTACGCTTGTGTTTAAGGTCTGGGTAATCCAAGCCAAATCGGTAATTTCTTTCAAAACCACATTGTACGTGTTAGAAAATGCTTGTTGAAAACTTGAAAAGTAAGGAAAAGGATTAGAGGTCTTTTAGCAGACGTTTCACTTAAAAGTCAGAATTCTGACTGAAAACTCAGAAGTCAAATTTTTCACCATTTGGGTCCAGGATGTTTTGGGTGGCCTGAAATCATGGCTTGATGATGCACTGGAATCGTACCTAACTCCTCCCCTACTATACAGTACATTATAAAAATTATAAAAACTGTTACCAACGTACAACAAAGGACAACATGAGGGATAAACACAAGCAGAATAGCGCTCACTAACGCATTGTTTTTCAGCCCGAATCAGCTACCCGGCCTGCCAGCAGTTCCTGCTCACTGCGTTAGCTGGCGTTAACTGCTGAACAAGAGTCTGTCGCCGTGGACGACGCTACTGGGTGATGTCTGTCAATGTGCAGTGGCTCGCTCTTCGGCTCAGCGTCTCGATTGGACTTGCTCTGTGTCTCAGAACCAAGAATGGTGCTTATTTTTTCACGATTTTTCAAACCTAGTTTTGTATGCTGTGCTTCTAATTGGCCTGGTGGTTAATACCACATGGTCCTGTGGTGTGGCAAACACTGAAAGCGCTCATGTGCGTCTCTGTGTATGTTCTTACACTCGATGTCCTTAGATGATTGTTTGTGTTCTTTTGACAGATTGACTGTCAGGGCTTTTAGTGTACTCTGACAGTCAGTGCCAGACAGTTTGTAGATTTCTCCCACTCTCTCCTGCTTAGCTTTCAGGCCTGTAGCCCCAAAAAGTGTTTGCAAACATAGAAAGCGTTTTAGCACTTGAAGCAACATTTTCCGCCACAGTAAACAGCTGTTCAGACTACAGCTCTACGATAGGTCTTAAACTTAACAGTTAACAGTTTACCAACATGCTTATCTACAATAAGCTATGCAGTGCGGTGTGTGTGTGTGACCCCCAATTTCCACCGGATGCGTAACGTCTGCAGATCCACTCCGGAACGGCGGCGGAGTCATTAGGTTTCCATTAAAATCAATGACTGTATTTCCACTGACTGCGGAACGGCTGCATCCCAACTCCGTCCCAGCTCCGGTGATCCGCAGCAGATACGCAATGCTTCTATTTCTGCCGGACGGCGGAGAGCTCCGCAGCAATACAGCAAACGGCAGATTGTGCCGGACAGGAAGTCAAGCACAGAAACAAAATAAAACAGACCGTGCTCACGGCGGATCATATTTCCCTGCCCTACTGCACCTTGAGAACACAGCACAGAGTTGTTCCCCCCTCTACTCCTCTGGATGGAACCAAACTGCTGGTGGTTTTGTGGTTCTGTTCTATGTGAATTTGCGTGATCTCGTGACTGCAGCTGTCAGTCATGGCCGCAGCCGTTCTGCAACAAATCCGGACCTGGTGGGTACTGACGCAGCGGAGCCGATCCGCGGCTGTTGGAAATTGTGGATTACACAGCCTGGTTTTGCATCCCACACAAATGTTTCAGTGCAAACTGAAGTTGGCACATTGAAACTGCTTGAGGGGGAACGTCATTGGTAGGACTGAACTGGTTCTGCACAGGAACAGGTTGCAAATGTTCTTACTCTAACAACAACTGAACCTCTCTCCTTGAAGTTCTTGATGATCCAATAAATGGTTGATTAAGGTGCAATCTTACTAGAAGCAATATCTTTGCCTTTGAAGCCCTTTTTGTGCAAAGCAATGATGACCGCACGTGTTTCTCTGCAGATAACCATGGTTAACCGAGGAAGATGATTTCATGCACCACCCTCCTTTTAAAGCTGCCAATCTGTTATTCTAATTTAACTAGCATGACAGTGATTTCAAGCCTGGTCCTCATCATCACTTTCACCTGTGTTAACGAGATAATCACTGACATGATGTCAGCTGGTCCTTTAGCGGCAGGGCTAAAATGCAGTGGAAATGTTTTTTAAGATTAAGTTTTTATTGAAAGGAGGGACTTTGCAATTAACTGCAGTTCATCTGATCACTTTACATAACACTTTGGAGTACATGCAAATTGCCATCATAAAAATGGAGGCGTCAGACTTTGTAAAAGTTAACATGTACGGGAGTTTTCTACCCGGAAGCTACTGTAAACAAACATTGTGACTGGGTCTATAGTAGATTATAAAACACAGTGAAGTACAATAAAAAAATAAAATTAAAAAAAAGATCTGCATTTGATCCGCTTCATTTTAGCTATCAAAATAAGCCCTTATGAGCCCTGATACTGATGTTTGGACCGGCTCGGGACGGGCCTTCCTGACAGTCACAAATTCTTGATGTTCATTGTGCCTGTGAGCGACGTTTTAAGACCTATACAAAGGGATTCAAATTAAATTGTGGACACATTTTCATCCTGCTGAATCACTGTGGAAGTCACACGTTGCTACTGTCAATGGAAGAAACTAACGTCAGAGGCAATTAAAAATTAATGCAACCTGATGAAGGGTTTCTTGGAATAAGAGGCGGTAATAACAATAATATAATAATCTCCTTTCCTGCCATTAGGCAGCGCTGAAAAATGAATGCAGACCCCCTGCTCATTAAAGTCGACTCAGCAAAAATCAGAAACCATATTGAACTCCAAGAAAAACAAATCAACAGCACAATGAGCACATAAATAGTCAAGAGCTCCAAATATAATTAGAGTTTTACATCATAGCCAACCCTCCTCCGTTTTCACGTGTGCACATATTGACAGCATGTGGAAATACCATGCTAGGATCATTTACCACTGAAGACCGCCTGCTAAGGGGGCAAGCAAGAGGAAAATGTCCTCACTGGGATCGATGAACTATCACATAATCATTACGTTCTCAAAATGTCTCAGGCAGCGCGTCAATTGTAATGTTTTGTGCTGAAGTACGAGGTGGCAAACCTGCAAAAAGCACTGATCTGTATCTATGCAATCAAGTTTTTGACCAGCTTTTTATGCACCGGAGAAAACCCATAACAACTTTTATTTCCCATCCCATGTTGTCCATAACAGGATCAGAAAAATGAACTCTGTTTGTTTCTGTTTTTAATGTGGTATTCACAGAAAGCAGCTCGTAAATATAGAAAAAAAAAAAGGTTCAGCCGATAATAAATACAATACTTTTGAATGAGAATGAGCTCACTGTGGAAAAACTCTCTGCAGTCAGAAGTCTGTTCCCAAAAAGTTGACAAGGGATCAAATTAATAGCAGATTTAATTGCGGTAGAAAGGTGGTTTTGATATCAAATCTGAGGAACACAAACGGCTCGCTACAGTAAGAGCAGGCTTATGTAGGTGGTACCAGGGTGCCAAGGCCTTCACCTGTTTCCCCGGCTGGACATATGAACAAACTCACACTGAGTCTTCAGATTTGTTTTCTAACTTGTTTATACTTCAAATATGGACGTAGCAAAGAGGTCTCCTTCTTCGTTGTGATTCGTTCTCTTTTCTCCACTTCACATCTTTCTGTATCCGTCTGGAGCTGCTACTCTTTAGTCTCTTAAGTTCATCAACCTGTCTCCTTATGTCGTCCGGGGCTGTCCTCGACTATAAAAAGGTTTTAGTAAGCTAACCATGGCCGTAGGACTTGTCAGTGAGGATAACCATACAGTAGCACCTTGGCTTCAATATCAACACATAGCACTGGCACAACTAGCTGTTCTCTTTGGTGAGGATCCAAAGAGCTGCTAACATGGTTGGTTGATGTTAACGTAGTAAAAACTATAAACAACTGCTTACGTTATAACAACATACAGGGGTTTTCCTGCATGGAGAAAGCCCCCCCCCAAGAGGTTTTCAGCCAGTACCAGAGGAAAATTATAAGCGTCAAAATAGAAAACATTCCACTTTATAATGTTTATTCAAAACACCTTTTGTATTATTGTACAAATTAGCTACAACAGTAATAGCACACTTACATTGTTCAATTTAGGAGCAACATGCTCCCTGGGAAAAATGTTAATAATAATTAAAGGAACTGGACTTTTGGGTAAAGTAGTCGGACCCGGGCCAAGGTCCCGATACCAGCATTTTAGGCAGTATCGGAGGCTTTTCCGATACTGGTATTGGAACATCTCTAGTTGCTGCAGCTCTAACATATCCCTTGAATTCTTTTACACGGACAAATTCCTAGATGTGGCTCAGCCCAGCGAATGTGAACAAACGCTGTCATGTTTTGTCTGTCCAGGTTGCAGCCATCAACCCCAGCCACCCGCTGGCCCAGATGCCCCTGCCGCCCTCCATGAAGAACTGCATCCAGCTGGCTGCCTGCGAGGCCAGCGAGCTGCTGCCCATGAACCCGGACCTCCCAGCAGACCTGTTCACTTCCTGCCTCACCACTCCCATCAAGATCGCCCTCCGATGGTAATGCTTCACACACATTTCCCCTTCCTTTCTCTCTGCCACACACTTTCTTTTTAGGCATTAAAAGTCTGAAATGTTCCAGATGGTACATTTACTATATGCCTTATATTTTTGCTTAAGTTTGGATTTTTGTTACCTAACTGTTAACATTTAAGCAGTATTTTCTAACAATGAACTCAAACAGGGAGGAGAAACTTTAAATTTAGTATATACAGGAGCTAAAACTTCAAAAACGGACACTGTCCCTAAATTTCTCGCTTGTCAGTAACAGCCTGTAGACTGCTTTCTATTGGCGTTTTTCCATTAGTACCTGCTTGACTCGCCTCAACTCAACTGGGCCGTGGTGACCGTTTTTTTTGCCAGAAGACAAATTAGTTTCAAAAGAAACTAATTTCAATGATGACGCAGTGATTAGTGACTATTCTCTCCGAGTAGTCTGCAGGTTTTCACGTTACCTTTTGGGTTTCGCCTCAGCTCGCTTGGAACCTCCACTGAGGTTCCGCCACTAAAAAAAGTACCTGTTAGCAAGTACCAGGGACTTTTTTTCGTAATGGTAAACCACAAAAGGCCTCTTTTTTGCTCCCCTACGCAAATATGGGTTTTGGTTGAATGGCGAAGGAACGTCCTGCCCTACTCCATCTTACCCTGCCTCTAATTGGCTTACCCTGGTTTTCTTGCCCTAACAAATTTCACTACTCATGCCTGAACCTTACCAATCCAACCAACAAAGACACCGAGTACTAGCTAATGGGAGGCAGAGTAGGGCGGGACATACCTTCTCCATCCTAGGAAACGCAAATTGGCCTCCCCTGCAGTGCCAACAGTTCGCAACACCAGCTAACGTTAGCTCAGAAATGGAGTCTGCTAACGTCAACAAACCAGCGACACACACCACGACACAGATTCTAACACACAGTCCACGTAAACACACACACAAAAAAAAAGTTTGATCAAATTAAGCTTATCTGGCCAAATGGAAGTGGGTCTACATCGGCAGGGCATTCGATTCTTGGAGGTACCTTTTGTCGTCGGAGCAAAACATTAGTCAAACTATAATATATAATATCTCATCTATCAACATGATTTCAGTCAATCACCTTCCCTCTTGTCTATGTCACGTTCACTTAATGGCCACTTAATGCTTTAATATAACAAGGATTTTCTGAAGATTCCATATTGTACCTTTTAAAAGCTTACAATTTTTTATTTTTTATTTTTTTATTTAAGATTGTAGATTCATTTTCTGCTAGATAATACTTTTTTTTTCTCTTGAATTCACACAGAAGCACACATTTTCCCTTTAACCAGGCAGTAGAACGTGTACTGTATCATTAATTTGAAAAGCTTGTTAGCGGCCAGTTGGATCACTGCTTTGACACTCTGAGGACACAATGATGTGTCCTGTTCAGAGTGCTCACCCTGCTCAGTATTCACCTATGATGAGAAATATGCAGCTATGATGATAAATGTATCCTGGCATCATCCTCCGCAACGCAAGGATGATGATCCCTGTAGGGGATGATTTAGTAAAAAAAAAATAAATAAAAAAAAATAAGGGGGGATAGATATGTGTTCAGGCTTGGCTAATACAGTGGCCTGACGTAAATGTCCATCTTTCAGAGGACCGCACTGATGGAGCTTGAAGCTAAAGCAGAAGAGTACATGGGTTGCATCAGACAGTTGGCTCCGTGTGGGGCACACTGACTGTGTGGGCTTGCATGCCCATGCAAAGGTGATTGCATCACCTCCAAACCCCTTTCAACACAACACACACACACACACACACCATTCATGTTCTACATACATGTACTGTAACTCTTCTGCATCCTGTATTTAGGCCAGTTCTTCAGTGCGAACAAGTATCGAAAAGTGTCAAAAGTATCAAAAGCTGGCTTCCAACGCTCTGAAAAATTTGAAGTCTAAGTATTCTTTTATCAGATAGTTCCTCATTAAAATCAGAAGGTCAGCTAACTTTGCAAGTTTTAGACTGTAGTTTGCAGGTAACTTTCTTGGCCGCTTGTGTTAAGGCAACATTAAATACTGGAGCAATAAGAATTCGGCATATTTTGTTAAGAGTGTAAATTGTAATTTCCCCATAGGGGATCAATAAAGAATATAAATTATTGTTATTATTGTTATTAAGTAAAAAATGTTCAGTCATTCAAGAAAATAGTAATAAATAGACAATAAACCATGAACCAAATAAACAGATATGTAAATTACACATAAGCCCATAACACCATAAGCCTCTCATACAGGTCTCTCCCCAGCACAAAGCTTCTTAGGATCCCTCCAGAAAGCTCAGGTACTTTCCCCATTTTCTAGTGTAGACATCCAATATGGCAGACTCACAAGGCCACTCCTGGATTGAAGGCGTCCCTTCATTCTTCCATCCTCTTAAAAGACTCTGTCTGGCTATTATTAAACTTGTCTGGATCCAACTTCCCTTCACGTGCAATGTGGAGCCAGACCGATATATCTGCAGGCCAATATTATGCATTTTCCAAACTATCCGTATCAGCATTTATAATGGCCGATAAATGAATATTTAAAAGATTTAAATAAAAACGGACGAAACACCCTTCAACCATGTTATGAATGAGTTGCATAGTTTGTCCACCAGAGGGCGCTCTACAACATCCCTGTTGGCTACACTTGTGTTTAACCCTGTTAAATATGTTAAATTTGTATTTTTATTAGCGATGTACAGCTACCAATACCAGTATCGGTATCGGCTCCAATACTGCCTAAAACGCTGGTATTGTTATCGGGAAGTATTGGAGTTTATAAAGCCCTAAAGAAAATCTACGTTAAAGTAGTTTATTTTATTATATATAACTGACTGTCAAACTAGATAATTCATTCATTGTTTGAGAGTTTAACCTAAGCCAGACCAACAGGGACAGTGGTACATAGTTGTTAAAACATAATAAAATATATGACACACTGGTATCGGACCAGTACTCTGTATCCGCCAGTACGCAAGTTCCGGTGTCCGAATCGGTTTTGGGAAGCAAAAACTGGTATCGGACCATATTTAATTTTTATACATTTCATTTATCAGAACTTTCATCTATTTTGATGTTCCTCTGTTCTGTTGTGACAATAAAACCATCTAGTTTATTTTGAAACTACATTATCATATGATTTTAGTGAGGACTCATAAATAACTTCAAATAACTAATTTGTTTTTCCCACACGTTTTTGGATTTTTTCTTTTTTTTTAATATCTATCGGCCGATATATGGGATTTTTTTAAATTACCATTATTATACCATTCATTATATTTGTTCCGTATCGGCCTTAAAAATTCCTGTGTCCTACAGCTCAATGAATTTTCTCTGCCAGAAATGCTGGAGAGTTTCGTTTATCTTTCTGCGCTCTAAATCCACACCCGGCCATTGACCTTCAGCATAATGAGCCCCTCAGTATTATGCCATTAATATTGATATCCCTTACCAACATTCAATTTCGGAGAACAAGTTGCTAAAATCCTGCTGAATAATATTGACTGAACTATTCCTTAATAACCTCTGCTTCCAAAGATGGGTGTTATGGCTTGCAGGGCAAACATCAAGTTTCAATGGTTCGTAGTAGTGAATTACTGTATTTATGCATTATATATAATATTATATCACCAAGTTGGGTTTGATAAGCTTATTAAGCATAAGAGTATATTCAAACCTTAAACATTAATTCAGCCTTTAATTTCATAAGAAAAAAGCACAAGATAAACATAGAATAAATACGGATCACAAAAAAATCCACGTTAATGTATATAAAGACGCCACACATGCAGTCAGTTTTCACACTTTGTGCTTCTGAGACAATTTAAGACATAGTATACACCTCCACCTAGCTTTCGCTACGATCCAGAACTCTTCACAACTCTCTAGAGGGATACTGAAGATCCATCTCACCCCTTCTTCTTCCCACAGTTTGTTGCCTCTCTCCTGTACGCTTATTATTTTCTAAATCAAGACATGCCAAGCTGTCTTCTACTTCATTTTACACAGCCCCAGAGTGGGACACGGCGAGAAAATTAGAAAGGGATGGGATTGGAGTTAGGAGTGGGCGGATGGAGGGATTCGCTGATGTGCTGGCTTACCTTGGCTTTAAAACTTGAATGAGATGCATTGAGGGATGGATGATGGGGTGTAGAGAGAGGGGGGGAGAGAGAGAGAGAGAATGGCAGAGTGAGGCAGATTGAGTGCATGTGTACCTTTCATTGCTCAGCTGAGCAGAAAATCATTACTGATGGAGCGCCATCTTTAAGGGATTTCCCCATGGCTGCAATGGGTGGAGGAGGTGAGCATCTGAAAATACAGAGGCGCCAGGGAGTTGCAGGGGAAGCAAGAAAAAGAAACAACAGATGAAGGAAGAAAAGCTTAGGGTGTGTGTTTTAGCCATGCTAGAAGCATGGGTCAGTCTGATGGTAAAGTTGTTCTGTCAGCTGGTCCACCACTTTTGTCCAGAGTGACACCGTGCACTAGCTGTCCTCCATTTTGCAGTAATGAAGAGAACAACAATGGCCTGGTGTCATTTTAAGGAATAATGGGCATTCAATAGATCAGAGTTGCACTTATATTCCATGAATTTACATTTCAAACCAGTCAGGACAGAAACTACTGTTTGAATGTGGAACATTATTCAATTCCACATCGTTTGATAATTTGATAATAAAAAAAAATAAAAAAGTGGCAGCCCTATTTTGTTTGGACATTCAAGGTTTCCAGAATCACAATTCTTATGTGAATCGATCGTGGAAAGAGGATACAATGCTGTGAGACACTACGTCTTAACTTATTCATCTTCTTTTTCTTTGTTTCTTCCTCCATGCTCTTCATCTTTCTCTTTGTTCCTTTGGTGTACTTCACGTCTAAACCAGCTCAGTGTTGTCGTTGATTGGGGATTGAGAGGCGAGAGGTTGACTTGACTCTAGAGATGCACTGATTGACCCGCCTGTGACCGGAACTGGCAGATTTTCACGTGATCGGCCACGACCGGCTGGTCAGTCTGACATATGCCGATGTAATGCCGGTCAAATGCACTTGGGCGTCGCATGATTACCATCGCGCAGCGTCAGCATCACATGCGCACACGCACTGCCGTTCCATCAGCTGTTTATGAAATGTCAGAAAAGCTCTGCAGAGATCTACTGATCTCAGGCGAACGGTCAGCCGCTCTCTCTCCTCTCTGAGGCTGAACAACTGGAACAAGACAACCGCACTCATGGCTACAGTTTATCGGAAAGTAGTGTTGGGTGCACTGACTTTGATGAATTTACTTAATTTTAAACGCTGCGGTTGGATGTATTAAGAGAACTAACGCAACACACAATTACTGTAAAAAGGCTAGTGGGGATGCTACTCTCTTAAACTTCAAATTTTCTCTCTGCATTTTGTTTTGTTGCTAAACTGTGTGTAAAATCAGCACTGACGGTAAATCATCTGTTTCAGGTAACAGCATCCTAGGGTACCGTCTATTTGCTGGATTGTACCAAGGTAACTGTCGGTAGCTAACGTTAGCAGATAAGCCCATTGGTATTGTTCATATTTATGCTAGTGCTTTCAGTTAAAGGCGTTATTAACGGCGTTAACGCAAACCCATTTTAACGGCGGCAGTTTGTTTATCGCAAGATTAACGTTCTTTTTGGCCACACACACTTGTTTGGGCTTGCGAGTTACGTTTTGAGTGGATGGCGAGAGTGAGACGATGAAATGGATTCCAATAAGATTCTGGATGGAAACTTTACTTTTAAAAAGTTGCCAAATGGTTCCATTGACGAGACCAAAGTGATCTGTGGTGTGTGTGTTGTCGTTGTGAACTGAGCTATCATCGCAGCACGTCCAGTCTGAAATACCACCTGATGGCCAAGCACACAGCTGATGCGAATTCAATTGTGTGAGATATTATTTGCATGTAGTATGAATGACTGCTCCACATGTGAAATTGAACACTACAGTAGGCTATATGCCAATGTTTTTTTCAATAAAAAAAAAAGAGCCAATCCACTTTTCCATGTTGAGAAGAGCATTCAAATGAGAAAAAATAATGGGACAGAAATAAATCAAGGGACATTTAGAATAGATAAAAATGTATTATTATTATTTATTAATTGGGAGGTAACTATGACATTAATCGCGATTAATATATTATGTTATTGCTATGTTTTCCTGTTTTCATACATACAGAAGTTTAATTTCCAAAATATATCAAATTGTTTTAGTTGGATATTAGATGTGAAAAGACAGTAATGGTTCTTCCATAACATTGCACTTTAGATGTGTGTGAATTTCCTCCCCCAGGAGTAATTTATATAGTTCTAATTCATAGGGATCAATTATCTGTTCAAAAAGATGCTCTATGCAAACTGTCACTGTAAAGTGGTTAGAAAATATGAAATATGGTATCGGCAGTTCAAACTCAATGAAAAAACGGAATCGGCCTAGAAAGTTGTAATTGGTGCATCTCTACTTGACTCATTTCCTCTCTCTGACAACAAGTGGCTGCTGCTGCTGCTGTCACTGTCGGCCAAGTGAAATCAACAGTACTTTTAGTACTTTTTCCACCTCTGCACACAGGTGGTGCATCCCTGCTGTTAAATGCAGATGATGCTGTGCAAGCCTTTCAAGCTCGCTGCTCGGCTTTGATAGGACAAAAATGGTGTACTACAAGTACAGTAGCATCTCATTAGCTTTGTGTATACTTAATGTGAACATTTTAAGAACAGGAACACAGGTGAGATTAATAAAAACGCAAGCAAGGGCTTAAATAACCCCATCTTGTATTTCTTACGTTCAATGGGCTCCTCCCTCAGACAGACAGAAAGAGACACACACACACACACACACACACACACACACTCCACTCTGTCCTTGATCTGAAGCCTTGGCTTTAATAATATTAAAATGTTGACACATTCATCTTCCCCCCTCTACAAAAGGAACTCTTGCATAACTCACATTTGCCTTATCTCTGTGGATTTCAGAAAAGCGTCATACATAAATACTGATAAATCTAAAACCTCGGCTCTGTTGCGTTCTGAAGACCCGGGCGTTTGTTGACGTCAGACTATTTTTCAGGAGTGAGTGAGCATATTTCCCATGGCCGGATCATCAGTACTGTATCCTGTCTTTAAAGCTGCTTTTGCACCCAGTGATAAAGTACATAAGCCAACATAAAATGCCACTGTTTTTAAATCTCACCCAAAAGCAACTGCAGTCCTTTTAGCATATTTGAAAATGCCTTGAATGGAGACTTTGGAGTCATCAATGTGGTCTGTGGTAAAAGAAGATGACTCAATAAGGTCATCACCATTCAGTTTCACACGACACATGACAGGTTGTAGGACCCCAGAAAGAATAACTATTAGCTTAGGCTGAAGCTAATGGGAATCCAAATAACAAACAAGCAAGCACAATGCTTGTCTGGAACTTTAGAATGGTGGGTCAGAATTGGGAAATGGTACTGTAGATCCTTACATCCTTCTATGTAATATGATACAGAAGGATCTCAAAAGTGAGTGTCGGCATGCAAAGTAAAGAATATGCTGATCCCAATTTTAATAGTGTCTTTTGTGATGGGTTTCATAAGATGTCCACTTTTGGCGTTTTTAATATGCACCGTGTCAAAAGCGGACAGATGATGGGTGACGTACACGTGGAATGGAGTGGAGCACTGCAGTCCTCCAGAACCGTTTCATTGCTGATTGGAATAGATTCTGCGAACCCTACTGGAAGGTTGAAAACTATATTTCCAAAGAAATATCTCATTTGGTGTTTTGCTGATGGTGGTTGAGAGTGCAGTCAAGAATCTCCCATAGGTGTTCTCCTGGGTGGAGGTCTGGAGACTGAACATACAGTACATTTCATCAAACCATTAAGTGATGACTCGTGTCCTGTATGGAAACATTGTTTTGTTGATTAATTATTCCTTTGATTTGTCACCCGTCTGTATATATATACATTAAATCCAGCCACTCAATGTATCCTTTCTTTTAACCTATTTCGCTCTTTGGGGAAGCATTGGTCATGCATGAACTTTCTCCAGCTGTTTCGGTGTCAGACGGTCTTCTCTGCTTCCTTCCGTGATGATGTTGTTTTCTTGAGTTCTGCTTCCATAGACCCTTTCCAGCTGTCCCTGGGTCTTCCCGGCTTTCTTTTCCCTTGTGCTTTCCAGGTTAAGACCTGTCTGGTCGTGCTCGAGGGAGGTTGTCCTCAGGGTATGCCCTGCATTCATTTGTGTTTCAATTGGTTCTTGTTTAGTAACTTTTCTAGTGCCCTACATTAGCTAATGAGTTTGGGTAAGCCTTTGTTTAAGAAGGTTTGGAGTTCATTGCTTGTTGCTTTTGTGGTTCGCCCAGTGTGAAAAAGTCTGAAAACGTTGCCAGTCATGTGACCGTGCCTGGAAGGTTTCATTTTCATCATCAATATTTTCTGTCTTTATTGCACTTAAAAACAATTGATAGGCAGGCTATATCAACAAGGTATGTAGATTCATACTGTTTTTTTTTTTTTAAAATTGAAATGTAGGCTACTTGCTACAGGAAGAGAGGCCGAAAGAATGAAATCAATGACCATAACGTGCCGATCTGAATTAAAATAGGCCAATTTTCTATTTGCTAGGCAGAGGACATAAAACCATTCAAACTACATTCTACAGTACAAACGGAATTATTGCCACTGGTCATTCTGACCGGAGACAGGGGGGGGGGGGGCTTGGGAACAACTGTCCTTAGCCAAGGTGCCGTTGGAAGAGATGTCTTTTTAACCTGCGGCGGAAGAAAAGAGGCAGAAGCTGAAAAAGTGTGAGAAAACCACAGCTGCCATCATTCACAAAAGTGCGAGGTACAAACTTTTCAGAGCCACAGATGGATCAAAATGATGAAAACGGGAATAGTAAGAATCAAAACCAATCAGCCCAATTTCAGCAAATCAGCTGTATTTGTCAAATTTATAATTTAGAAAACTGTATAAAACTCAGTGGGGTATGTCTTATGTATATTGTAGGGCAGTGACAGAGCAGATTAAAGATCACCAAGCAGTCCCTCCAGCACATGACTGATAAAGACGGAGACTTGGGACAGGAAGGCTGATTGAAGGATTAATGAGCTTTAGAAGACAGCTTTCTCTCCCATAGGTGTGGGAGCCACTGTGCTCCTCCCGTTCCTCCTCCACCTCCCAGCCTGGGAGTAGTATAGTAGTTTCCTCACTCGAGATCCACTTCCATTTCCCTCCTCAAAATGTAATATGTACGTGCCCTCTTTTCCCCTCTCCTCTCTGCAGCCACACACTCTCACTCTCTTATTCACCCATCCAATTAAAGTTTGGCCAACTTGCTGTGGGTAATAATCCCTCAATTTCCTCTTCATCTCTGCCCTCCAGCTCTCCTGTAGTTTTGAAATTTTTTATTAAAAAAAAATAATAATTAAAATATGTCTGAAAATATACCTTTAATATGAATCCAACATTTTAATAGCAAAGATAAATTGGAGTATTTGTAAAAAAAAGTGAAAGGGAAAGTCCAAGGTCTGGACCAAGGTTCATGTTTTAGCATTTGATGTGGTAAGTTTTGGTTTCACACTGCAGTTATGCAAGAGCACTATAGACCTATACGTAACAAAACCACGTCCTGTTGTCATCACCTACGCGAGTCGTGTCTCCCCACAGTTGTAACTGATTGGTTTGTAGACCAATCACATGTGCAGGCAGCTGTCTGGTATAGTTGTATTTTGCTGACGTTAGAAATGTGCCTTTCTGGTAGTATGTTGGTGCTCAGTAAGGTATCTTAAAGGCGCAAACAGGTACAAGGTTCATTCAAGGACAACTCCTGTTGTCCTTGGGTCAGATTTGTCCCAAATTTCAAAAAGGTTCTATATCAGAAATTTTGGGTTTCTTTCAACCAAATTGTCAAAAAAAAAATCTAATAACATGGATGGTCCCATACAACACTCTTCACAAGTAAAATAAATGATCAGTTCACTACTTTCATAGAATTTGTGTGTTTTATTAAATTGTATATACTTCATAAAAATGTTGAAAAAGGAGACGAAAAAAGTCGTAAAAAGCTTAAAAAACGCGGGAAAAACATAAAAAAAATACACATAAAAACTGACATAAAAATCAGAAAAAGTGTCAGAAACATTGGAAATGTGACAAAAAACATTGGGAAAAGTGACCCAAAACATTGGAAAATGTGACAAAAAACATTGGGAAAAGCGACAAAAGTGTTGACAAGTTGACCCAAACGTTAAAAACAAGTTAGAATTTAAAATTTTGGCTCAGAAAAACTAAAAGTTGCATCATCGATGGGAAGACAACACAATGGTTAAAAGGTTAATAAATTATTTTAAATGTAACACTTCCCAGCAGTAGACGCGCCTCGCTGATGCTTTTTAGAATAATTTTCCAAGCTTGAGTCATGTCCAAGATTAATTATTGTTTTTGTTTTGAAGGTGTCCTACTTTGAGTTGTTAGCATTTACGCTAGCCCCTGAAGTGATATGGTTTTCCTTTGACTGTGTAAATGCACCGCTAATTAGCAAATACTAGGCTGAATGATTCACCCGGCTGAAGTGCATTCGGCAGATATTTAACAAAGACTAGTGGGTTTTAAGTGAGACTAGAGGGAGGACGGATCTGAAAAGATACTGCACAAGCCTTGATAAAAGCTCTCTTCACTGACCTTATCGTCCATTCAAACCATTCAGCCTCAGAGTGACGTATGGTACAGTTTACTCTTTTTTTGCTGTGTATAATGAATATGTAATTGTATCCTGTAGGAATGCACTGAGGTCTATGAATTGAGTCTTGAGTTTGTCAGTGGGATGAAATTTAGCTGCTGGCTTCACACCATAGAATGAAACCCATTTTATTACAGCATTAGCACATTCTTAAGCCCAGTTCAGACCAAAGACAAAACCATTTTAGACCGTCGCAGGGAGAAGTTGCAGCGGTCTGAACCGGCCCGTCTCAGCACGACTCACAACAGCTGTTCAAGTCGGAGAGGCTGGTTTTAGAACGTAAGGGCAGCACCTGTTTCAACAGCCAATAGAGAAGTCAGCTGGTCAGCTATGAACTATAGAAATATACTGATCCATAATCCATTTAATTTGTATGATACAAACAGCTGGTCAACAGGGCAGAGTTTTAAACAACTGAACGCACGGTCAAGCGAGATAGAGAGTGACTGAAGAGAGGGAGCGTGAATCAGAGATATAAAATATGTTTTTGCCGTTTCATGACTAGAATGGCAACTGTAGCAAGCATCTCAATACCACTAACGTTATCCACATTCATATTTAGACGCAACAAATGATACATCAGATACGAATAAAAAGCCTAAAAGTCGTAATTTAGAACGGAAGTACAAAGAGTTGTTGCTATGGAGATGATACACCGTCTTGATTTTTGATGTCGTTTAAGAGCACAGGTATGGCTTTTTCTCAGACAGAATGACTACAGACACAGGTGTGACCAAATGCTCCTCTCTTCTCGTCTCCTTCTCTTTGTCATCGCTCCCTTTCTCCTCTCCTCCACGCCTGAGTGACTTGACATCGCCCTGGCCAGATGTTAGGTGGAAACACGCTCTTATTGATGCAACCTCCTGCTTGGTCTGCTCTCTGTTTACTTCGGCACGTCTGTCTGTTTTCTCCTGGACTTCATTTTTAGTTCATCATCTCTGCTTATGTTGGGGAATTCACCACATCCCTTTTTGAAGAAGTTCACAGGCGAAAAACACGATCAAAATATTTAATTTATGGTCCAAAATTCAAAGGTAAACAATCTTGGGTTGTGATGTATTGGGGAAACAATGAAATATAACTGGCACACACAACATGGCTGCCCATACCAATGCAGAAATTGCGCATCATGCCTTTCGTTGGAAAAGTTTCCGATCATTAAGACTTAAACCAACTTGCCCTGGATGCATCCTTCCTGCTCTTTGTTCCTGCACATTCAGGGCCCGTGCTGTTCTTTAAAAAGTCAGTAAGTCACTCTGGTGTCATGTGGGATCTCATTATTCTCTAGCATCAGGGAGAACCTTTGGACGTGAGTGCCACAGATTACGTCACATTCGGAGTAGATCAATTGTTCAATCCCATGCATCATGCGTCTATCCTTGTGAAACTTTATTCCAATTCTTTTCCGGGCATGTTGAAAGCTTCATTTGTTTGTGGAAAAAAGTGAATCAATAAAAGTGAATCTTATGATGCCCGCCCATCGACTCTAGACAGTCTACCAACGAAGAGTTGCTAGACTGACCCTAGCTGCAAATTACATTTGCTGCTGCTAGGGTGCATCTAGATTTCTAGGCTACGTTGAACTAGTTTTGTCAAATTAACGTCAGATTAAATAATACATACCATTTCAGAACTTACAGTCATGGCTCAAAGCTTGTCTCCTTAAAAAGGATGTGTTTGCCTAACGCCCAGACAGACAGATATTTATTTATTATTACATCCGCCAAGGAGGTTTTAAGTTTGCTGCTCTGGTTTTTTGTAACTCGTTTGTTTTGTCTGTCGGCTAGATTACAGAAAAAAACTTTCTTGAAACTTGGTGGAAAGGTAAAGCATGGGCCAAGGAAGAAGCCATTACATTTTCATTCACATTGACAGGTGAAGCGTTTTTGTTGCATTCATGTGGTGTTGGAATAATTGGAAAATTCACACTGCTATAACATAGCGAGATAGGGCATGCCTTGGCAGAGGTCTGTGCTCTCTGAGTGCCCTTCTAGTTCAGTATGGTTTTAGGTCGTCCGTCTATCCCATTCTTGTGAACGAGCGATATCTCAGCACAGCCTTGACATTTTGGCACAAAACCTCCACTTGGACTAAAGGATGAACCGATTAGATATTGGTTGTCGACGTTTACTGTGACCCCACAAAACAGCCATTGTTTTAGCCATAACTCAAGAATTTATACGCAAATTACCTTCACTCATATCCAAAGGTCAATGTCAGTATGACATCATAATGCCCTGCAAAAATACTTTTCTTAATAAGTGCCATAACTCAGGAACCGACATTTGGTTGGAAACTGAGTTGGTGACACAAATCTAACTAATCCACTGCGGGATTGTATAGATCTTTTGTGTGTGTGTGTCTGTGTGTGTCTCTTTCTGTGTGTCTCTGTGTTTCTGTCTGTTTGCGGTTCTGTCTGTTTGCGGTTCTGTCTGTTTGCGGTTCTGTGTGTGTGTGTGTGTGTGTGTGTGTGTGTGTGTGTGTGTGTGTGTGTGTGTGTGTGTGTGTACAGTGAGGAAAATAAGTATTTGAACACCCTGCTATTTTGCAAGTTCTCCCACTTAGAAATCATGGAGGGGTCTGAAATTGTCATCGTAGGTGCATGTCCACTGTGAGAGACATAATCTAAAAAAAAGATCCAGAAATCACAATGTATGATTTTTTTTTTTTTTGTATGATTGTCTTTAACAACTGCAAATAAGTATTTGAACACTTGAGAAAATCAATGTTAATATTTGGTACAGTAGCCTTTGTTTGCAATGACAGAGGTCAAACATTTCCTGTAGTTTTTCACCAGGTTTGCACACACTGCAGAAGGGATTTTGGCCCACTCCTCCACACAGATCTACTCTAGATCAGTCAGGTTTCTGGGCTGTCGCTGAGAAACACGGAGTTTGAGCTCCTCCAAAGATTCTCTATTGGGTTTAGGTCTGGAGACTGGCTAGACCAGAACCAGAACCTTGATCTGCTTCTTACAGAGCCCCTCCTTGGTTCTCCTGGCTGTGTGCTTCGGGTCATTGTCATGTTGGAAGACCCAGCCTCGACCCATCTTCAATGCTCTAACTGAGGGAAGGAGGTTGTTCCCCAAAATCTCCCAATACATGGCCCCGGTCCTCCTCTCCTTAATACAGTGCAGTCGCCCTGTCCCATGTGCAGAAAAACACCCCCAAAGCATGATGCTACCCCCCCATGCTTCACAGTAGGGATGGTGTTCTTGGGATGGTACTCATCATTCTTCTTCCTCCAAACACGGTTAGTGGAATTATGACCAACAAGTTCTATTTTGGTCTAATCTGACCACATGACTTCCTCCCATGACTCCTCTGGATCATCCAAATGGTCATTGGCAAACTTAAGACGGGCCTTGACATGTGCTGGTTTAAGCAGGGGAACCTTCCGGGCCATGCATGACGTCTTAGTGTATTACCAACTGTAACCTTGGAAACGGTGGTCCCAGCTCTTTTCAGGTCATTGACCAGCTTCCCCCTGTGTAGTTCTGGGCTGATTTCTGTCATTTCTTAGGATCATTGAGACCCCACGAGGTGAGATCCTGCATGGAGCCCCAGTCCGAGGGAGATTGACAGTCATGTTTAGCTTCTTCCATTTTCTAATGATTGCTCCAACAGTGGACCTTTTTTCACCGAGCTGCTTGGACATGTCCCCGTAGCCCTTTCCAGCCTTGTGGAGGTGGACAATTTTGTCTCTAGTGTCTTTGGACAGCTCTTTGGTCTTGGCCATGTTAGGACTTGGATTCGTCCTGATTGTATGGGGTGGACAGGTGTCTTTATGCAGCTAACGACCTCAAACAGGTGCATCTAATTTAGGATAATAAATGGAGTGGAGGTGGACATTTTGAAGGTAGACTAACAGGTCTTTGAGGGTCAGAATTCGAGCTGATAGACAGGTGTTCAAATACTTATTTGCAGCTGTATCACACAAAGAAGTTATTAGTTAAAAAAATCATACATTGTGATTTCTGGATTTTTTTTTGATTATGTCTCTCACAGTGGACACGCACCTACGATGACAATTTCAGACCCCTCCATGATTTCTAAGTGGGAGAACTTGCAAAATAGCAGGGTGTTCAAATACTTATTTTCCTTACTGTGTGTGTGTGTGTGTGTGTGTGTATGTGTATGTGTGTATATATATATATATATATATATATATATATATATATATATATATATATATATATATATATATATATATATCGCTCTCAGCGTCGAGCTGTGCGTCTGTCGAGGCTGAATGGCAACCTGCTGTGACTTCCAGCTGGCCCGACCTGTCAGAACTAACCATGCACAGTAAACAATAACCCCACCCCGTGCGCGACGTCTCACAAATATTACGCTCCCCACTCCCTTTGACTATAACTCAGCTAAAATACCACTTATCAAAGTGCTCAGTGGTTGTAATCTTCTGAAGCTCTCATTTTTCATTAGAATGTTTTGTCCGTCGATTGTCTCTCTCGTAGGCCATAAAATCGGTACTGTAGAGGCGGAACGTTTTTTTGCTTTGTCTAGTCTGTGAGCACCTCTTGTTTTCTTTCCAACTCTCATCAGCAGCTTTGCCTTGTCTTTGTTTTTTTGCACAGGTTTTGTATGCAGAAGAGTGCCAAGTTGGTGCCAGGGGTGACGTTAGACCTCATCGAGAAGTAAGTGGCACTCCACCTCCATCCTAAATAAATGGAGGGAAAAGAAATTCTCTGTTGCAACTCTTTCCCTCTTCTGTCTCAGGAGAGTGCAGTCTCCAGAGATCATTATGCTGTTTCCTCATGTCTGTCGATCTATCTTCCTGTCTGTCTCTTTTATTTTTTTTTTTTGTTGCCCTCTCCTTATTGTCAGCCCTCTCGCTGTTATTTTCCATTCTGAAGGTATGATTTTCCACCTTTGTTTCCCCCCCTTACAGCCAATGCGGCAGTAATTTGGCAGATTTAAAGCTCCACATTTCTTCAGTTAACCTCCGGGTGCCAAGCGGCAGAGCGCAGAACAACTCTCGCTCTTAGGCACACACTCTGAGTGATATTAGCGCTCAATATGGATGTCATATCCTAAGTTTCAGTCGTTTCATCGAACCATCTGGGGTGGCTTTTCCTCCCCCCATCCCCCCCACCCTTTCGTGCGGGGGAGAATACAATGACACCCATAAAATAAGTCGGTAGAGGAGGTTTTAGAAGTGGCAGGCAACTTAAATAGCAGACTGTCATATCCCAGCAGAACAATAAACCATCTTTTTTGAAAGCACCTTGAGGGGCTGAACTTGAAGAGTGTCTCAGCAGTCTTCTAATGACGTCTGCTGAAAGGTGAATAATCGTTTCTCTTCACATCATCAGACTGTGATTTCAGTTTGCCACAGACAGCCAGACACAGTTTGTGAGTGCATCCATACACACACACAGGAACACACACAGGAACACACCTGCACATCTGTACCTTCCACTAGACTTTAATTAGATTTTGGCTGAGGCTTTGTGTAGAGACAGTGTGTGCCTCTCTGCTCCCCCCCCTGTCCTTTTTTGTCCTCAAGAGCTGTTTTCTGTGTTCTTTGGACTCGCAATGATACACTTTTTAATTTCCTGTCCAAACTTATGTTTCATGTGCTCTACTTTGGAGAGAATATGTCTACTCTGGTGCTGTAAATCCTCAAAAGCCTACTGTGTGTTTACCTCTAGCACAGCCATTTTTTTTTAAAAAAGACGGCCCTTTATTTCAAATGTTCCTTTTTTTATATCTGTATCTTATTTTAGTAAGAAGCCTGCTTGTTTTTGCATCTGCCCATTTGAATTGGCTGTTGTTTGCGGTTGATGCAAACTCAACACCCTGTGTAATTTGTTCCTGCATTTACCATTTAATTATCTTTAACAATTAATCTTTTTTTTTTTAATCGCTCGCATTCGGCTTATCTCATCGGATAAGTATTAAGGTATCCACCCCAAGAACGATGACTATACATCTATAGTTTTAAAATCATAAACTCAAGTGGATGGAGGAGTCCACACCACAAGCGGAGAGCGATATCGTTGGGGTCACTTTTAAAGCATTTTGATTCTATCATTTGATTCTAGAAACGCTGACAGCCGATCAAAATCCATCAGAGTTTACAACGTGGCACGGCGGAGAGAGGCACTGCGGAGATGTTTTTCACACAGGTTGTTAGTGGTGTGACTTTTCCCCTCGGGGCAATCCTTTACCCAATCCCAATCAATCTTTTAGCTTTAAAAGTGTTTCTCGTGTCACAGAAACCCCAGAGAGTGAGTTTTGTGTTTTTAGATGTGATTAACATACTGTCGTGGTTTTGTTCCGATGCTCTGCACAGATCTGACAGATCTCAGAGCTGTGCGCCGCTGTTTCCTGGAGATGGCAGCGGTGTTGGCTCCCCGGGGACCACCGGTCAGACTTTTTGGCTCATAAAATGTACCGAATTCACAACTATGTAGGATATTACTACATACATTCCTGTAATCGTAGGTTGTAACGTCTGCTGTATGCATTATAATCAGCTGGAGCGTGCAGTACGCGCTTGACGACGCTGTTTGCAGAACGTTATTGCGCAGCCGTGTGGATGCTCATATCGTTATAGTTATGTTTATCGATATCATTTGTGCTTTGGACGGCCCTTTACACAGGAAATAGTCTTGTACGTATAGCTACTGCCGGATGGGAAACCACTAGAGCGATGACGACCGTCTTTGAAGATCTAGGGCCTTTTTTTCCATTCTTTCACGCTTCTGTTTCTACATTCTGCCTTCTCAACATCAGTAGGTGGGTTTGACAACTCTCCGCTCGTGCTCAACTTCTCTTGTCCTCCTTCATCTTCAATCACATGTCTCACGGCTTCTGTGGAGGGGGGGGGGAAGTCATTCATGATCCGCTTGCTGCGAGGAGAGCTTTAGCAGCCACAGTCGTCACACTAGTTTACGTCAGAGACGGGGGGGGGCAAAGCGTGCTCACATGCTCTCATTCTCCCGGCAGGCATTATTACCACTGAGCAGAAACATCAGAGGTGTGACAGTTTAAAACAATGGCTTTTGGAGTGCGTCTGCCACCTCACAATCAAATTCAGAAACGCTTTCTATCAAGGACGAACAAACTGTGATCTGAATTCTAAGCCACAGTCAGGCAAACCAACGCGCGCTAAAGAAACACTCAATGCAGTTACACTACATTTTAGGGTTGATTCCTGTAATGGCCTCTCAGTATGTGTGGCCACAACCATAAAAAAAAATACATAAAAGCCTTCAGGCTGTAGGGTGAACCAGTCATACACAGGTTTTCTATAAGATCCTGGGCTGTGCTCTCCGTGTTAACAATCTGCTTCCGACATACACACAGCGGGGTTGTATACTAATACGAAGCCAGTAAGGTTAAGAGAAAGCACTCTGCAGCGGCAAAGTGCTGACCTGTTCTGTATTAGTCTGTATGCTCCACTGAAATTGGATTTAAGGGGTTGATTCCAAACAATATTGTAAATGTAATAAAATGTCAAATTCATGAGACCGATGACCTTGCATTGAAGTAGAAGCCTTGGGAATATGAAAGGTGGGATTTCATATGAGGTAAGAAAACGCAGATTAAAAATTTCCAAAATATGTGGTAAAATAGCGATATAGAAAATAGAGTTCACTAAGATGCCTCAATTAAATAGTAAGAGACTCCTGGCCCTCGGTGTTTCAGCAGCCCTGAACATGACCGGCGAAGGGCTTTTATCGTTTTTAATCCGGGGGGGTGGGGGGTGTCCATGATGCTTCAGTTGCGTTTTTTGCTTGATTGCATGATGTCCAGAGGGCTAAATGTTGACTCAGCCGATGTCCCTCAGAGTTAAATAATGGATGGTCTCAGAGCTCATAAAAGAAAAATGAAACCAAACCCATTTGCCATCTCACCTCTCTGCTCTATGAAGCTGGGCCATAAGTCTAACTAAAGTCAAACATATTCAAGGGACGCATCATCAAAACATGAAATATGGCCAAAACAGCAGTTTCAGCAGGGATTGCAATGATTACATTCTGATGGTATTAATGCTGCACTAATCAATATTTCTTCATATATATATTTCAGCAATCAATTAAAAGACAGCACAAAAAAACATAAGAACCCAACACTGCAATTCCTGTTAGCTCACTGTAGCCTTTAAGCCTCTTTTAGCTCAAACAAACACAACTCTCATTCACCTTGTTTCCACAAGCAGCAGGCTGATCATCCCAAAACCAAATGTCAGATAAAGTTGAACATTGGACATGTAACACCTAACAGCAGTAGATGTAGACAACACTGGATGCACCACAGGAGTAGTGAAAACTCCTGGAATACACATCACAAATTCATGATATTTAGATGTGTAGAGAGACTTTTATTATACACCTTTTCTTTTAAAAGTCTGTCCTCTGCATTGTAAATGCCGGGTGCCATTACAGTGATGTGATTCCTTCAATAATGGAGTCAAACTCTGTCACCGGTGAGTCGAACGCAGCTGGGATTCAGACCATGTCAGGAACCATGCGGGCGGCAGGGTGGGAACTCAGTGTGATAGAGCTATAGGAGGCTGTGAATAGGGATCAACCCATTACGCTTGTGTTAGCCCCATGAGAGAAAGTGTGTGTGCGTGTGTGTGTGCGTGTGTGTGTGTGTGTGGGGAAAGAGAGACTGCGCAATTCATTGTGAAGGAAACTTTTGACAGCTACTGTATGTAGCTTGAGAGGGATGTAAGTGTATTGGGAGCAGGTAAAACCCACATGCGCTCGCGTCGTGACTCTTTTATCTAAAAAGCCATTGTGATTGGATACGGCCAGAATGTGTGTTGGATATATGTGGGAAGCAGAGACAGAAGGGTGCACAGATGGAGGAGAGACAGAGGAAAAATTGATGAACAAATCCAGGGCGATGAGTGTCCGATACACGCTTCCTAACCGTGTATGACCTTTTAAAGATGTGAATAAGTGCCCTCTGAGTGGTCGGTGAGTGTAATGCCCATCAGCTGTGTGCTCACGTGTGCAATTTGGACACAACAAAAATGATGACAAAGGAAAAAAAAGCTGCTTTGAATACTATTTGAGGCGCACTTTAAAGGCCGAGCAATAACGTCAATGTCTTCTGACAAGTAAATGTCATTTTTGTTGTAGTTGTGCTACAGTAGCTACAGCTAACTGAATGGGGGCATTTCCACCTGAATTTACAATCCGCCCTGAGTGATCCGATCTGACAATTTGAAACTACCGTCCGGCGACCATCGCACGCAGAATATTGAGTGAAGATATTTTCCTCTTCTGAAGAGTTCATGCTTTTTAATCGTCTGTGTCCTCCTTGGTTGCAAGTAACTGTGTGCAGGAGAGGTTGGGGTTGGTGCGTGATCACTGAAGGCTTGTGTCATGTCGATGCATCTACGGTGGTGGTGTCATTATTTAGAATTCCTCATGGGGGAGACAGAAACTATGCACCACAGCTTTAATCCCATACTTGGGAAATTCCCTTGTTACACCAGCTAAAAAAAGTTCACACATCGGAATATGACAAATACACTTTAAATGGACAGGAAAAATGTACAAAAAGTAGTAGAAAAATGGGAAAAATAATACTAATACTACACTACACTGTGGGGTCCCTGAGCAGCTCCTTCAGCAGCAGACTGATACACCCACGGTGTAAGAAGGAGAGGTACCGCAGGTCCTTCATCCCGGCCGCTGTCAGGCTCTACAACACCTGCACTACCTGACAATGTTGTAGTTTCTGTTACTGTGTTTCTTTTACTTCGCACATCTAGATATCTTCTGTATTTATATTTTTCCAGTTACAAGTACTTACTTTTCGATATTATTTATGGTTACCTATTTTGCTATACTATTTTAATTACATATTCAATTTAATTTAACGTCACTCACTCTGCAATATTGTTCTACCGCACTTTACGCAACCTTCACTTGATGTCACTACATTTACCGTCTGCTGTCTGCTGTTATGTTTATTTGTGTTGTTTTTGTTTTTATTGCTTTTATTGTAGAAAATGCTGCTGCTGTGACAAGTAAATTTCCCCGCTGTGGGATGAATAAAGTATTATCTAATCTAATCTACTACATAACACCCTTATTATAAACAGACAGGTAAAAAATAAAAATATATATATACAGATATACAGATGAGATAAGGTGCGTATTAATAGAAAAGGCATATTGCACAGTAGGAGGTTAATGGATAAATTAAAGTGCAGAATATTGTCAAATGATGGCTCATGTTGCAGAATCAACAAGCAGTGCTATATTATAATGTTGTATTGAAGAGTTACTAAAGGGTTAGTTCACAGTTGGCAGTAACATGTTTCAAAAGCATGATCTGATCTCACCCCCCCAGGCAGTCCTAAACATTGTGAGACAGGGCAAGGCCTTGGCGGAGGTCTGCACTCTCTGAGGGCCCTAGTAGTTGTAAGTTGTTGGTAGCTCGTTATATATTGTTACATGGAGAAGCCATGAACTGCCAAGATTTTCCTTCAGTTTGTTTGTTTCGAGTTGGAGTAGAAAAAAAAGACTGTTGCCGGGCAGGTTTCAACCTCTGTCCGACGACTTTTTGGTGAAATGAATCTTCTTTTTTGTCACATCCCTAATCTCGCTCACTTATAATGTGCGCTTCTGACATTTCTACTTGCAGAAAACGGAATAAAATGTGTAAAACAAGAAATTATTACGTGGTGCAATTTCTTCGATGGATGACACATGCCTTTTTTTCCGTCGATTCAACAATTCATCCATCAACAGTATCTATCCATCCGTTCACACCAATACACCGTCCTGAACCATCCTCAAATATATTACACTGGATACTGAGCAAGGATTTGAGCTGCTGAGTGTTCATCCTTAGTGCTGACTTGCAAAACACCTTTGGCAGGCACTCAAAGTGCTCTGTTGCTAGCCAGCTCTCATGGTTATACAGTAGGCTTTTATACTGCCTGGAGCTTCACAGCTGCTATTATTTGTCACTTAGAGGTGGAAATGGGATGTTCATGGCATTAAGAGGTCAGACTCTTAAGTGTAGTTAGAAGTCATATTCAGGCTGCTGATCGGCTTCATGTGGCCGCTTCCAGACTTTGGTTCTCATTAGACGTTGTAAAGGTCTTTCATTATTGTTCAACGTTAAGCAAGTTGTATATTTTTATACAGCATTATAGTGTTAGCTATTGTTAGAAAATGTATACAACTATTTGAGACAAAGACATGATATTGGCAGTGCTCTAGTGCACCAACTAATGATAATAAAATGACAGTAGAAATGAAATGTTAGTCAGAATTGGAAGAAAACCACTGAATGAATAGAACCATTTATTTTTAACCCAATCATGCCAATCCCACTTGCCTTATTCATTTATGCCACTTTCATTTTTGATAATAACTCATTTGGAAGTTAGTGTTAGCACTTTATTTTTGGTTTTTACTTCATTGGAATGTGGTGTGTAGCCAAAGCTCTATATTGGCTATTGGTAGGCGTGTTTCACAATGCGATCTAGGATTACCTCCTTGGATTGACAACCAAAGTATTCACCATGTTCCTTAACTGTGCAGCTATTAAGCCACAAACTCCAGCTTTTATCAATACATTTAAAAAAAAAAAAAAATCCTTAATTGAGTATAATGTAACCTGTAGGGAAACAAATGCGATACATTCTCTCCCTGATGTTGCTCTGTGTCTCAGCTCTCGGGCCTACAGTATCTTTGACATGAGTATTCCAACTTGCACTCGTTGTTGGTCTCTTTGAGTAAGTGCCTGTAAATGTCTTCAGATGTGTTGTACTGAGTAGTTGCCACTCTGTGCTCTGAGTCAACTGTGGGACATGCTTTGAGCGTGGCTGACACACTGCCATCTGTGTTATGTTGTGTGTATGGTGCAGGATCCCTGGCAGGCTCAATGACAGACGCACTCCCCTCGGAGAACTCAACTGGATCTTCACAGCCATCACCGACACCATAGCCTGGAATGTGCTGCCTAGAGGTGAGGCTTTGCATACACAGACCAAACTTGTTGAATCAAATGTCACCATTGTTTTTCCACAGTTACCAACCTGGCAGAATCATTGCAGTTAACTTAAACCTAAGGGGTCCTACTTTTGTCATTTTGACCACTAGTTCTATCAGTTATGATGACATTGTACTCACTAAGCGATGAAATTCGCAACATGGTGAAGCCAATCAACCATTTGCTAAACCCCATCCCCTAACAATGAGTCCACTCATAGCTTAGCAACAGTAACTAGGCACAGCAGGGCCACGTTCAGCCCAGACAAAACGTAGAAAACCGTTTATTTCAACTGACACGGGTGCATTGAACTCCCTGCTGTGTGGGCAAGCACACTTCCTTTTTATTACCACGACTTACATACCCAGTGCTACTGATTGGTTATCACCTGTGACACCGTCACTGAACGAGAGACAAAAAAACCAAAAGCCCGTTGCTCACCGTTCCAAGTAAACATGTCGTCAACCCGGAAGCTGTAGCAAAACAGTGCTCAGCGTCTTGGGATTGAACGTGCCCCAAGTCTAGGGTTAGGGTTTGAAGGGTTGTCTCTCTCTTTTTTGCCTTTCCTTAACCAAAACACTGGAGATAAAGGGCAAGGAATGACATAAAGTTTTGAAAACCCCTTATGTCTAGCCAATGATGATAAATGAAATGACCCGCATGTTTCCTCTCACATGGAGCCCAAATTAGGGCACCTAATAAAACCAGTAGTGAAGCATCAGCAATACTAAAACTTTAAGAAACATCCCCAGTGGTTGAAAATAGTAAAGATGTTGATATAAAAGACCAGAACTGCAGTGCGTGCAGGTTGGCTACTCAAATGGAGATTAATTGTGTTTGGAGTGTCTTGCACAGCCATTGGGGGAGGATATAATTTCAACCGTAATTTTGCAGCCGCAAGAGCAAGTATGCCCACACGTACACACTCGAGCAAAACTCTGCATTGTGACCACACATACATACTCACACACACCGCCACGTACCACACCCACAGGCTCAGCTTGCCCAGGTAAAAATACTCACTCTCATACTCTCATTTGGGAACAGTTTTCTTTTGCGTGCAGCACATATATATACGTTATACTAATTGTTTACATCTCTTGTATGCAGTACACATTCACTCAGACTCCCGTGAGACAAACTGTATCCCAGCTAGAAAAGAAATGTGACAATGCTGATGGCTGCCAAAGCCATTTAAACCCTCGGGGCTCTACTGTTAATGAAGCAGCCCACATCAGAGAGGATCCCTGTAATTAAAGCGCTGCACACTTAATCCACACACACACACACACACACACACACACACACACACACACACACACACACACACATAGTGTGTCTGACTATCTTTGTGGGGACCCGTCATCGACATATTGCATTAGCCGTTTACCCTTAACTTAACCATCACAACTAAATGCTTAACCTTAACCCTTACCCTCACCGTAACCATACCCTTATTCTAACCCTAATCCTAAAACCAAGTCTTAACCCTCAAACAGCCCTTTAAAGTTGTGGGGTCCAGCCTTTTGGCTCCACAAAGCTGTCCGGACCCCACAAGTATACTGTATTCCCGGTTTTGGGACCCCATGGATGTAGTTACACGAGAACTCTCTCACACACACACACACACACACACACACACATACACACACACACACACACACTGTGTTGACTACCTCACGCAAAACAAGGGCATCACAGGAAATCATAAGCCCCAGATTGGCATGAGAATGGACTGGCTCCATTAAAGTGAATTAGTGAATACATTAATGAGCTCATGACCAATCACTTTAATCTGCATATCAGGCTCTTCTATATCTATCCATATCCTCTGTATTGTGTAAGCATACTCACAAGCTACCCTGTTTTTCTCCATACTGGCCACTTTGCTTTACTTGAACTTCTTTCTATTACCCAGTTAAAATTTCATTCACTCGCTCAGCAACACATTATTCTTTTCATTTACTCATCATCCAAGTCTTTTTTTTCCTTCAGTGTCTCATGTCTCTTTTTGACGTGACAGATCTTTTCTTTTCCGGCTTTCTGTCCTAAGATTTGTTCCAGAAGTTGTTTCGTCAGGACCTGCTGGTGGCCAGCTTGTTCCGCAATTTCCTGTTAGCAGAGAGGATAATGAGGTCGTACAACTGTACACCGGTCAGCAGCCCCCGTCTGCCCCCTACATACATGCACGCCATGTGGTAAGACACACACACACACACACACACACACACACACACACACACAGAGCTTGGTTTGATGCACACAGATACACAGATGCCCTTGGCATTGTAGAGCAGAACACAAGGCTCTGCTGTTTGTTCATATTCACTGAAGTTAGAGAAAGAACAGATACAGATATATATATTTGATAAGACAAGTAACAGACAATGTTGTGTTACTTAAGGTGTGGTATGTATATTTATTGAACTATTGATTCCAAATTGTTACATTTAAACAGCCATTGAGAGACAAAAGAAATGCATTCTACTTGGTCACTAATGCATAAATGGCAAATCTGCCTCTGGGCTTATTTTCAAAAAGGTTATGGTCTTGCCCACTCTAAACCAGTTTTTCACTCTTAAAAAAACAGCTAATAACAATGTACTTTGTGTTTCTGTCACTATTTAGTTTAATTTTGTAATTTTTCTTATTACCAAAAATGTGTTGCCAAAGGAAAATATTTCTAGCAGCCCTTGCTGCTCTGCTTTACAAAGCTTAAAGGAATACTTATAGGAATACTCTATGAAGGTAAATGCAAGAGCTTCTTGTGGACTTGACGCAAGAACTTACAGGTCCAATATGTAATATATTTACTGTGCTAAATTCAATGACCCCAATGCATCATCAGATATTAGGGAAGCATGCCGAGTTGAAATACTTTCTTTTCTCCTTTTAACATGTCTGTTTGTGTTTGGGGCTGTGTGTTGGTATCAACTGCCCAGTTTAAAAGCCAGGCCGTAATTGGGTACAGTGCTCCGAGTGAACACAGGCTTTTATGAATGTCAATATAGCCACCATCTAACGTTAGCTACTCCGCTGTGGAGTATTATCTGGCTATGTGAGACAAGCGTCTAGCAACATTGTTGGATGCTGTGGTCTCAGCCTGGCAACCAATGTGAACTTCGAGTCTGGGGAGGAGGGGGCGCGGGAGACCACTCATTTGTACTGCTGTAAATATTAAACGCTGTCAGTATTACATATTGCACCTTTAAGTGGACTTGATGTTAAAAATATGAACTTGTTTGTTTAATTTGCCCTTATTTATAGAATATTCTCACACGTGAGCTGAATTTTCCCTCATAGATAATGTGAATGTGAAGTTACAGAAAACGAAATGAACAAATCGCAGGATGAGGGTCAACAACTTTGTTCGGCTAATTTCCTGTTCCAGGATTAATATAAAAATATGTAAAAAAATGGTGCATCAGCCCTTTAAATGCACAAGCCATTGTATTAAGTGATATTTTACAGTACCCATATGTTAAGCCAAATTTATCATACAAAACAAACTAAATGAAATGCTTTCACTCTCAAACAACTCAAAGGAAATGCCGCCAAGGAGGTGTGAGCCAAAACACATAAGCGTTTCAGTTGCTTACACAACATATGCATACACCTCATTCATGCTAAGTATATTTTCCATATTTCATGTATCTGTTATTTCTCTATGCTGACTATAGCCAGTGTTGCTGTATATGTTGCTCTCTGCTTCATAGCCTGAGGCAGATATTGCAGCGTCTTCACTGACAGCAGCCTCTGTCAACCATGAACGCCGTGCAGACAGACACAAGACGAGTTGCATATGGAGTAGGGGCATTGCTGTTGGTTTGAACGCACACGCACGCACACGCACGCGAGCGCACACACGCACAACCTGCAGCCAAACGCCTGTTCCCTTGGGGATACTAAAAGACTTACTGGGGCATGTTGGACATCTGTTGCTGTAGTATACATGTCGGATTTAGTTTAAAAGCAGTAGCACAACAGAAATAAAAGTAATTCTACAAAAGAAGGAAAAAAAATCTTTCTTTGTATTGTTGAACAACACAAATCATGGCCAGGTTGGCTCAGTGGTAAAGCAGGCGCACATGTACTGAGAGGTTTTTGTCCAGGGTTTGAATCTGACCTGCGACGATTTCCTGCATGTCTTCCCCCTTTCTCTCTCCCCTTTCTCACCTAACTGTCCTGTCAAAAATTAAAAGCGGAAAAACAAACCAATATAAAAAAAAACACAAATCTACGGAAGCCCTGAAAGGCAAGGTGGAATAAAAAACGTATCGTCGGCCAAAACCTAAGTTCCTCCTACGTGCTGTACAAGTTAAACTTATGTTTTGGCCAACAGTATGTCCTATGTAGGAGATACTATCTGGTACGTGCAAGATAAACCTTTACTTCTTAATTAGGCTGTTTTGTGTGCGAGACAACAAAGAAAAGAGCAAAAATGTTTCTTTTCTTCCGTACAAATCTAAGAGTTTAAGAGTGTTTTACTCACATAGCTTGAGACAGACATTCTTGCAGTGATTTACAATGTTCTACCATCTACCTGATTAGTCCTTCCCATTTCCAGAATTGTATACAGAGGTGCTGCAAAGCAGCCATTGACTTTCCATGCTCCTCCACACTGTGTAAGAAACATTACCTCATCATCTATCTCCCTTTACTTACACAAATACCGCTCCTACTATCGGTTGTTTCTCTTCTTGGGCTTCTATAAATGCCCCCTCCCACTCATTATCTGGCCTGTGTAAAAAAAAGAAAAGAAAAAAAAAAGAAAGCTCTCTCACTCTCTTTGCCTCGAGAAGCGACTTGTTGTGTAACACCCTTACATCACTTGTTATAAAGAACACTGCTCCTTGAGCAAGCAATAGTCTTTCTTCCCCACTCGTAGCCATTATTTTAGATTGTGGGTATATTGCGCTGCATTGTTTACCGCCAAAAAAATTGGGATGTGCACTTTGTTTTTGTTTTTGCAGCAGCACATGCGCTATTGAGGAAGACAGGATAACGGCAGAGTGGTGTTTTAAGAGTGTGGTAAACAAGACTGAGGGAACGATAAAAAATGGAAGTGCCAGAGCTAAAAAGCGAGTAGGAAAATAAAAGTTTGGATCAGCATAGATTGGCGGGGGCAGAACGATGGAGAGGGGGTATTAAACAATTTGGGGGCTCGTTGATCGATGTTGGTGCCTGGACACAAACGGCAATTGTTATTCAGATGGAGCACAGTAGGGAAGCGCAGATAAACCCGAGGTTGATTACTCCCCTGTGGGCAGTTAAAGTGTGGCTGTGCGCCTTCTTCATCTGTGTGTTTGTGAGTGTGCGTCGCTGCACAGCTCTCTGCAGGCAACGGGGGGGGGGGAAGAGAGAGAGAGAGAGCTTAGTCAGCTGCCAACCGGTCCCCCACGCTCCTCTGTTGTCGGCTGTCCCCTCATCTCACACACCATGCGCACACACACAGGCACGGACAGGTTTTGGTGATGAGTTACTCATTCGTATTGGCAGACATCATCCGAGTTAATGCTGCCATCTCAAGCGGTGCGGCAGCCTCGTCCCTGCGAGCGTGTCTTCGCTGATTAGACGGCTCTAGCTGCTTGTTTCCTCACCGTCGGATTACATAAACACCAGCGGGGATGGATGCTTGTTGGCAAAATTTCTACACAGATTCCAATTTCAGTACTTCCAAGTTCCAAAACCTTAAAAAAAAAAAAAAAAAAAAAAAACTTTGATGATACTTTCTTGTTTAAGGAAAGCACATTTGGAGATGGTTATTGTATGAGTGGCCTTTTAGTTGTGTCATATTGATTTTGCCTGGACAAAAATGTTTTTGTCTCAAATTCTTCTATAAATTACAGAACAATGTAAAACCTTATTGCACGATTTCATTATTCCACTGCTTTCTTTTATCTGTCGAAACCTTGAGGTGACCTCAAAATGTTCCAGCTCTACCCTCTACTGTTCAATCTCTTAACATTATTCACATTAATGAATATTACAAACATAACACACATAAAGAAAAACAGGCCAAAAGAGAACAAACCGATAAGACATGTAAGTGAATCTTACACCTTGCATGTTTTGTTCCCAAAGGGTTACTGGTTCCAGTCTGTACATAACTTTTTAATCTCATTAACAAATACCACTTGGAACTTCACTGATCTGGTATGTTATTGATTTGAAGACATTCTGTAAAATAAGCACTAACTGCGGCAGATGATTAGCAAATACATTAAAGACACAAATCATTCACAAAATGCTACACTAGGGATGTCCCCAGTACCATTTTCGGGCCTACAAGCAAAAAATTCAAAAGCTTCGACTTCAACCTCTTGTTCATATTAATCAAAGCTATAGTGCGTAGTTTCTGTCGCCCCCATGAGGAATTCTAAGTAATGACAACAATTCTGTCGGTGCATCCACAAGCTAGAGCCCGACCGATAAAGGATTTTTAAGGCCGATACTGATACGAATATTTGGTTATTTAAACATCCGATATGCCGATATATCGGCCGATATACAGTATATTTAAAAAAAAAAAATCCAGAAATGCATTACAAAACATAGATTTCCCTAACATTAGATATTTGTAGTTATTTATGAGTTGTCACTAAAATAATATATATTTTTTTTGTCACAACAGAGGAACATCAAAATATAATGTTCTGATACATAAAATGTATAAAAATACAAACTTAAAATATGAAAGTCCTTTGAACAAAAACGGCCAACAGGGACGTTGTAGAGCGCCCTCTGGTGGGCAAACTATGCAGCGCCAACGCTCATTACATGGTTGACCGTCCATTTTTACTTTTTAAATATTCAGTTATCATAATAATAATTATTTTTTTAAATCAGCCAATATAAATGCCGATACCAATTGATGCCTAATACCGGCTGATATATTGGTCGGGCTCTAATACAAACCTTCTGTGATCATTATCTTTTTTAAATATTGTAAAAATAATATCATTTGGTCTGACCAAAAGAGGAAGTCTCGGTCCGGATAAAGCTGAACCCTGGTCCGGTTCATAGTGTGATATCATTTTCTGGATGGTTCTGCCTTCAGACCAAATACAGGAAGCTCTGGCAGGATATCTTCTGGGTTATAAGACCGGGAGAGCAGTGCTTAGTGTGTCAGGCTACTTGGGAGAGTGAGTGACTGTGAACGCGCTCAGAGCAGACAGCTGTCGGCTATCAGAGCAGAGAATACAGTAAATCAGCTGTTTACTTGTTAAGTGGTACTAAATGTACAGTGTAGATTTCCTGGTTTCCTGATTTAATAAATGATAAATGATTTCTTTTTGTCCCATTATTTTTTATTTTTTTCTCATTGTAATGCGCTTATCCACATGGAAAATTGGTTAAGTGGTCCTAAATGTACAATGGAGATTTCCGTTTGTCTCTGAATAAATGCTGCAGAAAGAAAGTTCTCCTGCCTTGCTTCTCAACATCGCAACAAAACCAAAACTTACCGGATCAAATGCCAAAAGATGAACCTTGGTCCGGACCTGGTTGGGACTTTCGGGTGTGAAAGCCCCCTTACATGCACAGGAATACGGTACAAGCACGTACAGCGATCTGAGTTTCATATGGTCTAATCCCTCTGAAGTCTGGCTTTTTCATGGCAACAGAGACTTTGCAGAATGAGTAACACCTGTTCTTAATATTGCAGTATTGTTTTGTTGTTGCATGTTTTCGCCTGCTGCAGCGACAGCTGAATTCATAATTTCTCCCATTTAGCCCAAAATTGTACCAGCTGACATGCATGCTGGAATAAATTCCCCGTTGGTTGACTTTTCAAACTATTTAAAAGTGATTGATGGAGCAAACTTTTTGCCTATTTATTTATTTATTTTTTATTAGACAGCAATGCTGCAATACTATTTGTTTACATTAAGGTAGTGGATTAATTGTACCTTGAACACTGTGCTGTTGAAAGGGTCAATTATCTAGGTCTATTACATTCCTCCCAGCTTATGGGAAAAGCTGTGTAAGCAACAGAAATAGTTTCAGACAAAGCGAACTCTGTGCCACTTGTTTAGCGTCATGATACATGGCAGTGTGTCTACCGGGAACATGACTCCTGTGCTACCTGTAATTCATGCTAATTGAGAGGGAAAAGCCCCATTGAGGCCCTGAGCTCTATTTTCTGCAAGAAAAAGGAGCCGGAAAAAGTGGAATGGAAAGAGAGACAAACCAAAAGAATAGAGAAGCTGCGATAAGTTTTGATGGGAGTTACACAATCCCATGAATTAGATATGATGACCATGAGAGAGCGTTGGTGTTTAGAAAGGGATTAAAGGCTCCTTGCTGCCCTCTCCAGGACCTCGGGCTGGGATTTTAAAGAGGTGTGTGTGCACAGAGAAGATGCGAGGGAGAAAACGAGCTGAGTAGAATGACAATAAGTGTTAGTGAGGAAAGCAAAAGTAATGAGTTAGGCGGTGGTTCTCAAAGTGGGGTCCTTGAAGGTGTTCCAGGGGGTCACCAACAACAAGGGGAATACTTTATTTTCGCTATAATTTCATCCATAAGTAACACAATGACAGATTGTATGGCTGATTTGCTCATGGGTTTCGTTCACTTTCTATAATAAAACATCTAAAAGCAAATATTCTGATAGGTAGGGGACCCTGGGAAAAAGATTCTTATCAGACGGGGGTCTGTGGTCCAAGTTTAAGGGTCCTGGATGTGTAAAAGTTTGAGAACCTATACAATCACTAAGGGTCCTATAGCTAAAATGCATTTGTTTCTTCTGCTTCAGGTCATAATTGGATTCCTTTTCTTTTGAATTGTAATAAGTGTGTGTGTGTGTGTGTGTGTGTGTGTGTGTGTGTGTGTGTGTGTGTGTGTGTGTGCGCGCGCCCGTTTGTGTGTCCCCGTGTCCTCTCTACAGGCAAGCGTGGGACCTTGCCGTGGACATCTGCCTCTCTCAGCTGCCTACCATCATTGAGGAGGGCACCGCCTTCAGAGTAAGTGCGTGTGCGTGTGCGTGTGCGTGTGCGAATATGAAGAAAACCAAAAACAAAGCTGCAGAGCTTTTCAGATTCACTTGAGAAATGGAAAGATGCTCCATTTGGATAGGTTAGTGGTTACTGGTTATCCTGCGTTGATTGATGGCTCTCATCTCGGATCTGTCCACCACTCCCGCCTGTAAACTGCAACAGTTCATGTTTGCACTGTGAGTTCTCCAACACCAGCATCTCTATTAATCTATCAAACACACACACACACACACACCCCCATTCCCAGTGGATAACATTGTAAAATGTCAGGTCTAATAATTCAAGTGTGAGTGTCAAATAAAAGGTTGTTTCTGAAACCACTGGCCCTTGCACTTTCAGCCCGTTTTCTCTGTTATATTTACTGACACGACAGGGGACTGAGATGGAGATGCTGAGTGTAATGGAAACACGCTGCAAGAGGCTGATTGAACTGATGATGACTGAAGATATCTGGGTCAACAAGACATTTTTCAGTATGAGTGAGAGCAGATGCTGAACAGACCACAAAGCAGCAACATGTGCTTTGTAATGCAAACCCATCCAAGGAACTCTGTAGACAGAGAAAGTGAGAGCAGAGCGCCTTTGCCTGATGTTAGCACTTTTGTCTGGGCCTTTTCTCTCCTCCACCTGGCCGTCGGAGGTGGGCATCTTTTCCATCGCTCCCCCGAGAGCAGTTTGTCCTCTCCTTCCTCTTGCACTCCGGCCGAAAACACTTTCCGGCACCGTAATTGAGCCTCTGAGGACTACTAAAGGAAATCATCCCTCTCTGTCTTGCTCCCTCTTTCAGGAGCCTTTACTGATTGCAGGCTCCCTTCTCAGTTATTTTCTTTAAGCTCACTGTCCTCACTATCAGCAGAAAAGACCTACACTCAGACAGGTTCCTTTCACCCCTGTAGAACAGTCCCTGTGTCCGGTATTACCAGCATAGTAAGTATAAGTAGATAGCGGGTTTTGATATTTATTTTTCTCACCAGCCACTTTGGCTAGTGGTTTTCCAAAGTTACTAACTACTCAGCATTATTACTAGTTGACTATGGTGTGCTACAATTTACTTGAAGAACTAGCCGGGGCGGCCCGGGCCACCATGCTTCGGCTGTGGGCTGCACAGTAGATTACAGCTATGCTCCTGTGTCGGGCAGTGGCACCGTACTCCAGCGACCAGTGGAACAATAATACACTTATGTAGGCCTATATTCCACCACAGTAAGAGTGTGACTGTGAGAGTCACTGCCACTTACCCACATTTGGCTGGTAGACGGATGCCAATGTCGATTCCTGAACGATAGCAAAAAAAAAAACATTGACCAGTGTCGTTATTCTACATCATTTTATA